>OX637536.1:22640890-23106674 GCA_951800035.1 Linnaemya tessellans | reverse complement strand
TCAAATGCATGCGATTTGAGATTTTTCGGAAGCTTCTTCGCATTTGAAACTCCTTTCAATACTCAGTTATTAGAAATAAACGCCTTTTGGGCAAAATTGGGTAAAATTGTGTTTCGACCAAAAATTTGATTTTTAGCAAAGGGGTAACACTTTCCTAAAAAATTGACAAAAAAATTTTTTGTCTCAAATGCATGCGATTGAGATTTTTCGGAAGCTTCTTCGCATTTGAAACTCCTTTCAATACTCAGTTATTAGAAATAAACGCCTTTTGGGCAAAATTATGTAAAATTGTGTTTCGACCAAAAATTTGATTTTTAGCAAAGGGGTTAGCCTTTCCTAAAAAATTGGTCAAAAATTTTTTTTGCTTAAATGCATGCGACTTAAGCTTTTTCGGAAGCTTCTTCGCATTTGAAACTCCTTTCAATACTCAGTTATTAGAAATAAACGCCTTTTGGGCAAAATTGGGTAAAATTGTGTTTCGACCAAAAATTTGATTTTTAGCAAAGGGGTTAGTTAGCCTTTCCTAAAAAATTGGTCAAAAATTTTTTTTGCTTAAATGCATGCGACTTAAGCTTTTTCGGAAGCTTCTTCGCATTTGAAACTCCTTTCAATACTCAGTTATTAGAAATAAACGCCTTTTGGGCAAAATTGGGTAAAATTGTGTTTCGACCAAAAATTTGATTTTTAGCAAAGGGGTTAGCCTTTCCTAAAAAATTGATCAAAAATTTTTTTTGCTTAAATGCATGCGACTTAAGGTTTTTCGGAAGCTTCTTCGCATATGAAACTCCTTTCAATACTCAGTTATTAGAAATAAACGCCTTTTGGGCAAAATTGGGTAAAATTGTGTTTCGACCAAAAATTTGATTTTTAGCAAAGGGGTTAGCCTTTCCTAAAAAATTGGTCAAAAATTTTTTTTGCTTAAATGCATGCGACTTAAGCTTTTTCGGAAGCTTCTTCGCATTTGAAACTCCTTTCAATACTCAGTTATTAGAAATAAACGCCTTTTGGGCAAAATTGGGTAAAATTGTGTTTCGACCAAAAATTTGATTTTTAGCAAAGGGGTTAGCCTTTCCTAAAAAATTGATCAAAAATTTTTTTTGCTTAAATGCATGCGACTTAAGCTTTTTCGGAAGCTTCTTCGCATTTGAAACTCCTTTCAATACTCAGTTATTAGAAATAAACGCCTTTTGGGCAAAATTGGGTAAAATTGTGTTTCGACCAAAAATTTGATTTTTAGCAAAGGGGTTAGCCTTTCCTAAAAAATTGGTCAAAAATTTTTTTTGCTTAAATGCATGCGACTTAAGCTTTTTCGGAAGCTTCTTCGCATTTGAAACTCCTTTCAATACTCAGTTATTAGAAATAAACGCCTTTTGGGCAAAATTGGGTAAAATTGTGTTTCGACCAAAAATTTGATTTTTAGCAAAGGGGTTAGCCTTTCCTAAAAAATTGGTCAAAAATTTTTTTTGCTTAAATGCATGCGACTTAAGCTTTTTCGGAAGCTTCTTCGCATTTGAAACTCCTTTCAATACTCAGTTATTAGAAATAAACGCCTTTTGGGCAAAATTGGGTAAAATTGTGTTTCGACCAAAAATTTGATTTTTAGCAAAGGGGTTAGCCTTTCCTAAAAAATTGGTCAAAAATTTTTTTTGCTTAAATGCATGCGACTTAAGCTTTTTCGGAAGCTTCTTCGCATTTGAAACTCCTTTCAATACTCAGTTATTAGAAATAAACGCCTTTTGGGCAAAATTGGGTAAAATTGTGTTTCGACCAAAAATTTGATTTTTAGCAAAGGGGTTAGCCTTTCCTAAAAAATTGGTCAAAAATTTTTTTTGCTTAAATGCATGCGACTTAAGCTTTTTCGGAAGCTTCTTCGCATTTGAAACTCCTTTCAATACTCAGTTATTAGAAATAAACGCCTTTTGGGCAAAATTGGGTAAAATTGTGTTTCGACCAAAAATTTGATTTTTAGCAAAGGGGTTAGCCTTTCCTAAAAAATTGGTCAAAAATTTTTTTTGCTTAAATGCATGCGACTTAAGCTTTTTCGGAAGCTTCTTCGCATTTGAAACTCCTTTCAATACTCAGTTATTAGAAATAAACGCCTTTTGGGCAAAATTGGGTAAAATTGTGTTTCGACCAAAAATTTGATTTTTAGCAAAGGGGTTAGCCTTTCCTAAAAAATTGATCAAAAATTTTTTTTGCTTAAATGCATGCGACTTAAGCTTTTTCGGAAGCTTCTTCGCATTTGAAACTCCTTTCAATACTCAGTTATTAGAAATAAACGCCTTTTGGGCAAAATTGGGTAAAATTGTGTTTCGACCAAAAATTTGATTTTTAGCAAAGGGGTTAGCCTTTCCTAAAAAATTGGCAAAAATTTTTTTTCTTAAATGCATGCGACTTGAGCTTTTTCGGAAGCTTCTTCGCATTTGAAACTCCTTTCAATACTCAGTTATTAGAAATAAACGCCTTTTGGGCAAAATTGGGTAAAATTGTGTTTCGACCAAAAATTTGATTTTTAGCAAAGGGGTTAGCCTTTCCTAAAAAATTGGTCAAAAATTTTTTTTGCTTAAATGCATGCGACTTAAGCTTTTTCGGAAGCTTCTTCGCATTTGAAACTCCTTTCAATACTCAGTTATTAGAAATAAACGCCTTTTGGGCAAAATTGGGTAAAATTGTGTTTCGACCAAAAATTTGATTTTTAGCAAAGGGGTTAGCCTTTCCTAAAAAATTGGTCAAAAATTTTTTTTGCTTAAATGCATGCGACTTAAGCTTTTTCGGAAGCTTCTTCGCATTTGAAACTCCTTTCAATACTCAGTTATTAGAAATAAACGCCTTTTGGGCAAAATTGGGTAAAATTGTGTTTCGACCAAAAATTTGATTTTTAGCAAAGGGGTTAGCCTTTCCTAAAAAATTGGTCAAAAATTTTTTTTGCTTAAATGCATGCGACTTAAGCTTTTTCGGAAGCTTCTTCGCATTTGAAACTCCTTTCAATACTCAGTTATTAGAAATAAACGCCTTTTGGGCAAAATTGGGTAAAATTGTGTTTCGACCAAAAATTTGATTTTTAGCAAAGGGGTTAGCCTTTCCTAAAAAATTGGTCAAAAATTTTTTTTGCTTAAATGCATGCGACTTAAGCTTTTTCGGAAGCTTCTTCGCATTTGAAACTCCTTTCAATACTCAGTTATTAGAAATAAACGCCTTTTGGGCAAAATTGGGTAAAATTGTGTTTCGACCAAAAATTTGATTTTTAGCAAAGGGGTTAGCCTTTCCTAAAAAATTGATCAAAAATTTTTTTTGCTTAAATGCATGCGACTTAAGCTTTTTCGGAAGCTTCTTCGCATTTGAAACTCCTTTCAATACTCAGTTATTAGAAATAAACGCCTTTTGGGCAAAATTGGGTAAAATTGTGTTTCGACCAAAAATTTGATTTTTAGCAAAGGGGTTAGCCTTTCCTAAAAAATGGCAAAAACATTTTTTTTCTTAAATGCATGCGATTTGAGATTTTTCGGAAGCTTCTTCGCATTTGAAACTCCTTTCAATACTCAGTTATTAGAAATAAACGCCTTTTGGGCAAAATTGGGTAAAATTGTGTTTCGACCAAAAATTTGATTTTTAGCAAAGGGGTTAGCCTTTCCTAAAAAATTGGTCAAAAATTTTTTTTGCTTAAATGCATGCGACTTAAGCTTTTTCGGAAGCTTCTTCGCATTTGAAACTCCTTTCAATACTCAGTTATTAGAAATAAACGCCTTTTGGGCAAAATTGGGTAAAATTGTGTTTCGACCAAAAATTTGATTTTTAGCAAAGGGGTTAGCCTTTCCTAAAAAATTGGTCAAAAATTTTTTTTGCTTAAATGCATGCGACTTAAGCTTTTTCGGAAGCTTCTTCGCATTTGAAACTCCTTTCAATACTCAGTTATTAGAAATAAACGCCTTTTGGGCAAAATTGGGTAAAATTGTGTTTCGACCAAAAATTTGATTTTTAGCAAAGGGGTTAGCCTTTCCTAAAAAATTGGTCAAAAATTTTTTTTGCTTAAATGCATGCGACTTAAGCTTTTTCGGAAGCTTCTTCGCATTTGAAACTCCTTTCAATACTCAGTTATTAGAAATAAACGCCTTTTGGGCAAAATTGGGTAAAATTGTGTTTCGACCAAAAATTTGATTTTTAGCAAAGGGGTTAGCCTTTCCTAAAAAATTGGTCAAAAATTTTTTTTGCTTAAATGCATGCGACTTAAGCTTTTTCGGAAGCTTCTTCGCATTTGAAACTCCTTTCAATACTCAGTTATTAGAAATAAACGCCTTTTGGGCAAAATTGGGTAAAATTGTGTTTCGACCAAAAATTTGATTTTTAGCAAAGGGGTTAGCCTTTCCTAAAAAATTGGTCAAAAATTTTTTTTGCTTAAATGCATGCGACTTAAGCTTTTTCGGAAGCTTCTTCGCATTTGAAACTCCTTTCAATACTCAGTTATTAGAAATAAACGCCTTTTGGGCAAAATTGGGTAAAATTGTGTTTCGACCAAAAATTTGATTTTTAGCAAAGGGGTTAGCCTTTCCTAAAAAATTGGTCAAAAATTTTTTTTGCTTAAATGCATGCGACTTAAGCTTTTTCGGAAGCTTCTTCGCATTTGAAACTCCTTTCAATACTCAGTTATTAGAAATAAACGCCTTTTGGGCAAAATTGGGTAAAATTGTGTTTCGACCAAAAATTTGATTTTTAGCAAAGGGGTTAGCCTTTCCTAAAAAAATGGCAAAAACATTTTTTTTCTTAAATGCATGCGATTTGAGATTTTTCGGAAGCTTCTTCGCATTTGAAACTCCTTTCAATACTCAGTTATTAGAAATAAACGCCTTTTGGGCAAAATTGGGTAAAATTGTGTTTCGACCAAAATTTGATTTTTAGCAAAGGGGTTAGCCTTTCCTAAAAAATTGGTCAAAAATTTTTTTTGCTTAAATGCATGCGACTTAAGCTTTTTCGGAAGCTTCTTCGCATTTGAAACTCCTTTCAATACTCAGTTATTAGAAATAAACGCCTTTTGGGCAAAATTGGGTAAAATTGTGTTTCGACCAAAAATTTGATTTTTAGCAAAGGGGTTAGCCTTTCCTAAAAAATTGGTCAAAAATTTTTTTTGCTTAAATGCATGCGACTTAAGCTTTTTCGGAAGCTTCTTCGCATTTGAAACTCCTTTCAATACTCAGTTATTAGAAATAAACGCCTTTTGGGCAAAATTGGGTAAAATTGTGTTTCGACCAAAAATTTGATTTTTAGCAAAGGGGTTAGCCTTTCCTAAAAAATTGGTCAAAAATTTTTTTTGCTTAAATGCATGCGACTTAAGCTTTTTCGGAAGCTTCTTCGCATTTGAAACTCCTTTCAATACTCAGTTATTAGAAATAAACGCCTTTTGGGCAAAATTGGGTAAAATTGTGTTTCGACCAAAAATTTGATTTTTAGCAAAGGGGTTAGCCTTTCCTAAAAAATTGATCAAAAATTTTTTTGCTTAAATGCATGCGACTTAAGCTTTTTCGGAAGCTTCTTCGCATTTGAAACTCCTTTCAATACTCAGTTATTAGAAATAAACGCCTTTTGGGCAAAATTGGGTAAAATTGTGTTTCGACCAAAAATTTGATTTTTAGCAAAGGGGTTAGCCTTTCCTAAAAAATTGGTCAAAAATTTTTTTTGCTTAAATGCATGCGACTTAAGCTTTTTCGGAAGCTTCTTCGCATTTGAAACTCCTTTCAATACTCAGTTATTAGAAATAAACGCCTTTTGGGCAAAATTGGGTAAAATTGTGTTTCGACCAAAAATTTGATTTTTAGCAAAGGGGTTAGCCTTTCCTAAAAAATTGATCAAAAATTTTTTTTGCTTAAATGCATGCGACTTAAGCTTTTTCGGAAGCTTCTTCGCATTTGAAACTCCTTTCAATACTCAGTTATTAGAAATAAACGCCTTTTGGGCAAAATTGGGTAAAATTGTGTTTCGACCAAAAATTTGATTTTTAGCAAAGGGGTTAGCCTTTCCTAAAAAATGGCAAAAACATTTTTTTTCTTAAATGCATGCGATTTGAGATTTTTCGGAAGCTTCTTCGCATTTGAAACTCCTTTCAATACTCAGTTATTAGAAATAAACGCCTTTTGGGCAAAATTGGGTAAAATTGTGTTTCGACCAAAAATTTGATTTTTAGCAAAGGGGTTAGCCTTTCCTAAAAAATTGGTCAAAAATTTTTTTTGCTTAAATGCATGCGACTTAAGCTTTTTCGGAAGCTTCTTCGCATTTGAAACTCCTTTCAATACTCAGTTATTAGAAATAAACGCCTTTTGGGCAAAATTGGGTAAAATTGTGTTTCGACCAAAAATTTGATTTTTAGCAAAGGGGTTAGCCTTTCCTAAAAAATTGGTCAAAAATTTTTTTTGCTTAAATGCATGCGACTTAAGCTTTTTCGGAAGCTTCTTCGCATTTGAAACTCCTTTCAATACTCAGTTATTAGAAATAAACGCCTTTTGGGCAAAATTGGGTAAAATTGTGTTTCGACCAAAAATTTGATTTTTAGCAAAGGGGTTAGCCTTTCCTAAAAAAATGGCAAAAACATTTTTTTTCTTAAATGCATGCGATTTGAGATTTTTCGGAAGCTTCTTCGCATTTGAAACTCCTTTCAATACTCAGTTATTAGAAATAAACGCCTTTTGGGCAAAATTGGGTAAAATTGTGTTTCGACCAAAAATTTGATTTTTAGCAAAGGGGTTAGCCTTTCCTAAAAAATTGGTCAAAAATTTTTTTTGCTTAAATGCATGCGACTTAAGCTTTTTCGGAAGCTTCTTCGCATTTGAAACTCCTTTCAATACTCAGTTATTAGAAATAAACGCCTTTTGGGCAAAATTGGGTAAAATTGTGTTTCGACCAAAAATTTGATTTTTAGCAAAGGGGTTAGCCTTTCCTAAAAAATTGGTCAAAAATTTTTTTTGCTTAAATGCATGCGACTTAAGCTTTTTCGGAAGCTTCTTCGCATTTGAAACTCCTTTCAATACTCAGTTATTAGAAATAAACGCCTTTTGGGCAAAATTGGGTAAAATTGTGTTTCGACCAAAAATTTGATTTTTAGCAAAGGGGTTAGCCTTTCCTAAAAAAATGGCAAAAACATTTTTTTTCTTAAATGCATGCGATTTGAGATTTTTCGGAAGCTTCTTCGCATTTGAAACTCCTTTCAATACTCAGTTATTAGAAATAAACGCCTTTTGGGCAAAATTGGGTAAAATTGTGTTTCGACCAAAAATTTGATTTTTAGCAAAGGGGTTAGCCTTTCCTAAAAAATTGGTCAAAAATTTTTTTTGCTTAAATGCATGCGACTTAAGCTTTTTCGGAAGCTTCTTCGCATTTGAAACTCCTTTCAATACTCAGTTATTAGAAATAAACGCCTTTTGGGCAAAATTGGGTAAAATTGTGTTTCGACCAAAAATTTGATTTTTAGCAAAGGGGTTAGCCTTTCCTAAAAAATTGGTCAAAAATTTTTTTTGCTTAAATGCATGCGACTTAAGCTTTTTCGGAAGCTTCTTCGCATTTGAAACTCCTTTCAATACTCAGTTATTAGAAATAAACGCCTTTTGGGCAAAATTGGGTAAAATTGTGTTTCGACCAAAAATTTGATTTTTAGCAAAGGGGTTAGCCTTTCCTAAAAAATTGGTCAAAAATTTTTTTTGCTTAAATGCATGCGACTTAAGCTTTTTCGGAAGCTTCTTCGCATTTGAAACTCCTTTCAATACTCAGTTATTAGAAATAAACGCCTTTTGGGCAAAATTGGGTAAAATTGTGTTTCGACCAAAAATTTGATTTTTAGCAAAGGGGTTAGCCTTTCCTAAAAAATTGATCAAAAATTTTTTTTGCTTAAATGCATGCGACTTAAGCTTTTTCGGAAGCTTCTTCGCATTTGAAACTCCTTTCAATACTCAGTTATTAGAAATAAACGCCTTTTGGGCAAAATTGGGTAAAATTGTGTTTCGACCAAAAATTTGATTTTTAGCAAAGGGGTTAGCCTTTCCTAAAAAATTGGTCAAACATTTTTTTTGCTTAAATGCATGCGACTTAAGCTTTTTCGGAAGCTTCTTCGCATTTGAAACTCCTTTCAATACTCAGTTATTAGAAATAAACGCCTTTTGGGCAAAATTGGGTAAAATTGTGTTTCGACCAAAAATTTGATTTTTAGCAAAGGGGTTAGCCTTTCCTAAAAAATTGGTCAAAAATTTTTTTTGCTTAAATGCATGCGACTTAAGCTTTTTCGGAAGCTTCTTCGCATTTGAAACTCCTTTCAATACTCAGTTATTAGAAATAAACGCCTTTTGGGCAAAATTGGGTAAAATTGTGTTTCGACCAAAAATTTGATTTTTAGCAAAGGGGTTAGCCTTTCCTAAAAAATTGGTCAAAACATTTTTTTGCTTAAATGCATGCGACTTAAGCTTTTTCGGAAGCTTCTTCGCATTTGAAACTCCTTTCAATACTCAGTTATTAGAAATAAACGCCTTTTGGGCAAAATTGGGTAAAATTGTGTTTCGACCAAAAATTTGATTTTTAGCAAAGGGGTTAGCCTTTCCTAAAAAATTGGTCAAAAATTTTTTTTGCTTAAATGCATGCGACTTAAGCTTTTTCGGAAGCTTCTTCGCATTTGAAACTCCTTTCAATACTCAGTTATTAGAAATAAACGCCTTTTGGGCAAAATTGGGTAAAATTGTGTTTCGACCAAAAATTTGATTTTTAGCAAAGGGGTTAGCCTTTCCTAAAAAATTGGTCAAAAATTTTTTTTGCTTAAATGCATGCGACTTAAGCTTTTTCGGAAGCTTCTTCGCATTTGAAACTCCTTTCAATACTCAGTTATTAGAAATAAACGCCTTTTGGGCAAAATTGGGTAAAATTGTGTTTCGACCAAAAATTTGATTTTTAGCAAAGGGGTTAGCCTTTCCTAAAAAATTGGTCAAAAATTTTTTTTGCTTAAATGCATGCGACTTAAGCTTTTTCGGAAGCTTCTTCGCATTTGAAACTCCTTTCAATACTCAGTTATTAGAAATAAACGCCTTTTGGGCAAAATTGGGTAAAATTGTGTTTCGACCAAAAATTTGATTTTTAGCAAAGGGGTTAGCCTTTCCTAAAAAATTGGTCAAAAATTTTTTTTGCTTAAATGCATGCGACTTAAGCTTTTTCGGAAGCTTCTTCGCATTTGAAACTCCTTTCAATACTCAGTTATTAGAAATAAACGCCTTTTGGGCAAAATTGGGTAAAATTGTGTTTCGACCAAAAATTTGATTTTTAGCAAAGGGGTTAGCCTTTCCTAAAAAATTGGTCAAAAATTTTTTTTGCTTAAATGCATGCGACTTAAGCTTTTTCGGAAGCTTCTTCGCATTTGAAACTCCTTTCAATACTCAGTTATTAGAAATAAACGCCTTTTGGGCAAAATTGGGTAAAATTGTGTTTCGACCAAAAATTTGATTTTTAGCAAAGGGGTTAGCCTTTCCTAAAAAATTGATCAAAAATTTTTTTTGCTTAAATGCATGCGACTTAAGCTTTTTCGGAAGCTTCTTCGCATTTGAAACTCCTTTCAATACTCAGTTATTAGAAATAAACGCCTTTTGGGCAAAATTGGGTAAAATTGTGTTTCGACCAAAAATTTGATTTTTAGCAAAGGGGTTAGCCTTTCCTAAAAAATTGGTCAAACATTTTTTTTGCTTAAATGCATGCGACTTAAGCTTTTTCGGAAGCTTCTTCGCATTTGAAACTCCTTTCAATACTCAGTTATTAGAAATAAACGCCTTTTGGGCAAAATTGGGTAAAATTGTGTTTCGACCAAAAATTTGATTTTTAGCAAAGGGGTTAGCCTTTCCTAAAAAATTGGTCAAAAATTTTTTTTGCTTAAATGCATGCGACTTAAGCTTTTTCGGAAGCTTCTTCGCATTTGAAACTCCTTTCAATACTCAGTTATTAGAAATAAACGCCTTTTGGGCAAAATTGGGTAAAATTGTGTTTCGACCAAAAATTTGATTTTTAGCAAAGGGGTTAGCCTTTCCTAAAAAATTGGTCAAACATTTTTTTTGCTTAAATGCATGCGACTTAAGCTTTTTCGGAAGCTTCTTCGCATTTGAAACTCCTTTCAATACTCAGTTATTAGAAATAAACGCCTTTTGGGCAAAATTGGGTAAAATTGTGTTTCGACCAAAAATTTGATTTTTAGCAAAGGGGTTAGCCTTTCCTAAAAAATTGGTCAAACATTTTTTTTGCTTAAATGCATGCGACTTAAGCTTTTTCGGAAGCTTCTTCGCATTTGAAACTCCTTTCAATACTCAGTTATTAGAAATAAACGCCTTTTGGGCAAAATTGGGTAAAATTGTGTTTCGACCAAAAATTTGATTTTTAGCAAAGGGGTTAGCCTTTCCTAAAAAATTGGTCAAAAATTTTTTTTGCTTAAATGCATGCGACTTAAGCTTTTTCGGAAGCTTCTTCGCATTTGAAACTCCTTTCAATACTCAGTTATTAGAAATAAACGCCTTTTGGG
Source organism: Linnaemya tessellans (assembly GCA_951800035.1). NCBI lineage: Eukaryota > Metazoa > Arthropoda > Insecta > Diptera > Tachinidae > Linnaemya > Linnaemya tessellans. Next base: position 23,096,155 of record OX637536.1, on the reverse strand, counting down.
CAAAATTGGGTAAAATTGTGTTTCGATCAAAAATTTGATTTTTAGCAAAGGGGTTAGCCTTTCCTAAAAAATTGATCAAAAATTTTTTTTGCTTAAATGCATGCGACTTAAGCTTTTTCGGAAGCTTCTTCGCATTTGAAACTCCTTTCAATACTCAGTTATTAGAAATAAACGCCTTTTGGGCAAAATTGGGTAAAATTGTGTTTCGATCAAAAATTTGATTTTTAGCAAAGGGGTTAGCCTTTCCTAAAAAATTGATCAAAAATTTTTTTTGCTTAAATGCATGCGACTTAAGCTTTTTCGGAAGCTTCTTCGCATTTGAAACTCCTTTCAATACTCAGTTATTAGAAATAAACGCCTTTTGGGCAAAATTGGGTAAAATTGTGTTTCGACCAAAAATTTGATTTTTAGCAAAGGGGTTAGCCTTTCCTAAAAAATTGGTCAAACATTTTTTTTGCTTAAATGCATGCGACTTAAGCTTTTTCGGAAGCTTCTTCGCATTTGAAACTCCTTTCAATACTCAGTTATTAGAAATAAACGCCTTTTGGGCAAAATTGGGTAAAATTGTGTTTCGACCAAAAATTTGATTTTTAGCAAAGGGGTTAGCCTTTCCTAAAAAATTGGTCAAAAATTTTTTTTGCTTAAATGCATGCGACTTAAGCTTTTTCGGAAGCTTCTTCGCATTTGAAACTCCTTTCAATACTCAGTTATTAGAAATAAACGCCTTTTGGGCAAAATTGGGTAAAATTGTGTTTCGATCAAAAATTTGATTTTTAGCAAAGGGGTTAGCCTTTCCTAAAAAATTGATCAAAAATTTTTTTTGCTTAAATGCATGCGACTTAAGCTTTTTCGGAAGCTTCTTCGCATTTGAAACTCCTTTCAATACTCAGTTATTAGAAATAAACGCCTTTTGGGCAAAATTGGGTAAAATTGTGTTTCGATCAAAAATTTGATTTTTAGCAAAGGGGTTAGCCTTTCCTAAAAAATTGATCAAAAATTTTTTTTGCTTAAATGCATGCGACTTAAGCTTTTTCGGAAGCTTCTTCGCATTTGAAACTCCTTTCAATACTCAGTTATTAGAAATAAACGCCTTTTGGGCAAAATTGGGTAAAATTGTGTTTCGACCAAAAATTTGATTTTTAGCAAAGGGGTTAGCCTTTCCTAAAAAATTGGTCAAACATTTTTTTTGCTTAAATGCATGCGACTTAAGCTTTTTCGGAAGCTTCTTCGCATTTGAAACTCCTTTCAATACTCAGTTATTAGAAATAAACGCCTTTTGGGCAAAATTGGGTAAAATTGTGTTTCGACCAAAAATTTGATTTTTAGCAAAGGGGTTAGCCTTTCCTAAAAAATTGATCAAAAATTTTTTTTGCTTAAATGCATGCGACTTAAGCTTTTTCGGAAGCTTCTTCGCATTTGAAACTCCTTTCAATACTCAGTTATTAGAAATAAACGCCTTTTGGGCAAAATTGGGTAAAATTGTGTTTCGACCAAAAATTTGATTTTCCTAAAAAATTGGTCAAAAATTTTTTTTGCTTAAATGCATGCGACTTAAGCTTTTTCGGAAGCTTCTTCGCATTTGAAACTCCTTTCAATACTCAGTTATTAGAAATAAACGCCTTTTGGGCAAAATTGGGTAAAATTGTGTTTCGACCAAAAATTTGATTTTTAGCAAAGGGGTTAGCCTTTCCTAAAAAATTGGTCAAAATTTTTTTTTGCTTAAATGCATGCGACTTAAGCTTTTTCGGAAGCTTCTTCGCATTTGAAACTCCTTTCAATACTCAGTTATTAGAAATAAACGCCTTTTGGGCAAAATTGGGTAAAATTGTGTTTCGACCAAAAATTTGATTTTTAGCAAAGGGGTAACACTTTCCTAAAAAATTGACAAAAAAATTTTTTGTCTCAAATGCATGCGATTTGAGATTTTTCGGAAGCTTCTTCGCATTTGAAACTCCTTTCAATACTCAGTTATTAGAAATAAACGCCTTTTGGGCAAAATTGGGTAAAATTGTGTTTCGACCAAAAATTTGATTTTTAGCAAAGGGGTAACACTTTCCTAAAAAATTGACAAAAAAATTTTTTGTCTCAAATGCATGCGATTTGAGATTTTTCGGAAGCTTCTTCGCATTTGAAACTCCTTTCAATACTCAGTTATTAGAAATAAACGCCTTTTGGGCAAAATTGGGTAAAATTGTGTTTCGACCAAAAATTTGATTTTTAGCAAAGGGGTTAGCCTTTCCTAAAAAATTGGTCAAAAATTTTTTTTGCTTAAATGCATGCGACTTAAGCTTTTTCGGAAGCTTCTTCGCATTTGAAACTCCTTTCAATACTCAGTTATTAGAAATAAACGCCTTTTGGGCAAAATTGGGTAAAATTGTGTTTCGACCAAAAATTTGATTTTTAGCAAAGGGGTTAGCCTTTCCTAAAAAATTGGTCAAAAATTTTTTTTGCTTAAATGCATGCGACTTAAGCTTTTTCGGAAGCTTCTTCGCATTTGAACCTCCTTTCAATACTCAGTTATTAGAAATAAACGCCTTTTGGGCAAAATTGGGTAAAATTGTGTTTCGACTAAAAATTTGATTTTTAGCCTTTCCTAAAAAATTGGTCAAAAATTTTTTTTGCTTAAATGCATGCGACTTAAGCTTTTTCGGAAGCTTCTTCGCATTTGAAACTCCTTTCAATACTCAGTTATTAGAAATAAACGCCTTTTGGGCAAAATTGGGTAAAATTGTGTTTCGACCAAAAATTTGATTTTTAGCAAAGGGTTAGCCTTTCCTAAAAAATTGGTCAAAAATTTTTTTTGCTTAAATGCATGCGACTTAAGCTTTTTCGGAAGCTTCTTCGCATTTGAAACTCCTTTCAATACTCAGTTATTAGAAATAAACGCCTTTTGGGCAAATTGGGTAAAATTGTGTTTCGACCAAAAATTTGATTTTTAGCAAAGGGGTTAGCCTTTCCTAAAAAATTGATCAAAAATTTTTTTTGCTTAAATGCATGCGACTTAAGCTTTTTCGGAAGCTTCTTCGCATTTGAAACTCCTTTCAATACTCAGTTATTAGAAATAAACGCCTTTTGGGCAAAATTGGGTAAAATTGTGTTTCGACCAAAAATTTGATTTTTAGCAAAGGGGTTAGCCTTTCCTAAAAAATTGGTCAAAAATTTTTTTTGCTTAAATGCATGCGACTTAAGCTTTTTCGGAAGCTTCTTCGCATTTGAAACTCCTTTCAATACTCAGTTATTAGAAATAAACGCCTTTTGGGCAAAATTGGGTAAAATTGTGTTTCGACCAAAAATTTGATTTTTAGCAAAGGGGTTAGCCTTTCCTAAAAAATTGATCAAAAATTTTTTTTGCTTAAATGCATGCGACTTAAGCTTTTTCGGAAGCTTCTTCGCATTTGAAACTCCTTTCAATACTCAGTTATTAGAAATAAACGCCTTTTGGGCAAAATTGGGTAAAATTGTGTTTCGACCAAAAATTTGATTTTTAGCAAAGGGGTTAGCCTTTCCTAAAAAATTGATCAAAAATTTTTTTTGCTTAAATGCAGCGACTTAAGCTTTTTCGGAAGCTTCTTCGCATTTGAAACTCCTTTCAATACTCAGTTATTAGAAATAAACGCCTTTTGGGCAAAATTGGGTAAAATTGTGTTTCGACCAAAAATTTGATTTTTAGCAAAGGGGTTAGCCTTTCCTAAAAAATTGGTCAAAAATTTTTTTTGCTTAAATGCATGCGACTTAAGCTTTTTCGGAAGCTTCTTCGCATTTGAAACTCCTTTCAATACTCAGTTATTAGAAATAAACGCCTTTTGGGCAAAATTGGGTAAAATTGTGTTTCGACCAAAAATTTGATTTTTAGCAAAGGGGTTAGCCTTTCCTAAAAAATTGATCAAAAATTTTTTTTGCTTAAATGCATGCGACTTAAGCTTTTTCGGAAGCTTCTTCGCATTTGAAACTCCTTTCAATACTCAGTTATTAGAAATAAACGCCTTTTGGGCAAAATTGGGTAAAATTGTGTTTCGACCAAAAATTTGATTTTTAGCAAAGGGGTTAGCCTTTCCTAAAAAATTGATCAAAAATTTTTTTTGCTTAAATGCAGCGACTTAAGCTTTTTCGGAAGCTTCTTCGCATTTGAAACTCCTTTCAATACTCAGTTATTAGAAATAAACGCCTTTTGGGCAAAATTGGGTAAAATTGTGTTTCGACCAAAAATTTGATTTTTAGCAAAGGGGTTAGCCTTTCCTAAAAAATTGGTCAAAAATTTTTTTTGCTTAAATGCATGCGACTTAAGCTTTTTCGGAAGCTTCTTCGCATTTGAAACTCCTTTCAATACTCAGTTATTAGAAATAAACGCCTTTTGGGCAAAATTGGGTAAAATTGTGTTTCGACCAAAAATTTGATTTTTAGCAAAGGGGTTAGCCTTTCCTAAAAAATTGATCAAAAATTTTTTTTGCTTAAATGCATGCGACTTAAGCTTTTTCGGAAGCTTCTTCGCATTTGAAACTCCTTTCAATACTCAGTTATTAGAAATAAACGCCTTTTGGGCAAAATTGGGTAAAATTGTGTTTCGACCAAAAATTTGATTTTTAGCAAAGGGGTTAGCCTTTCCTAAAAAATTGATCAAAAATTTTTTTTGCTTAAATGCATGCGACTTAAGCTTTTTCGGAAGCTTCTTCGCATTTGAAACTCCTTTCAATACTCAGTTATTAGAAATAAACGCCTTTTGGGCAAAATTGGGTAAAATTGTGTTTCGACCAAAAATTTGATTTTTAGCAAAGGGGTTAGCCTTTCCTAAAAAATTGATCAAAAATTTTTTTTGCTTAAATGCAGCGACTTAAGCTTTTTCGGAAGCTTCTTCGCATTTGAAACTCCTTTCAATACTCAGTTATTAGAAATAAACGCCTTTTGGGCAAAATTGGGTAAAATTGTGTTTCGACCAAAAATTTGATTTTTAGCAAAGGGGTTAGCCTTTCCTAAAAAATTGGTCAAAAATTTTTTTTGCTTAAATGCATGCGACTTAAGCTTTTTCGGAAGCTTCTTCGCATTTGAAACTCCTTTCAATACTCAGTTATTAGAAATAAACGCCTTTTGGGCAAAATTGGGTAAAATTGTGTTTCGACCAAAAATTTGATTTTTAGCAAAGGGGTTAGCCTTTCCTAAAAAATTGATCAAAAATTTTTTTTGCTTAAATGCATGCGACTTAAGCTTTTTCGGAAGCTTCTTCGCATTTGAAACTCCTTTCAATACTCAGTTATTAGAAATAAACGCCTTTTGGGCAAAATTGGGTAAAATTGTGTTTCGACCAAAAATTTGATTTTTAGCAAAGGGGTTAGCCTTTCCTAAAAAATTGATCAAAAATTTTTTTTGCTTAAATGCAGCGACTTAAGCTTTTTCGGAAGCTTCTTCGCATTTGAAACTCCTTTCAATACTCAGTTATTAGAAATAAACGCCTTTTGGGCAAAATTGGGTAAAATTGTGTTTCGACCAAAAATTTGATTTTTAGCAAAGGGGTTAGCCTTTCCTAAAAAATTGATCAAAAATTTTTTTTGCTTAAATGCATGCGACTTAAGCTTTTTCGGAAGCTTCTTCGCATTTGAAACTCCTTTCAATACTCAGTTATTAGAAATAAACGCCTTTTGGGCAAAATTGGGTAAAATTGTGTTTCGACCAAAAATTTGATTTTTAACAAAGGGGTTAGCCTTTCCTAAAAAATTGGTCAAAAATTTTTTTTGCTTAAATGCATGCGACTTAAGCTTTTTCGGAAGCTTCTTCGCATTTGAAACTCCTTTCAATACTCAGTTATTAGAAATAAACGCCTTTTGGGCAAAATTGGGTAAAATTGTGTTTCGACCAAAAATTTGATTTTTAGCAAAGGGGTTAGCCTTTCCTAAAAAATTGATCAAAAATTTTTTTTGCTTAAATGCATGCGACTTAAGCTTTTTCGGAAGCTTCTTCGCATTTGAAACTCCTTTCAATACTCAGTTATTAGAAATAAACGCCTTTTGGGCAAAATTGGGTAAAATTGTGTTTCGACCAAAAATTTGATTTTTAGCAAAGGGGTTAGCCTTTCCTAAAAAATTGATCAAAAATTTTTTTTGCTTAAATGCATGCGACTTAAGCTTTTTCGGAAGCTTCTTCGCATTTGAAACTCCTTTCAATACTCAGTTATTAGAAATAAACGCCTTTTGGGCAAAATTGGGTAAAATTGTGTTTCGACCAAAAATTTGATTTTTAGCAAAGGGGTTAGCCTTTCCTAAAAAATTGATCAAAAATTTTTTTTGCTTAAATGCATGCGACTTAAGCTTTTTCGGAAGCTTCTTCGCATTTGAAACTCCTTTCAATACTCAGTTATTAGAAATAAACGCCTTTTGGGCAAAATTGGGTAAAATTGTGTTTCGACCAAAAATTTGATTTTTAGCAAAGGGGTTAGCCTTTCCTAAAAAATTGGTCAAAAATTTTTTTTGCTTAAATGCATGCGACTTAAGCTTTTTCGGAAGCTTCTTCGCATTTGAAACTCCTTTCAATACTCAGTTATTAGAAATAAACGCCTTTTGGGCAAAATTGGGTAAAATTGTGTTTCGACCAAAAATTTGATTTTTAGCAAAGGGGTTAGCCTTTCCTAAAAAATTGATCAAAAATTTTTTTTGCTTAAATGCAGCGACTTAAGCTTTTTCGGAAGCTTCTTCGCATTTGAAACTCCTTTCAATACTCAGTTATTAGAAATAAACGCCTTTTGGGCAAAATTGGGTAAAATTGTGTTTCGACCAAAAATTTGATTTTTAGCAAAGGGGTTAGCCTTTCCTAAAAAATTGATCAAAAATTTTTTTTGCTTAAATGCAGCGACTTAAGCTTTTTCGGAAGCTTCTTCGCATTTGAAACTCCTTTCAATACTCAGTTATTAGAAATAAACGCCTTTTGGGCAAAATTGGGTAAAATTGTGTTTCGACTAAAAATTTGATTTTTAGCCTTTCCTAAAAAATTGGTCAAAAATTTTTTTTGCTTAAATGCATGCGACTTAAGCTTTTTCGGAAGCTTCTTCGCATTTGAAACTCCTTTCAATACTCAGTTATTAGAAATAAACGCCTTTTGGGCAAAATTGGGTAAAATTGTGTTTCGACCAAAAATTTGATTTTTAGCAAAGGGGTTAGCCTTTCCTAAAAAATTGATCAAAATTTTTTTTGCTTAAATGCAGCGACTTAAGCTTTTTCGGAAGCTTCTTCGCATTTGAAACTCCTTTCAATACTCAGTTATTAGAAATAAACGCCTTTTGGGCAAAATTGGGTAAAATTGTGTTTCGACTAAAAATTTGATTTTTAGCCTTTCCTAAAAAATTGGTCAAAAATTTTTTTTGCTTAAATGCATGCGACTTAAGCTTTTTCGGAAGCTTCTTCGCATTTGAAACTCCTTTCAATACTCAGTTATTAGAAATAAACGCCTTTTGGGCAAAATTGGGTAAAATTGTGTTTCGACCAAAAATTTGATTTTTAGCAAAGGGGTTAGTTAGCCTTTCCTAAAAAATTGGTCAAAAAATTTTTTTGCTTAAATGCATGCGACTTAAGCTTTTTCGGAAGCTTCTTCGCATTTGAAACTCCTTTCAATACTCAGTTATTAGAAATAAACGCCTTTTGGGCAAAAATGGGTAAAATTGTGTTTCGACCAAAAATTTGATTTTTAGCAAAGGGGTTAGTTAGCCTTTCCTAAAAAATTGGTCAAAAATTTTTTTTGCTTAAATGCATGCGACTTAAGCTTTTTCGGAAGCTTCTTCGCATTTGAAACTCCTTTCAATACTCAGTTATTAGAAATAAACGCCTTTTGGGCAAAATTGGGTAAAATTGTGTTTCGACCAAAAATTTGATTTTTAGCAAAGGGGTTAGCCTTTCCTAAAAAATTGGTCAAAAATTTTTTTTGCTTAAATGCATGCGACTTAAGCTTTTTCGGAAGCTTCTTCGCATTTGAAACTCCTTTCAATACTCAGTTATTAGAAATAAACGCCTTTTGGGCAAAATTGGGTAAAATTGTGTTTCGACCAAAAATTTGATTTTTAGCAAAGGGGTTAGCCTTTCCTAAAAAATTGGTCAAAAATTTTTTTTGCTTAAATGCATGCGACTTAAGCTTTTTCGGAAGCTTCTTCGCATTTGAAACTCCTTTCAATACTCAGTTATTAGAAATAAACGCCTTTTGGGCAAAATTGGGTAAAATTGTGTTTCGACCAAAAATTTGATTTTTAGCAAAGGGGTTAGCCTTGCCTAAAAAATTGATCAAAAATTTTTTTTGCTTAAATGCATGCGACTTAAGCTTTTTCGGAAGCTTCTTCGCATTTGAAACTCCTTTCAATACTCAGTTATTAGAAATAAACGCCTTTTGGGCAAAATTGGGTAAAATTGTGTTTCGACCAAAAATTTGATTTTCCTAGAAAATTGGTCAAAAATTTTTTTTGCTTAAATGCATGCGACTTAAGCTTTTTCGGAAGCTTCTTCGCATTTGAAACTCCTTTCAATACTCAGTTATTAGAAATAAACGCCTTTTGGGCAAAATTGGGTAAAATTGTGTTTCGACCAAAAATTTGATTTTTAGCAAAGGGGTAACACTTTCCTAAAAAATTGACAAAAAAATTTTTTGTCTCAAATGCATGCGATTTGAGATTTTTCGGAAGCTTCTTCGCATTTGAAACTCCTTTCAATACTCAGTTATTAGAAATAAACGCCTTTTGGGCAAAATTATGTAAAATTGTGTTTCGACCAAAAATTTGATTTTTAGCAAAGGGGTTAGCCTTTCCTAAAAAATTGGTCAAAAATTTTTTTTGCTTAAATGCATGCGACTTAAGCTTTTTCGGAAGCTTCTTCGCATTTGAAACTCCTTTCAATACTCAGTTATTAGAAATAAACGCCTTTTGGGCAAAATTGGGTAAAATTGTGTTTCGACCAAAAATTTGATTTTTAGCAAAGGGGTTAGCCTTTCCTAAAAAATTGGTCAAAAATTTTTTTTGCTTAAATGCATGCGACTTAAGCTTTTTCGGAAGCTTCTTCGCATTTGAAACTCCTTTCAATACTCAGTTATTAGAAATAAACGCCTTTTGGGCAAAATTGGGTAAAATTGTGTTTCGACCAAAAATTTGATTTTTAGCAAAGGGGTTAGCCTTTCCTAAAAAATTGGTCAAAAATTTTTTTTGCTTAAATGCATGCGACTTAAGCTTTTTCGGAAGCTTCTTCGCATTTGAAACTCCTTTCAATACTCAGTTATTAGAAATAAACGCCTTTTGGGCAAAATTGGGTAAAATTGTGTTTCGACCAAAAATTTGATTTTTAGCAAAGGGGTTAGCCTTGCCTAAAAAATTGATCAAAAATTTTTTTTGCTTAAATGCATGCGACTTAAGCTTTTTCGGAAGCTTCTTCGCATTTGAAACTCCTTTCAATACTCAGTTATTAGAAATAAACGCCTTTTGGGCAAAATTGGGTAAAATTGTGTTTCGACCAAAAATTTGATTTTCCTAGAAAATTGGTCAAAAATTTTTTTTGCTTAAATGCATGCGACTTAAGCTTTTTCGGAAGCTTCTTCGCATTTGAAACTCCTTTCAATACTCAGTTATTAGAAATAAACGCCTTTTGGGCAAAATTGGGTAAAATTGTGTTTCGACCAAAAATTTGATTTTTAGCAAAGGGGTAACACTTTCCTAAAAAATTGACAAAAAAATTTTTTGTCTCAAATGCATGCGATTTGAGATTTTTCGGAAGCTTCTTCGCATTTGAAACTCCTTTCAATACTCAGTTATTAGAAATAAACGCCTTTTGGGCAAAATTATGTAAAATTGTGTTTCGACCAAAAATTTGATTTTTAGCAAAGGGGTTAGCCTTTCCTAAAAAATTGGTCAAAAATTTTTTTTGCTTAAATGCATGCGACTTAAGCTTTTTCGGAAGCTTCTTCGCATTTGAAACTCCTTTCAATACTCAGTTATTAGAAATAAACGCCTTTTGGGCAAAATTGGGTAAAATTGTGTTTCGACCAAAAATTTGATTTTTAGCAAAGGGGTTAGCCTTTCCTAAAAAATTGGTCAAAATTTTTTTTTGCTTAAATGCATGCGACTTAAGCTTTTTCGGAAGCTTCTTCGCATTTGAAACTCCTTTCAATACTCAGTTATTAGAAATAAACGCCTTTTGGGCAAAATTGGGTAAAATTGTGTTTCGACCAAAAATTTGATTTTTAGCAAAGGGGTAACACTTTCCTAAAAAATTGACAAAAAAATTTTTTGTCTCAAATGCATGCGATTTGAGATTTTTCGGAAGCTTCTTCGCATTTGAAACTCCTTTCAATACTCAGTTATTAGAAATAAACGCCTTTTGGGCAAAATTGGGTAAAATTGTGTTTCGACCAAAAATTTGATTTTTAGCAAAGGGGTAACACTTTCCTAAAAAATTGACAAAAAAATTTTTTGTCTCAAATGCATGCGATTTGAGATTTTTCGGAAGCTTCTTCGCATTTGAAACTCCTTTCAATACTCAGTTATTAGAAATAAACGCCTTTTGGGCAAAATTATGTAAAATTGTGTTTCGACCAAAAATTTGATTTTTAGCAAAGGGGTTAGCCTTTCCTAAAAAATTGGTCAAAAATTTTTTTTGCTTAAATGCATGCGACTTAAGCTTTTTCGGAAGCTTCTTCGCATTTGAAACTCCTTTCAATACTCAGTTATTAGAAATAAACGCCTTTTGGGCAAAATTGGGTAAAATTGTGTTTCGACCAAAAATTTGATTTTTAGCAAAGGGGTTAGTTAGCCTTTCCTAAAAAATTGGTCAAAAATTTTTTTTGCTTAAATGCATGCGACTTAAGCTTTTTCGGAAGCTTCTTCGCATTTGAACCTCCTTTCAATACTCAGTTATTAGAAATAAACGCCTTTTGGGCAAAATTGGGTAAAATTGTGTTTCGACTAAAAATTTGATTTTTAGCCTTTCCTAAAAAATTGGTCAAAAATTTTTTTTGCTTAAATGCATGCGACTTAAGCTTTTTCGGAAGCTTCTTCGCATTTGAAACTCCTTTCAATACTCAGTTATTAGAAATAAACGCCATTTGGGCAAAATTGGGTAAAATTGTGTTTCGACCAAAAATTTGATTTTTAGCAAAGGGGTTAGCCTTTCCTAAAAAATTGGTCAAAAATTTTTTTTGCTTAAATGCATGCGACTTAAGCTTTTTCGGAAGCTTCTTCGCATTTGAAACTCCTTTCAATACTCAGTTATTAGAAATAAACGCCTTTTGGGCAAAATTGGGTAAAATTGTGTTTCGACCAAAAATTTGATTTTTAGCAAAGGGGTTAGTTAGCCTTTCCTAAAAAATTGGTCAAAAATTTTTTTTGCTTAAATGCATGCGACTTAAGCTTTTTCGGAAGCTTCTTCGCATTTGAAACTCCTTTCAATACTCAGTTATTAGAAATAAACGCCTTTTGGGCAAAATTGGGTAAAATTGTGTTTCGACCAAAAATTTGATTTTTAGCAAAGGGGTTAGCCTTTCCTAAAAAATTGGTCAAAAATTTTTTTTGCTTAAATGCATGCGACTTAAGCTTTTTCGGAAGCTTCTTCGCATTTGAAACTCCTTTCAATACTCAGTTACTAGAAATAAACGCCTTTTGGGCAAAATTGGGTAAAATTGTGTTTCGACCAAAAATTTGATTTTTAGCAAAGGGGTTAGCCTTTCCTAAAAAATTGGTCAAAAATTTTTTTTGCTTAAATGCATGCGACTTAAGCTTTTTCGGAAGCTTCTTCGCATTTGAAACTCCTTTCAATACTCAGTTATTAGAAATAAACGCCTTTTGGGCAAAATTGGGTAAAATTGTGTTTCGACCAAAAATTTGATTTTTAGCAAAGGGGTTAGCCTTTCCTAAAAAATTGGTCAAAAATTTTTTTTGCTTAAATGCATGCGACTTAAGCTTTTTCGGAAGCTTCTTCGCATTTGAAACTCCTTTCAATACTCAGTTATTAGAAATAAACGCCTTTTGGGCAAAATTGGGTAAAATTGTGTTTCGACCAAAAATTTGATTTTTAGCAAAGGGGTTAGCCTTTCCTAAAAAATTGGTAAAAAATTTTTTTTGCTTAAATGCATGCGACTTAAGCTTTTTCGGAAGCTTCTTCGCATTTGAAACTCCTTTCAATACTCAGTTATTAGAAATAAACGCCTTTTGGGCAAAATTGGGTAAAATTGTGTTTCGACCAAAAATTTGATTTTTAGCAAAGGGGTTAGCCTTTCCTAAAAAATTGGTCAAAAATGTTTTTTGCTTAAATGCATGCGACTTAAGCTTTTTCGGAAGCTTCTTCGCATTTGAAACTCCTTTCAATACTCAGTTATTAGAAATAAACGCCTTTTGGGCAAAATTGGGTAAAATTGTGTTTCGACCAAAAATTTGATTTTTAGCAAAGGGGTTAGCCTTTCCTAAAAAATTGGTCAAAAATTTTTTTTGCTTAAATGCATGCGACTTAAGCTTTTTCGGAAGCTTCTTCGCATTTGAAACTCCTTTCAATACTCAGTTATTAGAAATAAACGCCTTTTGGGCAAAATTGGGTAAAATTGTGTTTCGACAAAAAATTTGATTTTTAGCAAAGGGGTTAGTTAGCCTTTCCTAAAAAATTGGTCAAAAATTTTTTTTGCTTAAATGCATGCGACTTAAGCTTTTTCGGAAGCTTCTTCGCATTTGAAACTCCTTTCAATACTCAGTTATTAGAAATAAACGCCTTTTGGGCAAAATTGGGTAAAATTGTGTTTCGACCAAAAATTTGATTTTTAGCCTTTCCTAAAAAATTGGTCAAAAATTTTTTTTGCTTAAATGCATGCGACTTAAGCTTTTTCGGAAGCTTCTTCGCATTTGAAACTCCTTTCAATACTCAGTTATTAGAAATAAACGCCTTTTGGGCAAAATTGGGTAAAATTGTGTTTCGACCAAAAATTTGATTTTTAGCAAAGGGGTTAGCCTTTCCTAAAAAATTGGTCAAAAATTTTTTTTGCTTAAATGCATGCGACTTAAGCTTTTTCGGAAGCTTCTTCGCATTTGAAACTCCTTTCAATACTCAGTTATTAGAAATAAACGCCTTTTGGGCAAAATTGGGTAAAATTGTGTTTCGACAAAAAATTTGATTTTTAGCAAAGGGGTTAGTTAGCCTTTCCTAAAAAATTGGTCAAAAATTTTTTTTGCTTAAATGCATGCGACTTAAGCTTTTTCGGAAGCTTCTTCGCATTTGAAACTCCTTTCAATACTCAGTTATTAGAAATAAACGCCTTTTGGGCAAAATTGGGTAAAATTGTGTTTCGACCAAAAATTTGATTTTTAGCCTTTCCTAAAAAATTGGTCAAAAATTTTTTTTGCTTAAATGCATGCGACTTAAGCTTTTTCGGAAGCTTCTTCGCATTTGCAACTCCTTTCAATACTCAGTTATTAGAAATAAACGCCTTTTGGGCAAAATTGGGTAAAATTGTGTTTCGACCAAAAATTTGATTTTTAGCAAAGGGGTTAGCCTTTCCTAAAAAATTGGTCAAAAATTTTTTTTGCTTAAATGCATGCGACTTAAGCTTTTTCGGAAGCTTCTTCGCATTTGAAACTCCTTTCAATACTCAGTTATTAGAAATAAACGCCTTTTGGGCAAAATTGGGTAAAATTGTGTTTCGACCAAAAATTTGATTTTTAGCAAAGGGGTTAGTCTTTCCTAAAAAATTGGTCAAAAATTTTTTTTGCTTAAATGCATGCGACTTAAGCTTTTTCGGAAGCTTCTTCGCATTTGAAACTCCTTTCAATACTCAGTTATTAGAAATAAACGCCTTTTGGGCAAAATTGGGTAAAATTGTGTTTCGACCAAAAATTTGATTTTTAGCAAAGGGGTTAGTTAGCCTTTCCTAAAAAATTGGTCAAAAATTTTTTTTGCTTAAATGCATGCGACTTAAGCTTTTTCGGAAGCTTCTTCGCATTTGAAACTCCTTTCAATACTCAGTTATTAGAAATAAACGCCTTTTGGGCAAAATTGGGTAAAATTGTGTTTCGACCAAAAATTTGATTTTTAGCCTTTCCTAAAAAATTGGTCAAAAATTTTTTTTGCTTAAATGCATGCGACTTAAGCTTTTTCGGAAGCTTCTTCGCATTTGCAACTCCTTTCAATACTCAGTTATTAGAAATAAACGCCTTTTGGGCAAAATTGGGTAAAATTGTGTTTCGACCAAAAATTTGATTTTTAGCAAAGGGGTTAGCCTTTCCTAAAAAATTGGTCAAAAATTTTTTTTGCTTAAATGCATGCGACTTAAGCTTTTTCGGAAGCTTCTTCGCATTTGAAACTCCTTTCAATACTCAGTTATTAGAAATAAACGCCTTTTGGGCAAAATTGGGTAAAATTGTGTTTCGACCAAAAATTTGATTTTTAGCAAAGGGGTTAGTCTTTCCTAAAAAATTGGTCAAAAATTTTTTTTGCTTAAATGCATGCGACTTAAGCTTTTTCGGAAGCTTCTTCGCATTTGAAACTCCTTTCAATACTCAGTTATTAGAAATAAACGCCTTTTGGGCAAAATTGGGTAAAATTGTGTTTCGACCAAAAATTTGATTTTTAGCAAAGGGGTTAGTTAGCCTTTCCTAAAAAATTGGTCAAAAATTTTTTTTGCTTAAATGCATGCGACTTAAGCTTTTTCGGAAGCTTCTTCGCATTTGAAACTCCTTTCAATACTCAGTTATTAGAAATAAACGCCTTTTGGGCAAAATTGGGTAAAATTGTGTTTCGACCAAAAATTTGATTTTTAGCAAAGGGGTTAGCCTTTCCTAAAAAATTGGTCAAAAATTTTTTTTGCTTAAATGCATGCGACTTAAGCTTTTTCGGAAGCTTCTTCGCATTTGAAACTCCTTTGAATACTCAGTTATTAGAAATAAACGCCTTTTGGGCAAAATTGGGTAAAATTGTGTTTCGACCAAAAATTTGATTTTTAGCAAAGGGGTTAGCCTTTCCTAAAAAATTGGTCAAAAATTTTTTTTGCTTAAATGCATGCGACTTAAGCTTTTTCGGAAGCTTCTTCGCATTTGAAACTCCTTTCAATACTCAGTTATTAGAAATAAACGCCTTTTGGGCAAAATTGGGTAAAATTGTGTTTCGACCAAAAATTTGATTTTTAGCAAAGGGGTTAGCCTTTCCTAAAAAATTGGTCAACAATTTTTTTTGCTTAAATGCATGCGACTTAAGCTTTTTCGGAAGCTTCTTCGCATTTGAAACTCCTTTGAATACTCAGTTATTAGAAATAAACGCCTTTTGGGCAAAATTGGGTAAAATTGTGTTTCGACCAAAAATTTGATTTTTAGCAAAGGGGTTAGCCTTTCCTAAAAAATTGGTCAAAAATTTTTTTTGCTTAAATGCATGCGACTTAAGCTTTTTCGGAAGCTTCTTCGCATTTGAAACTCCTTTCAATACTCAGTTATTAGAAATAAACGCCTTTTGGGCAAAATTGGGTAAAATTGTGTTTCGACCAAAAATTTGATTTTTAGCAAAGGGGTTAGCCTTTCCTAAAAAATTGGTCAAAAATTTTTTTTGCTTAAATGCATGCGAATTAAGCTTTTTCGGAAGCTTCTTCGCATTTGAAACTCCTTTCAATACTCAGTTATTAGAAATAAACGCCTTTTGGGCAAAATTGGGTAAAATTGTGTTTCGACCAAAAATTTGATTTTTAGCAAAGGGGTTAGCCTTTCCTAAAAAATTGGTCAAAAATTTTTTTTGCTTAAATGCATGCGACTTAAGCTTTTTCGGAAGCTTCTTCGCATTTGCAACTCCTTTCAATACTCAGTTATTAGAAATAAACGCCTTTTGGGCAAAATTGGGTAAAATTGTGTTTCGACCAAAAATTTGATTTTTAGCAAAGGGGTTAGCCTTTCCTAAAAAATTGGTCAAAAATTTTTTTTGCTTAAATGCATGCGACTTAAGCTTTTTCGGAAGCTTCTTCGCATTTGAACCTCCTTTCAATACTCAGTTATTAGAAATAAACGCCTTTTGGGCAAAATTGGGTAAAATTGTGTTTCGACCAAAAATTTGATTTTTAGCAAAGGGGTTAGCCTTTCCTAAAAAATTGGTCAAAAATTTTTTTTGCTTAAATGCATGCGACTTAAGCTTTTTCGGAAGCTTCTTCGCATTTGAAACTCCTTTCAATACTCAGTTATTAGAAATAAACGCCTTTTGGGCAAAATTGGGTAAAATTGTGTTTCGACCAAAAATTTGATTTTTAGCAAAGGGGTTAGCCTTTCCTAAAAAATTGGTCAACAATTTTTTTTGCTTAAATGCATGCGACTTAAGCTTTTTCGGAAGCTTCTTCGCATTTGAAACTCCTTTCAATACTCAGTTATTAGAAATAAACGCCTTTTGGGCAAAATTGGGTAAAATTGTGTTTCGACCAAAAATTTGATTTTTAGCAAAGGGGTTAGCCTTTCCTAAAAAATTGGTCAAAATTTTTTTTTGCTTAAATGCATGCGACTTAAGCTTTTTCGGAAGCTTCTTCGCATTTGAACCTCCTTTCAATACTCAGTTATTAGAAATAAACGCCTTTTGGGCAAAATTGGGTAAAATTGTGTTTCGACCAAAAATTTGATTTTTAGCAAAGGGGTTAGCCTTTCCTAAAAAATTGGTCAAAAATTTTTTTTGCTTAAATGCATGCGACTTAAGCTTTTTCGGAAGCTTCTTCGCATTTGAAACTCCTTTCAATACTCAGTTATTAGAAATAAACGCCTTTTGGGCAAAATTGGGTAAAATTGTGTTTCGACCAAAAATTTGATTTTTAGCAAAGGGGTTAGCCTTTCCTAAAAAATTGGTCAAAAATTTTTTTTGCTTAAATGCATGCGACTTAAGCTTTTTCGGAAGCTTCTTCGCATTTGAACCTCCTTTCAATACTCAGTTATTAGAAATAAACGCCTTTTGGGCAAAATTGGGTAAAATTGTGTTTCGACCAAAAATTTGATTTTTAGCAAAGGGGTTAGTCTTTCCTAAAAAATTGGTCAAAAATTTTTTTTGCTTAAATGCATGCGACTTAAGCTTTTTCGGAAGCTTCTTCGCATTTGAAACTCCTTTCAATACTCAGTTATTAGAAATAAACGCCTTTTGGGCAAAATTGGGTAAAATTGTGTTTCGACCAAAAATTTGATTTTTAGCAAAGGGGTTAGTCTTTCCTAAAAAATTGGTCAAAAATTTTTTTTGCTTAAATGCATGCGACTTAAGCTTTTTCGGAAGCTTCTTCGCATTTGAAACTCCTTTCAATACTCAGTTATTAGAAATAAACGCCTTTTGGGCAAAATTGGGTAAAATTGTGTTTCGACCAAAAATTTGATTTTTAGCAAAGGGGTTAGTTAGCCTTTCCTAAAAAATTGGTCAAAAATTTTTTTTGCTTAAATGCATGCGACTTAAGCTTTTTCGGAAGCTTCTTCGCATTTGAAACTCCTTTCAATACTCAGTTATTAGAAATAAACGCCTTTTGGGCAAAATTGGGTAAAATTGTGTTTCGACCAAAAATTTGATTTTTAGCAAAGGGGTTAGCCTTTCCTAAAAAATTGGTCAAAAATTTTTTTTGCTTAAATGCATGCGACTTAAGCTTTTTCGGAAGCTTCTTCGCATTTGAAACTCCTTTCAATACTCAGTTATTAGAAATAAACGCCTTTTGGGCAAAATTGGGTAAAATTGTGTTTCGACCAAAAATTTGATTTTTAGCAAAGGGGTTAGCCTTTCCTAAAAAATTGGTCAAAAATTTTTTTTGCTTAAATGCATGCGACTTAAGCTTTTTCGGAAGCTTCTTCGCATTTGAAACTCCTTTGAATACTCAGTTATTAGAAATAAACGCCTTTTGGGCAAAATTGGGTAAAATTGTGTTTCGACCAAAAATTTGATTTTTAGCAAAGGGGTTAGCCTTTCCTAAAAAATTGGTCAAAAATTTTTTTTGCTTAAATGCATGCGACTTAAGCTTTTTCGGAAGCTTCTTCGCATTTGAAACTCCTTTCAATACTCAGTTATTAGAAATAAACGCCTTTTGGGCAAAATTGGGTAAAATTGTGTTTCGACCAAAAATTTGATTTTTAGCAAAGGGGTTAGCCTTTCCTAAAAAATTGGTCAACAATTTTTTTTGCTTAAATGCATGCGACTTAAGCTTTTTCGGAAGCTTCTTCGCATTTGAAACTCCTTTGAATACTCAGTTATTAGAAATAAACGCCTTTTGGGCAAAATTGGGTAAAATTGTGTTTCGACCAAAAATTTGAATTTTAGCAAAGGGGTTAGCCTTTCCTAAAAAATTGGTCAAAAATTTTTTTTGCTTAAATGCATGCGACTTAAGCTTTTTCGGAAGCTTCTTCGCATTTGAAACTCCTTTCAATACTCAGTTATTAGAAATAAACGCCTTTTGGGCAAAATTGGGTAAAATTGTGTTTCGACCAAAAATTTGATTTTTAGCAAAGGGGTTAGCCTTTCCTAAAAAATTGGTCAAAAATTTTTTTTGCTTAAATGCATGCGACTTAAGCTTTTTCGGAAGCTTCTTCGCATTTGAAACTCCTTTCAATACTCAGTTATTAGAAATAAACGCCTTTTGGGCAAAATTGGGTAAAATTGTGTTTCGACCAAAAATTTGATTTTTAGCAAAGGGGTTAGCCTTTCCTAAAAAATTGGTCAAAAATTTTTTTTGCTTAAATGCATGCGACTTAAGCTTTTTCGGAAGCTTCTTCGCATTTGAAACTCCTTTCAATACTCAGTTATTAGAAATAAACGCCTTTTGGGCAAAATTGGGTAAAATTGTGTTTCGACCAAAAATTTGATTTTTAGCAAAGGGGTTAGCCTTTCCTAAAAAATTGGTCAAAAATTTTTTTTGCTTAAATGCATGCGACTCAAGCTTTTTCGGAAGCTTCTTCGCATTTGAAACTCCTTTCAATACTCAGTTATTAGAAATAAACGCCTTTTGGGCAAAATTGGGTAAAATTGTGTTTCGACCAAAAATTTGATTTTTAGCCTTTCCTAAAAAATTGGTCAAAAATTTTTTTTGCTTAAATGCATGCGACTTAAGCTTTTTCGGAAGCTTCTTCGCATTTGAAACTCCTTTCAATACTCAGTTATTAGAAATAAACGCCTTTTGGGCAAAATTGGGTAAAATTGTGTTTCGACCAAAAATTTGATTTTTAGCAAAGGGGTTAGCCTTTCCTAAAAAATTGGTCAAAAATTTTGTTTGCTTAAATGCATGCGACTTAAGCTTTTTCGGAAGCTTCTTCGCATTTGAAACTCCTTTCAATACTCAGTTATTAGAAATAAACGCCTTTTGGGCAAAATTGGGTAAAATTGTGTTTCGACCAAAAATTTGATTTTTAGCAAAGGGGTAACACTTTCCTAAAAAATTGACAAAAAAATTTTTTGTCTCAAATGCATGCGATTTGAGATTTTTCGGAAGCTTCTTCGCATTTGAAACTCCTTTCAATACTCAGTTATTAGAAATAAACGCCTTTTGGGCAAAATTGGGTAAAATTGTGTTTCGACCAAAAATTTGATTTTTAGCAAAGGGGTTAGCCTTTCCTAAAAAATTGGTCAAAAATTTTTTTTGCTTAAATGCATGCGACTTAAGCTTTTTCGGAAGCTTCTTCGCATTTGAAACTCCTTTCAATACTCAGTTATTAGAAATAAACGCCTTTTGGGCAAAATTGGGTAAAATTGTGTTTCGACCAAAAATTTGATTTTTAGCAAAGGGGTTAGTTAGCCTTTCCTAAAAAATTGGTCAAAAATTTTTTTTGCTTAAATGCATGCGACTTAAGCTTTTTCGGAAGCTTCTTCGCATTTGAAACTCCTTTCAATACTCAGTTATTAGAAATAAACGCCTTTTGGGCAAAATTGGGTAAAATTGTGTTTCGACCAAAAATTTGATTTTTAGCCTTTCCTAAAAAATTGGTCAAAAATTTTTTTTGCTTAAATGCATGCGACTTAAGCTTTTTCGGAAGCTTCTTCGCATTTGAAACTCCTTTCAATACTCAGTTATTAGAAATAAACGCCTTTTGGGCAAAATTGGGTAAAATTGTGTTTCGACCAAAAATTTGATTTTTAGCAAAGGGGTTAGCTTTTCCTAAAAAATTGGTCAAAAATTTGTTTTGCTTAAATGCATGCGACTTAAGCTTTTTCGGAAGCTTCTTCGCATTTGAAACTCCTTTGAATACTCAGTTATTAGAAATAAACGCCTTTTGGGCAAAATTGGGTAAAATTGTGTTTCGACCAAAAATTTGATTTTTAGCAAAGGGGTTTTAGCCTTTCCTAAAAAATTGGTCAAAAATTTTTTTTGCTTAAATGCATGCGACTTAAGCTTTTTCGGAAGCTTCTTCGCATTTGAAACTCCTTTCAATACTCAGTTATTAGAAATAAACGCCTTTTGGGCAAAATTGGGTAAAATTGTGTTTCGACCAAAAATTTGATTTTTAGCAAAGGGGTTAGCCTTTCCTAAAAAATTGGTCAAAAATTTTTTTTGCTTAAATGCATGCGACTTAAGCTTTTTCGGAAGCTTCTTCGCATTTGAAACTCCTTTCAATACTCAGTTATTAGAAATAAACGCCTTTTGGGCAAAATTGGGTAAAATTGTGTTTCGACCAAAAATTTGATTTTTAGCAAAGGGGTAACACTTTCCTAAAAAATTGACAAAAAAATTTTTTGTCTCAAATGCATGCGATTTGAGATTTTTCGGAAGCTTCTTCGCATTTGAAACTCCTTTCAATACTCAGTTATTAGAAATAAACGCCTTTTGGGCAAAATTGGGTAAAATTGTGTTTCGACCAAAAATTTGATTTTTAGCAAAGGGGTTAGCCTTTCCTAAAAAATTGGTCAAAAATTTTTTTTGCTTAAATGCATGCGACTTAAGCTTTTTCGGAAGCTTCTTCGCATTTGAAACTCCTTTCAATACTCAGTTATTAGAAATAAACGCCTTTTGGGCAAAATTGGGTAAAATTGTGTTTCGACCAAAAATTTGATTTTTAGCAAAGGGGTTAGTTAGCCTTTCCTAAAAAATTGGTCAAAAATTTTTTTTGCTTAAATGCATGCGACTTAAGCTTTTTCGGAAGCTTCTTCGCATTTGAAACTCCTTTCAATACTCAGTTATTAGAAATAAACGCCTTTTGGGCAAAATTGGGTAAAATTGTGTTTCGACCAAAAATTTGATTTTTAGCCTTTCCTAAAAAATTGGTCAAAAATTTTTTTTGCTTAAATGCATGCGACTTAAGCTTTTTCGGAAGCTTCTTCGCATTTGAAACTCCTTTCAATACTCAGTTATTAGAAATAAACGCCTTTTGGGCAAAATTGGGTAAAATTGTGTTTCGACCAAAAATTTGATTTTTAGCAAAGGGGTTAGCTTTTCCTAAAAAATTGGTCAAAAATTTTTTTTGCTTAAATGCATGCGACTTAAGCTTTTTCGGAAGCTTCTTCGCATTTGAAACTCCTTTGAATACTCAGTTATTAGAAATAAACGCCTTTTGGGCAAAATTGGGTAAAATTGTGTTTCGACCAAAAATTTGATTTTTAGCCTTTCCTAAAAAATTGGTCAAAAATTTTTTTTGCTTAAATGCATGCGACTTAAGCTTTTTCGGAAGCTGCTTCGCATTTGAAACTCCTTTCAATACTCAGTTATTAGAAATAAACGCCTTTTGGGCAAAATTGGGTAAAATTGTGTTTCGACCAAAAATTTGATTTTTAGCAAAGGGGTTAGTTAGCCTTTCCTAAAAAATTGGTCAAAAATTTTTTTTGCTTAAATGCATGCGACTTAAGCTTTTTCGGAAGCTTCTTCGCATTTGAAACTCCTTTCAATACTCAGTTATTAGAAATAAACGCCTTTTGGGCAAAATTGGGTAAAATTGTGTTTCGACCAAAAATTTGATTTTTAGCAAAGGGGTTAGCCTTTCCTAAAAAATTGGTCAAAAATTTTTTTTGCTTAAATGCATGCGACTTAAGCTTTTTCGGAAGCTTCTTCGCATTTGAAACTCCTTTCAATACTCAGTTATTAGAAATAAACGCCTTTTGGGCAAAATTGGGTAAAATTGTGTTTCGACCAAAAATTTGATTTTTAGCAAAGGGGTTAGCCTTTCCTAAAAAATTGGTCAAAAATTTTTTTTGCTTAAATGCATGCGACTTAAGCTTTTTCGGAAGCTTCTTCGCATTTGAAACTCCTTTGAATACTCAGTTATTAGAAATAAACGCCTTTTGGGCAAAATTGGGTAAAATTGTGTTTCGACCAAAAATTTGATTTTTAGCAAAAATTGGTCAAAAATTTTTTTTGCTTAAATACATGCGACTTAAGCTTTTTCGGAAGCTTCTTCGCATTTGAAACTCCTTTCAATACTCAGTTATTAGAAATAAACGCCTTTTGGGCAAAATTGGGTAAAATTGTGTTTCGACCAAAAATTTGATTTTTAGCCTTTCCTAAAAAATTGGTCAAAAATTTTTTTTGCTTAAATGCATGCGACTTAAGCTTTTTCGGAAGCTGCTTCGCATTTGAAACTCCTTTCAATACTCAGTTATTAGAAATAAACGCCTTTTGGGCAAAATTGGGTAAAATTGTGTTTCGACCAAAAATTTGATTTTTAGCAAAGGGGTTAGCCTTTCCTAAAAAATTGATCAAAAATTTTTTTTGCTTAAATGCATGCGACTTAAGCTTTTTCGGAAGCTTCTTCGCATTTGAAACTCCTTTCAATACTCGGTTATTAGAAATAAACGCCTTTTGGGCAAAATTGGGTAAAATTGTGTTTCGACCAAAAATTTGATTTTTAGCAAAGGGGTTAGCCTTTCCTAAAAAATTGGTCAAAAATTTTTTTTGCTTAAATGCATGCGACTTAAGCTTTTTCGGAAGCTTCTTCGCATTTGAAACTCCTTTCAATACTCAGTTATTAGAAATAAACGCCTTTTGGGCAAAATTGGGTAAAATTGTGTTTCGACCAAAAATTTGATTTTTAGCAAAGGGGTTAGCCTTTCCTAAAAAATTGGTCAAAAATTTTTTTTGCTTAAATGCATGCGACTTAAGCTTTTTCGGAAGCTTCTTCGCATTTGAAACTCCTTTCAATACTCAGTTATTAGAAATAAACGCCTTTTGGGCAAAATTGGGTAAAATTGTGTTTCGACCAAAAATTTGATTTTTAGCAAAGGGGTTAGCCTTTCCTAAAAAATTGGTCAAAAATTTTTTTTGCTTAAATGCATGCGACTTAAGCTTTTTCGGAAGCTTCTTCGCATTTGAAACTCCTTTCAATACTCAGTTATTAGAAATAAACGCCTTTTGGGCAAAATTGGGTAAAATTGTGTTTCGACCAAAAATTTGATTTTTAGCAAAGGGGTTAGCCTTTCCTAAAAAATTGATCAAAAATTTTTTTTGCTTAAATGCATGCGACTTAAGCTTTTTCGGAAGCTTCTTCGCATTTGAAACTCCTTTCAATACTCAGTTATTAGAAATAAACGCCTTTTGGGCAAAATTGGGTAAAATTGTGTTTCGACCAAAAATTTGATTTTTAGCAAAGGGGTTAGCCTTTCCTAAAAAATTGGTCAAAAATTTTTTTTGCTTAAATGCATGCGACTTAAGCTTTTTCGGAAGCTTCTTCGCATTTGAAACTCCTTTCAATACTCAGTTATTAGAAATAAACGCCTTTTGGGCAAAATTCCTTTCAATACTCAGTTATTAGAAATAAACGCCTTTTGGGCAAAATTGGGTAAAATTGTGTTTCGACCAAAAATTTGATTTTTAGCAAAGGGGTTAGCCTTTCCTAAAAAATTGGTCAAAAATTTTTTTTGCTTAAATGCATGCGACTTAAGCTTTTTCGGAAGCTTCTTCGCATTTGAAACTCCTTTGAATACTCAGTTATTAGAAATAAACGCCTTTTGGGCAAAATTGGGTAAAATTGTGTTTCGACCAAAAATTTGATTTTTAGCAAAGGGGTTAGCCTTTCCTAAAAAATTGGTCAAAAATTTTTTTTGCTTAAATGCATGCGACTTAAGCTTTTTCGGAAGCTTCTTCGCATTTGAAACTCCTTTGAATACTCAGTTATTAGAAATAAACGCCTTTTGGGCAAAATTGGGTAAAATTGTGTTTCGACCAAAAATTTGATTTTTAGCAAAGGGGTTAGCCTTTCCTAAAAAATTGGTCAAAAATTTTTTTTGCTTAAATGCATGCGACTTAAGCTTTTTCGGAAGCTGCTTCGCATTTGAAACTCCTTTCAATACTCAGTTATTAGAAATAAACGCCTTTTGGGCAAAATTGGGTAAAATTGTGTTTCGACCAAAAATTTGATTTTTAGCAAAGGGGTTAGCCTTTCCTAAAAAATTGGTCAAAAATTTTTTTTGCTTAAATGCATGCGACTTAAGCTTTTTCGGAAGCTTCTTCGCATTTGAAACTCCTTTGAATACTCAGTTATTAGAAATAAACGCCTTTTGGGCAAAATTGGGTAAAATTGTGTTTCGACCAAAAATTAGATTTTTAGCAAAGGGGTTAGCCTTTCCTAAAAAATTGGTCAAAAATTTTTTTTGCTTAAATGCATGCGACTTAAGCTTTTTCGGAAGCTTCTTCGCATTTGAAACTCCTTTCAATACTCAGTTATTAGAAATAAACGCCTTTTGGGCAAAATTGGGTAAAATTGTGTTTCGACCAAAAATTTGATTTTTAGCAAAGGGGTTAGCCTTTCCTAAAAAATTGGTCAAAAATTTTTTTTGCTTAAATGCATGCGACTTAAGCTTTTTCGGAAGCTTCTTCGCATTTGAAACTCCTTTCAATACTCAGTTATTAGAAATAAACGCCTTTTGGGCAAAATTGGGTAAAATTGTGTTTCGACCAAAAATTTGATTTTTAGCCTTTCCTAAAAAATTGGTCAAAAATTTTTTTTGCTTAAATGCATGCGACTTAAGCTTTTTCGGAAGCTTCTTCGCATTTGAAACTTTTTTCAATACTCAGTTATTAGAAATAAACGCCTTTTGGGCAAAATTGGGTAAAATTGTGTTTCGACCAAAAATTTGATTTTTAGCAAAGGGGTTAGCCTTTCCTAAAAAATTGGTCAAAAATTTTTTTTGCTTAAATGCATGCGACTTAAGCTTTTTCGGAAGCTTCTTCGCATTTGAAACTCCTTTCAATACTCAGTTATTAGAAATAAACGCCTTTTGGGCAAAATTGGGTAAAATTGTGTTTCGACCAAAAATTTGATTTTTAGCAAAGGGGTTAGTTAGCCTTTCCTAAAAAATTGGTCAAAAATTTTTTTTGCTTAAATGCATGCAACTTAAGCTTTTTCGGAAGCTTCTTCGCATTTGAAACTCCTTTCAATACTCAGTTATTAGAAATAAACGCCTTTTGGGCAAAATTGGGTAAAATTGTGTTTCGACCAAAAATTTGATTTTTAGCAAAGGGGTTAGCCTTTCCTAAAAAATTGGTCAAAAATTTTTTTTGCTTAAATGCATGCGACTTAAGCTTTTTCGGAAGCTTCTTCGCATTTGAAACTCCTTTCAATACTCAGTTATTAGAAATAAACGCCTTTTGGGCAAAATTGGGTAAAATTGTGTTTCGACCAAAAATTTGATTTTTAGCAAAGGGGTTAGCCTTTCCTAAAAAATTGGTCAAAAATTTTTTTTGCTTAAATGCATGCGACTTAAGCTTTTTCGGAAGCTTCTTCGCATTTGAAACTCCTTTCAATACTCAGTTATTAGAAATAAACGCCTTTTGGGCAAAATTGGGTAAAATTGTGTTTCGACCAAAAATTTGATTTTTAGGAAAGGGGTTAGTTAGCCTTTCCTAAAAAATTGGTCAAAAATTTTTTTTGCTTAAATGCATGCGACTTAAGCTTTTTCGGAAGCTTCTTCGCATTTGAAACTCCTTTCAATACTCAGTTATTAGAAATAAACGCCTTTTGGGCAAAATTGGGTAAAATTGTGTTTCGACCAAAAATTTGATTTTTAGCAAAGGGGTTAGTTAGCCTTTCCTAAAAAATTGGTAAAAAATTTTTTTTGCTTAAATGCATGCGACTTAAGCTTTTTCGGAAGCTTCTTCGCATTTGAAACTCCTTTCAATACTCAGTTATTAGAAATAAACGCCTTTTGGGCAAAATTGGGTAAAATTGTGTTTCGACCAAAAATTTGATTTTTAGCAAAGGGGTTAGCCTTTCCTAAAAAATTGGTCAAAAATTTTTTTTGCTTAAATGCATGCGACTTAAGCTTTTTCGGAAGCTTCTTCGCATTTGAAACTCCTTTCAATACTCAGTTATTAGAAATAAACGCCTTTTGGGCAAAATTGGGTAAAATTGTGTTTCGACCAAAAATTTGATTTTTAGGAAAGGGGTTAGTTAGCCTTTCCTAAAAAATTGGTCAAAAATTTTTTTTGCTTAAATGCATGCGACTTAAGCTTTTTCGGAAGCTTCTTCGCATTTGAAACTCCTTTCAATACTCAGTTATTAGAAATAAACGCCTTTTGGGCAAAATTGGGTAAAATTGTGTTTCGACCAAAAATTTGATTTTTAGCAAAGGGGTTAGCCTTTCCTAAAAAATTGGTCAAAAATTTTTTTTGCTTAAATGCATGCGACTTAAGCTTTTTCGGAAGCTTCTTCGCATTTGAAACTCCTTTCAATACTCAGTTATTAGAAATAAACGCCTTTTGGGCAAAATTGGGTAAAATTGTGTTTCGACCAAAAATTTGATTTTTAGCAAAGGGGTTAGCCTTTCCTAAAAAATTGGTCAAAAATTTTTTTTGCTTAAATGCATGCGACTTAAGCTTTTTCGGAAGCTTCTTCGCATTTGAAACTCCTTTCAATACTCAGTTATTAGAAATAAACGCCTTTTGGGCAAAATTGGGTAAAATTGTGTTTCGACCAAAAATTTGATTTTTAGCAAAGGGGTTAGCCTTTCCTAAAAAATTGGTCAAAAATTTTTTTTGCTTAAATGCATGCGACTTAAGCTTTTTCGGAAGCTTCTTCGCATTTGAAACTCCTTTCAATACTCAGTTATTAGAAATAAACGCCTTTTGGGCAAAATTGGGTAAAATTGTGTTTCGACCAAAAATTTGATTTTTAGCAAAGGGGTTAGCCTTTCCTAAAAAATTGGTCAAAAATTTTTTTTGCTTAAATGCATGCGACTTAAGCTTTTTCGGAAGCTTCTTCGCATTTGAAACTCCTTTCAATACTCGGTTATTAGAAATAAACGCCTTTTGGGCAAAATTGGGTAAAATTGTGTTTCGACCAAAAATTTGATTTTTAGGAAAGGGGTTAGTTAGCCTTTCCTAAAAAATTGGTCAAAAATTTTTTTTGCTTAAATGCATGCGACTTAAGCTTTTTCGGAAGCTTCTTCGCATTTGAAACTCCTTTCAATACTCAGTTATTAGAAATAAACGCCTTTTGGGCAAAATTGGGTAAAATTGTGTTTCGACCAAAAATTTGTTTTTTAGCAAAGGGGTTAGCCTTTCCTAAAAAATTGGCTTACCCCTTTGCTAAAAATCAATTTTTTGGTTGAAACACAATTTTACCCAATTTTGCCCAAAAGGCGTTTATTTCTTATAACTGAGTATTGAAAGGAGTTTCAAATGCGAAGAAGCTTCCGAAAAATCTCAAATGGCATGCATTTAAGAAAAAAAAAATTTTTCCCAATTTTTTAGGAAAGGCTTACTTACCCCTTTGCTAAAAATCAATTTTTTGGTCGAAACACAATTTTACCCAATTTTGCCCAAAAGGCGTTTATTTCTAATAACTGAGTATTGAAAGGAGTTTCAAATGCGAAGAAGCTTCCGAAAAATCTCAAATGGCATGCATTTAAGAAAAAAAAATTTTTTGCCAATTTTTTAGGAAAGGCTTACCCCTTTGCTAAAAATCAATTTTTTGGTTGAAACACAATTTTACCCAATTTCGCCCAAAAGGCGTTTATTTCTTATAACTGAGTATTGAAAGGAGTTTCAAATGCGAAGAAGCTTCCGAAAAATCTCAAATGGCATGCATTTAAGAAAAAAAATTTTTTTGCCAATTTTTTAGGAAAGGGTTACCTCTTTGCAAAAAAAATTTTTTTGGTGGAAACCCAATTTTACCGAAAAACGTGTTTATTGGTTTATTTCTCATAAATAAGTATTGAAAGGGGTTTCAAATGGGAAAAAGCTTTCGAAAAAGCCTAAATCGTAAGCATTTGAGAAAAAAATCATTTTTTTGTTTGAAACCCAATTTTACCCAAAAACGTGTTTATTTCTTATAAATGAGTATTGAAAGGAGTTTCATATGCGGAGAAACTTTCGAAAAAACTTAAATCGCATGCATTTGAACAAAAAAATTTTTGAAAAAATTTTTTGGAAAGGGTTACCTTAACCAAAAAATCAATTTTTTGGTGGAAACACAATCTTACCAAAAATGTTTTTATTTCTAATAAATGCGTATTAATAAATGACTATTGAAGGGGGTTTCAAATGCGAATAACGGAAACATTGTGCGATTGATATTGTGTATTCATATGTTTCATACATCCTTTTACCATGCACTTTTTTTATCATGCCATTAATATATTTAATTCGTGTTTAAAATATGAAAATTGTTTAAGTCTTATGTGATGTTGCTTTGAATTGACTAATAATATTTTACGTTGTAAATGTGTAGAATATGATTTGTTTCTGTATGTAAATAATATGTAAAGATGATCCGTGTTATAAGTAGATCTTCAACAATATTATAAATTTATTGCATATACTTAAACACATGAGTTAGTTAATTTATCATATCAGGAAACAGCCCAGCACCCACAGCCCAGGTAAGCCCATTAAGATAGGTTTGCTTATTTGTCAACTTCTCTATATGAAGATATAGATTTTGTTTGATGGTTAGAAAATGCCAATGTGTGTGTTGTAGAAGTGGGGATATGCTTCGATTACGACCGTTATTGCGGTATATAAATATTATCGTGGATTAAACGTTGCATATTTTATAAAAAAAAAAATTCCATGAACAACATAAAAATTGAATTATTAATTTCAAACAAACTGTAGCAATTAAGATCTGCTTGCAAGATTAATTAATTCAGGTTCTACTAAACAGATTGTCTAATAAACTTTGTCAAAATAAAATAAATATTATAAAGTTGCTGCTTATCGTTTTTCCACTTCTTATTATAATTATTCTTCTTATGACAATTAAAAACTGTACGTACAACAGCAGAGTTGTTTGTATGTACTGGCCCACGCAGCCATTAAATCGCACAAACGGGGTCCATAGTAACCACGTCTACGTCTGGAAATAAAGTTGTCACGAAATTAATTTTAGAAGTTGCCTCGTCCTGTCGGACCAAAATATCATTGAAGTTTAAGTGATGAAATTTGGAAAAAAAATTCCGTCAGCATGGCACCATTTACCGGCAGCTCTTTGCTCATTTCGAAAGAAATAGGAACAGATGATGTTGTCAGTGCTAACAGCGCCAAAAACGTTGTTCCGGCATTAAATTAATCATGGCGACTTGCCAAAACCTTACTGAACAGAAATATTTACATAAGAGTAGTTTCAAATTTGCAGCTGTCAAACTATAGTTATCGATAACAGAAAAAAAAATCACCTTTATAATGCGCCATACTTACACGATTAGACAACGCGAATGCAACTTTGATACGAGCAATTAATTAGATTTTTAAATAAAATTTGTTTAAAACGCATTAAATTTAGACTAAATGAAATAAGAAATCAAAGAAGTTGGCACAATAATATTTAGAGAACTTTACTTACAAACAAACATGACAGGAAGTAAGGGAACAAAACAAATAGCCCCAAATTTATACAACTTAAAATACATTTAATTTTTTTATGAATATGAGGGATAGAATTTACAACTATAAGTAAATCAAAGTAAAATAACATAAAGAATACATCCAACTGACAGGCATTTTGAAAGATTAGCTGCCTATTTTACAATGTCGAATGAATTATTTCATTCGTACAAATATATTTGAAACAAAAACAAAATTTTATAAATTTTTTTTGTTTCAAGTGTATTTATACGAAAGAAAGAACTCTGCCGACATTGTGCAATCGACAGTAAGTCTGCAATTTGTTTTACAGGAAGTTATAGTTATTTTTACGTTGCTATAATGTAACATAAAATTAAATACTGTATTCTATATATTTTAAGTCTGAAGTCTGCTTAGCAGCACTTTTATGTGAAACACTGCAGGAAACATGTTTGTAGAATATTTAACTTTTTAACTCCTCGCTGTATAGGTTTAGAGAATGATATTATTATTAAATCTATGATATAACAAATATTAAAATCCCATAAATATAATTATTACATAATATATAGAATATATTGAATAAATGAAAAAAAATAAAGATATTTTATTCGTGCTGGATCTTTTCCCAATTATACAAAAATAAAAAGTTCAAAATTTATTATTGAGTGGTTCAGCTAGTTTCTATACGCATTTCGCTGGAGCTAATGCAGATAGATCATCAGGGAACCTTTACCCAACATTTCTTAGAATAGCTAAATATATTATTTTAAGATTCGATTTCATTAAATCAGAACCTTAAACAAATATCAAAGCTATAACAAGAATTCAATAATCACTTATTGTATAAATCTGAACGCTAAATATAAGTCAAGTGTTAAGGTACGTTCACACTTATCAAATATTTGCAAAAAAAAAGCGTAGCCACTAAACACTAATAAAAAACTTTTCAATTAAAAAAAGTATTCATTGGGCTATACGGTGTTCACATATGCGTTTTTAATTGAAACAATATTCAGTTAATTGCCAATATCTTTTCGGTGTTCATACATACTCAATATTGCTACAACAATTACCATTTGACAACTGAAAAAAAATTTAAGTTTTTATTTATTTTATTTTTAACATAAATATTCATATCAATATTCATGGCTCAGCGCGTGGTTGAACTCAGGACCCTCCGCTTCATAGTCTCGTGTTCTACTACTTCAGCCAACAGCATTAGTCAAATTTCAACAAAGTGTATTCAATAAGTACTTTCGTTGTAAAAGCTTTCACTTTTGTAAAAGCATTTCACTGAACACAATTCTGACAGTGTTGCATTATAAATTTTATTCATTATTAAAATAATTATCTCTTAATTGCCAATAAGTTAATTGTAATTTTTATATGAAAATTTAGTCTCAATAATGGCCTTAATTGTTATAATTTGAATATTGCTTTATATATGCACACCATATTAAATAGTCTCCAATAATATTGGATTCATGACACTGTCTATTAGTTTTGTATTTGAAATTGTTTTACTTAATAAACACATATCTGAACAAAAATATTTTTCATTAGTATTTAGTGGTTACGCTTTTCGGGGCAAATATTTGATAAGTGTGAACGTACCTTTAAAAGCAAAAAAAAACCATTTACAGCGGAGAGCTAGAGCACAAATGTTTCTCGCAGTGTTTTCCTTATAACAGCTTAAGTCATTATCAAGGCAGATTTACCAGGTACTCTCACTAGTACAACAATTAACAACACCAAAAACCACACGTATTTTGTTGGTAGAAAATTTAGAGCTAATGTCAAAATCAAGGTAGAAGAAGCATCATTAAGAAGGAAGATTTAAGAAAAAAAAAACATTTTATGTGGCTTGTATATAAACTTCTGACAGTAGTTCAACACGAATCAAGGAAAATTCAATACACAGCTGCGCTACTGAGAGTACCTGGTAAATCTGCCTTGGTCATTATACATATACACATGTAATATATCTCAAATGATTTGTAATACACTGTAATCAGGGTTCGGTGTAGTATTTACAGTGACGAAGTATTTTTCGCAAGAACAAATTTTCTCCTTTATAAATATTATTTTAGATTAAAGTTATACCTTATTTTACTTTTATAAAAAATAGTCTTACTTCTGATAAAAAAAAATCTAAATATTTCTATTTCTTCTTTAATGTTTTCTTTCTCTATCTTTTTTATTTCATATTTCACTCTTCTATTATGTTATCCATATTTTGTCACTTCTTATTGTTATTTTTTTATCTTCTCTTGATTTGCTTGCTATATTTGATTTTCCTTTTATTTTAATATTATTATTTTAATTATTTTATTATTATTATAATTACTATTACTTTTATTATTATTATTATTATTATTATTATTATTATTATTATTATTTATTTTTATTTTTATTATATTATTATATGTGCATTTGTTTTTGTGTTTCATTTATGTTTTTCTCTAGGTAATACGACTCCAAAAAATCTTACATGCCCCAACACCACCAGGTGGCGGCGCTACCATACAAGTAGGAACAACTTCTAATTCTACTTCGAATACGATTAGTCGCATTCATAGATATAATAATCACAAAAATAAAGTGAGATTTGTTGTTTGCAAGAAACGAAATCGAGAAACCATTTTTCTTCAAAAACCATTTTCGAATGCATTTTTACAAGCCGTTATATGTTACTTATAGATATATGCCACATCCATACATTTGCGTTCCTTTTGTTTTAAGTTAATTTTGTTGACACAAAACTATTCTAAATAAATAATAACAATAACACTGTATTTGTAGATGGTCGACCGGCCTGTCTGAGACTTTAAATACTTCTTATTTAAAATTTCACAGAAATACCAACAATCTGGAGTTTTGGCCCAGAAAGCATTTTTCAATTAATTTATAATTACATATATATTCTAAAAACGAGTAGAATGTCAAAAATAAGCTGAGATTTGTCTGAAATAGGTGGGTAATTTTAATTGAAATATACTTGCCCTATTCACAAGGCATCTTACATTGTTTATCGTTGTATTTGAAAAGAAGTAAACGAATCCGCGCATGACTTATGGAAGTTGAAGTAAAATTCTTACCCCAGTTTTTGACTTCTTATTTAAGTACAAAATTAGTTAATTTTTCCATAAACTTAAGTTGTGTTTAAATACTCTTTCAGTTTTTCAGTCTAAAATTAGTTTTGGTATTTAATTGTAATAAAAGTATGGTAGCACAAATAAATGGTAACAAAAACACCACATATGTTACAATAAAACTACCTTCTTACCGACGTTTTGTTTCAATGAAGAGCTGCTTTACCAATTTTCAAGTTGTTGAATATAAACAAACTATAAAAAACATATGGTAGTATGAAAAACTTAAATTGAATTTAAATGTACAATGAGGGACATTTAAATCTTATTTAATTTCGAAGTGAAAAACAAAATTTTGTATTTAAATTAAGTTTAAATAGTATTTAATTTTGTAGTTAAAAACTGGGCACTCGACACTCGTTTATATATTAAAACTTTCACGTGAACCAGTCCAACGTGAAAAAATAATAAATTTCAATGCTTTGTTTATAGTTATATAAAAAATTTTGATATTACAATTAACACAAAAAAATCTACAAGACGACAAGGAAATCCTTATCCATGGCCGCACTTCATTTAATATATTTTTTCTTTAAGAAACAAACTTCGACTGAGCAATGGAAGGATTACAGAGGCAATTCACAACAAATATTTTAGGCTCGAAATTTGACAAATTTCTATACAAAATGTGTGTACAAAATTTTTACATAAAATTTGTCAAATAAAATAGTTTACAAATATAAAATATATTTCATAAACTAGGCCTTATATAAATTATTTGGATATAAAAATTATAACTTGGTTGGAAATACTTACGAATAATTTTTTATTTTTTATTTTTTTGAGTAGGAGCAGCACTCAGGGGATGTCCCCTATATATGCAATGCATTGCGCTGGAACTGAAAACGAAGGGATAGTATTGAGGGGACAGATTAGGAAAGATGAGAAGATAGAGAGCTTTTTTTTGTAGCTATTTCAACCTTTTACTTCGCCGGCTAATTTTTGCTACAGGGCCGACGAAGGTGGGTGCTGTTACTCTGCTTTTAGTACATGATTGGGTCAGTCGTTGCCAGTAATTGTCCAGTGATCAGTGCTATGCCTTCATCACTGAAAACAGGCTGGCAACAACTAACACAACCATGCGCTAATGCTGATCAGAAGAATTCAACACAATATTTCATGACTCAGCAGGGGCTCGAACTCAGGACTCTCCGCTTCATAGTCTTGTGTTCTACTACTTCAGCCAACAGCACCCACATTTAAACATCTCAGCGCAAAAAATCGATATATTTCTGAATATACAAAAATGAGCCATAACTCCAGATTTTGAAAAATGTTTTTAGAAAATGTCGTTCATCAATTACTTAATCGGGCAGGTTTCTAATTTAAACGCTGCAATACAGTGTTAGGAGTATCTCAAGTTCCGTTTGTTTCTAATTCATAACGTTTTTGTTTTATGGTTGTTTTTTTTTTGCCAGTATACTATTCCATTACTTTATCAAAATTTTCTATTCTTCCATAAGTTTTGTTCCTTATGCAAAACCTGGCGGTTAATTTTAACTCCCTTAAAAAGTGTTACATATTTTCCTTAAGTTAATTTTAAAACATATGTATTTTTATTATAAGAAATGTTTGGATTAATTTTTAAGAGAGTTGATAAAATGTACAACTTCGATATATAAGTAATTTTTACTCCCTCTGGTGACACTAAAACGAAATAAATTTTTTAAATCCTCATTTCTAAGAACGGTTTGCAATTACCTGTGCCATATTAAGGACGTGGTTGATAATCCTAGACAATCATGTGATCTGCCAGATATTACATGAGACCGTTTGCACTAAAAATCAGTGGCAGATTTTTTTTTTTGGCAAGTCATGTAACTTGAAAAACTTTATTTCATAAAATGATATCGGCCGACCAACGCGGCCACCCTAGTGTGTATTCCAAGGGCTGTTTTCAACGACTCTCTTTGTATTCAAACATTTCGAGATAATAAAGATAACAAAAAGCTTTCGCTCATTTGCTGTAAGACAGTCGATTCTGTTAAAAATTATGAAGTTGTCCGTTTGGTACATATTTATTACCCCAAATCCCATAATTTATCATTTCTGAAATTGACTTTTTTACGCACATGAGTGAATTACGCTTAATATTTTACTAAGAAATTTTTTTATATATGAATTTTACTGTTTCCTTTGTCATACGCATGACTTCAAATTGCTAGAACTATTAGTAAAAATAACATATTATTTTATTGTACATTCCATTACAAATTCTGTAGATAACAATTATTATTTCGGATTTTCGTATGACTTAAGCATGCTTACTTAGCTTTAGATATAAATTAATTTATTGCATTTCATCAGACTCACGATTGCATGTTAAGTTATGTGTACTAACATTTTGTCTTTGGGTGTACGATTTATGTGCAAATACCATTTAGCTAATGTTTACTATAGCATTAAAACATCTACTTATTTTTAAAAACAATTTGTTTCTTTTTTTCCAAAAATTAAAAAAAAACTTTAACCCCCTACATGAAAAACACCTTAAAAACTACACAAACATACAATAGTCCAAAGTGACCGATAAAATAAAGAGACCGTTTCGTAAACGCCACTCGTCGGTTCACCATCAGCCTACAAATCGTGTAAATCGCTTCCTCTCACAAGCCATAAATGCCCGTTCGGTCGATTGTGACAAATCCGAACATGTAGATCGCATCACATTAAAATTTCGTGAGAGTGACAAAGAGAGAGAGTATCGTAAAGATTTTGATTTAGGTTTTACTACCGCCATGGGCTGTTCCCTATTGCTGTTGATATTGGGAGCCGCATTGCAGGTAACTGCTCTGCCGAGGACATTGATACTATTGCTATTGTTCCTAACAGCTTTTGTGTGGGTCAGTGCTGTTTTAATGCTATTGCTGGCGGTACGTTTAAAATGGATTATTTGGGATTTATCGCAAAGTTTTACTCTGCGTATGGCCATAACGATATTTACCGTAATTTTAATTTACTCTGTGGGCCAAGTTAATGTGGTAAGTGAAATTTTGAAATATGTCTTAATTTATTGTGTATATTATTAACATTTTCCTTGGCAGTTTACCTGTGTATCTGACCATCCCTGTTCCAGTAACATAACTACCTCTGCTCTTACTCTTGAAGATGATCTTCTAATGCTGGTACATCAAAATGAAGCTCATCGAAAATGTTCTCTGCCACAATATGTTTCACTTTCGGCCACATTTGCTTTGCTTTCAGTATCAGTATTTTTAAGGTAAATAACTTTTTTATTTAAATATTGATCGTGAAGAGTACCGCCCTTAAAGCAGATATTACTTAATATTCCTATATCTGTGAAAAAATAAGAGTGATGCTTCTGAAATTTTATGCAGGTTATATAAAATATAAAATGTAAGATGGGGCAACGTATAACCCTTGAACAAAGTAAATGCTGGTATTAGGACCACTTGATATTTTCATTTAAGATATGCTTTTTTTTAAAAATTCCTATATGCTATAGAATTGCATACAAGAGATTGGCAGTACTCTACCGTAGGTAGAGTGACCAGAATTATATGGGAAAACCCAAATGATAATAAGACAAAGGAAATCCTAAGATTAAGTAGGCCAGCACTTTGGAGATTGGTTAATATAATAATAGGACGTACAGAGTTAAGGAATCACCTGGCCCGCATGGATATCGTTGATAATATAATATGCAGAGCCTGTCAGCAGGATGCCGTAACACTTGAGCATTACTTGTGCTACTGTCCAGCTTTTAGTCAGGTCAGGAGACAAACATTTAATCATGAAATTATACTAGATATGGAATGTCTTAGGGGTTCTAATTGGAGAGACTTAAGAAGATACATTGAGGAAACTAGGTTCTTAACGTAATCAAATGCACAGCTTTATATAGATTATACTGGGAACTCCCTATAATAGAGAGCACATCAGACCTATGAGGCCTAAGTGTAATCCTGAACGGATTGGGACAGCTCTTGCTTATGCGCCTCTTTTCAACCTAACCTAACCTAAAATATGCGATTATTTCTTTAAATGAGGATCAATGAAACTTTCGAAGAGCAACAAATAGCTTTTCATATGACATCTTCCTTACACAAGAAATGTTAAGAAAGCAGCAGGTTTTTAATCAGATATAAAACACTTTTCTCCACTTTTATGACAAAAATTTAGCAAAAATATTTACATTGTGCATATCTAAACCAAAATTCTTTTCAATTATCATATGACTCAATAATATTGGTGAATGACAACGTCCCTAAAAGTGTACCACAAATATATGTGGTGTACATAAAATGTCTATAAGTGTTCAAGTACAACAATAGAGATCCTAAATTTTTCACAACATTTTTGGAGTTATGAGAAGAGTAAAAAGGGTAAAACCAAACAAAGCATTTTTATTATTCCCATATCTCTGCAACAACAACAACAACAATGAGCCTTTCTAAATCCGATGCCAAGTGCATTTATAATAAAGTAGACTTTTAAAATAAAATGTTGGGAGAACAAATAAATTTTAAGTCTCTTATATCCGCCGAATCACAATAGTGAGATTCTTTAATTTAGATGAGGTTTTGCCCGGAGACGTATCCATGCGTACAAAATTAGTAAATAATATTAGAAAGCTCCATATTAAGAAGCCTACATGCCTGCATTTGATTGGTTCTTATACCAAATTATCATTAAACATCATCATAATTCCCAGGCATAAGCTTTTCAGGACTATTGAGGTCTAGTGATGATTTGGAACAAGAGCTAATGAAATGCACGCAAATAATCATACATAGTTTTTCAAAAATTTTAGAGAAAAGTAAAAAATATTAATATTTATTAATATTTGTAATTTTCAAATTTTGAATTCTCAGATGGTTTTCAAAAGTATATCCATAAGATTAGAGGTTTTTAACTTTTTAAAAATGTGGTTAAAGTCTACTGATGATTTGGTAAAGCACCAATGAAATGCTAATATACATTGCTTGACCACCAGCAAATAAATTCCATTTAAAAAATATTAATTTTACTCAAAGAAAAAAAATATTTCCATTAATTTGATCTCAATATCCTGCAACCATCGACTATATAAAAAGCGGTATCAGAACATGTAACCACAAAGTGCTTCCAGTTATAATTTAAATAATTTAAAAATTCTGCTACACAAAAACATTTAGTGACTACGAAACGTGATCAAAAATATTCAATAGTTTTACAGTGTTTTTCATTTAACTACATAATGATTTTCAATACATTTAATTTCATATGCAATTTGCAGGCTGCCTATTATATTCAAATCGTTACTAGTTATTATGATGGGTGTCATATACGGCCTATTCATCGAGCTATCGCACACAAATATCTTTGATTGTTATGACAGTCGTGTCAAGTAAGTACTTAATAAATAATATTTCCAAACTCTTTCTATACTTAACACCCCTTTCGCTTACCATAACTGATTGTGTCTTTCTAATAATACAACAAATTGTAGCGCTTCAATTCCACTTCATTTAATATCATTGGCTCGTATATTAATTTTTATGATTGCCATTCTTGTACATGGTCGCCTAGTTGAATGGACAGCGAGGTTAGATTTTCTCTGGCAATTGCAGGCATCTCAAGAGAAGAAGGAAATGGATGTTTTGCAGGAGTCGAACAAAAGAATTTTGCATAATTTGCTGCCAGCCCATGTGGCTGCACATTTTCTTGATAATCAATTTCGTAGCAATATGGTAAGTTAATTTGGATATTTGTGTGTTTTGTCAATATTTGAAGGGACAAGAACTTTTATTTAACATAATATTATAATCGAGCTCTTCTAAAATGTAGACTTTCGGAAAATATAATTTCGAATCACTCTATCTTTAAATAGGAAAGAGTGTGCCATACAAAATGGCCCACTCTTTTCGAAGAATGACAAATTCGACAAGGTCGGTTAAAATTTTTGTTGTGACATTTTAAAGTGGTGGGCGGGTGTCGATTGCGTTTTCATACCAAAGTGTCCCGACATTTTTAAATGCAATTCAAAGATCTGCAAAAGGTCTGAACTAAAAGTTTTGACGTCGAATACTGGCCAGATGTGGTACGATGGGGCTGCCGATCGATTGCCAGATCATACATACTTACGTCAGTAATGATAAATTATTTCCTTTTTTTTAAACCTTAGGAACTGTATCATCAAAGTTATGCCAAAGTCGGCGTCATATTTGCCAGTGTGCCAAATTTTCATGAGTTTTATACGGAAATGGATGGTTCCGATCAGGGTCTAGAATGCTTGCGGCTGCTCAATGAAATTATAGCGGATTTTGATGAGGTTTGTTTTTTAATTATTGCATTTTATTATAAGCAGATTAATAATAACAATAATTCACTTGCACATTGAAACAGCTACTAAAAGAAGAACGCTTTCATGGCATAGACAAAATTAAAACTGTGGGCAGCACTTATATGGCAGTTGTAGGTCTAATTCCAGGTATTGTTGAACTCATTAAGCCCTTTAAAAAAAATATCGAAAAAGATATTTATTAACATTATATATTTCTATTAAGAATATAAAATCAATCCAGTGGACCAAAATTCTGTACGCCGTCATATGACTGCTTTGGTAGAATATGTCAAGTCTATGCGGATGTCTTTGCAGGAAATAAACAGTCATTCTTACAATAATTTTATGTTAAGAGTTGGTAAGCATTTGACTGCACCGTGTAGTTAAATTTTATTGTTCCAATTTTAATTCACAAATTATTTTCTAGGCATAAATATTGGGCCTGTGGTGGCTGGTGTCATAGGAGCCCGCAAACCTCAGTATGATATTTGGGGCAACACCGTTAATGTGGCCAGTCGTATGGACTCAACTGGTATACCAGGCTATACACAAGTCACGCAGGAAGTTGTTGACAGTCTGCAGGGATCCCATTTTGAGTTCAAGTAAGTCCTAATCTAATAAGTAATTTCCTATTATGACTTTAATAAACAAATTTCCTGTTTAACAGATGCCGTGGTACAATCAAGGTAAAAGGTAAAGGTGATATGATCACCTATTTCCTAAATGACAATTCCAGCAATGGCTTAAATGGCGAAGTTCGCAATGCTATGATTGGTAATCGGCCATCCTTTGGCCAGCTGCCACAAACCCAACTGCAATCTGCCGAATATTATCAAAAACAAACTCAATATCAAGACAACAACTATCACGTCAACATGAACTCCGAAACGTACAATGTGAAAAAAGATTTTGGCTTCAATAACATTGAACATGAGGGCAATAATGTCTTAATCAAGGCCAACTCAATAAATGAAGAGCAACAAGTACTGCTGCAACACATGCAGCCCCAACATCATCAACATCATTTGCAGCTACAGCAGCAACAAAGAATGAATAGCAAACTACAGAAGCAGCCGTTCTTGGCCAATGGTGGATTGCCCAACATACACGAGAATGGCCATAGCAGTGAACATAATGATAGCGATCACAATGGCTACAACAATTATTTAGATGGCGGAGGTGGAGTTGTAGGAGGAGGAGGCGGCGGCGGCGGTCTCAGTTGTAATGGTTTTGCACAACAACAGACTGCTGCACACCATCAGCGTCAACATTCTTCTAGTTCTATGAGTAGTACGGGTTTAAATCCTAATTCCATGACCCAGCAACAGCAAAAACCTTTACCTCAAGCACTACCAACACCACCACCACCTCCTCCTCTATCATCTGCATCAGCAATGTCCAATGTACCATCCGCCCTACAGTACAATCAAAATCTCCAAAGTCAACAACAACCATCATCCCTGTCATCAACATCGGTAATGCTCCGTGAACAATTTAATATTATTGAAAATCCTAGCAATAATTGTTATAACATTTTTAATAATTGTAATAATCCTCCTACCCCTCTCTCACAATATTTAATGCATCATCACCATCAACACAATAATCAACAACAACTACAACAACAAAAACAAACTGAATATCAACAACAGAAACAACAAATGCATGATCCTTACGCTCCGCTGGAAAACTTCAATAATTTATTGTATGGTGCCGCTAACAGTGGTAACGGTAAACGTGAACAATTGCATGCACCATCCATCCATACAACTACGACACATCTAACAACTACTATTATTACTACTCCAACATCAACTGTTACTACTACTGCATTAAATAACTATCACCATTATTTGTATCAGCATCATTCAGGAATGTTGTCCTCGCAACAACAGCAACATTATAATCTTAACAATCATGTATCGCATCATCAGCACCATCATAATATTAAAAACTATCAGCAACAACAACAACAGCAACAGACATCGTCGTTGTCCTCTTCGCCCAACATGACTCGCAACAACTTCAGCAATCAGTTCAACAACTATCACAATTGTCGCGAGAGCGAACCGTTGTTGCTTGCCACTCAGGTGGCCAAGGTGAGTTACATAGACGATGATAGTAGTTGTGACGATAATGACAATGAAGACATTGCATTTTTGGGCTATAACGAAGAATACCTTCTGTGATTTTAAATCGATTACAAGAAATAGAGTAGAAATGTTTTTCTCTTGACATAGAATTCCATGAAGTCCCTGGCATAGAAAGTCCTTTATTGCGTCCGTATCCTGTTTGCATGACCCACTTTCATTGTCATCTGTTGAAAGATATAGATATTCGCTTCTAGGCAGTTAAAACAGCCAATCGGTTAACTGATTAATTACTACAGAACTAAATGTTCGATTGATTTTAATTTCTGGTAGGATAATAGCCTTCAAAGAATTGATTCATTTATTCACTTTTATTATGAATAACGAGATCGACGCCGTATCAAGAAGGGAGCAACAAATTGTAGCTTGTCGACTCTTTTTCGACAGCAAGTGACTATTATTGACATGTTCCATCAATATTATATGTCCCAGAGAATACTAAGAAATTGTCAAGAGTAATTAATTGTTATCGACAACTTGTAGACAAGGATAATTTTTTACTGCCGGGTTGATGTCACGTCGACGTCGCCATTCATAATAGGGGCAATTATTTATTTATTTTATAAAATTTTTTTTTTTTTTTGGGAACTTTAAATAATTTTTTATGGCTTGAATTATTTACTTCTTCTCAGGTACATATCCTAAAATAGTCGTATGTGGCTTAATAAAAGTTCTGCTACTCTAATTGAAGTTGAGGGAATTATTAAATTCTGTATTAACAGTTTGATAAAAAACTGTCTGTTTAATTAAAAATCAAGGGATTAGATTAGATTTTAATGTCCCGCCGATGTCCTTATTCACAAATGAGGGGATTATTCTTCAGTTCAATTTAAGGTAAATGAATGTGCAAGTCACAAATAAACATATCGTTCGTTATCTTCATTCGTGAAGAAGCCAAGACCGATTTGACCAATTTTAGAAAATTTTTGGTCCACTTAATTGCTGTTGATCTTATGTATAAAATTAAATCAAGCAATAATTGATTTTTGAATGCAGTTGTTAAGACGTGGACTAAGTAACTCGTGTCTATTTGGTTATATTTGGGAAGTAGTAGGATTGATTTTCCAAGAAATGATATTCCTGTAAATCCTGCTACGTTTGAAAGTTAACGACAGCATCTGTATCTAAGTTTAGTGGTCAAATATATTGGTGTGTTCAAAAATTCCTTTAGATAAAAATAAATTTGCGGAGTGAAAAATGCTAAGAAAAAAATTTTCCATAAAGATCATCCTTAACAACTCACATTAATATTATCTATGTATATGTATTTTATTTGCTAACTGGTTGATGGTCTTGTATTTAAAATTTTGTTATTAATTTCTAATATCTCTTGTATGTTTTCATCATCAAACATGAAACCATTATTGTTGTGTAATTGTTATTTATCTCTATGTGTACCGATATAAAACTAAAATCTTATTTAAACCACAAGAAATTCTGGCCTTGACTCCTAAAAACTGAACATTAAAAATCTATTAAATGTCATTCCATTATCCTCAATAATATGTAAATACGTCACATTTCCACAAAATACCAATAATAATGTTATTTGTGTCTTAACAATTTGTTTGTATAAATAACAACAGCAACAAATCCCACAGAATTATGCACACTATCAGCAACAGCAACAACAACAATATCCCCTGTACTCCCAACAACCGCAACCACCACTACCAGCCCTACCACCTAAACCTGCCACATTAACAACGAGTCTAAAACAGAATACACCTCTTCTACGATCATACATGAAGCCTCTGCCAA
Source organism: Linnaemya tessellans (assembly GCA_951800035.1). NCBI lineage: Eukaryota > Metazoa > Arthropoda > Insecta > Diptera > Tachinidae > Linnaemya > Linnaemya tessellans. Next base: position 23,053,136 of record OX637536.1, on the reverse strand, counting down.
AGCTACCAACTGAAATGGAAGAGAGTCGTGAAATGTCTTCCACAGATGATTTAAGTTCCCGACCTCATTCACCCTCAATGAGCTCCTCCGATGAAAGTTATTCCAAAACTACCGAGGGAGAGGGTGAGGGAGAAGAAGACTCACCCCGGGTTACAACAACTAATAATCATGTGATGCGAAATCCCCTGCAATGGCTTTATCCTTGTGATATACAAGTGGATCCCACGTCACCTGTCGTCGATATCTCAAATCTAAAGGACTTTGAGGTAAGCTCCACAACTGAGAGTCAGGGTCAATATACAACTACAACGCAAAATAAGGGTGACTCGTGTAACAGTTTCGAATATCAAGATCGTTTGGCTTTGCCACAGGGAAAAAAGGCTAACCTATCGGCCAGTGGTAATCAAAATGCCACCAAGTCACCATTTGAGAGGGAATTGCAAAGACTTTTAAACGAATCGTCTAGAGCAAGAGGCTTAACAAACACAAATCACAATTCAACAGCTGCTACCGCTTCATCGTCGACTGGTGGTAATGTTACATCCGTTTCCGGTGGCAACGCCGAGGGTGGCAACACCACCAGCAACAGCAGCAGTCGCAACAACATAGACATAAGCTTCTCTGGCAGCAATAGCAAATTAAGTTCGAATGGCCTTAATGTGGCCGCCTGCATTGGAGGCAGCGGTAGCTTAGGCAGCAACGGCAACCTGAGCGGTAGCACTCCCCTTAGTGGTAACAATAATTTGAAAAATGTCACCATAGCCATGGCAACCTCGATATTAGATGAATTGAACTCGCCCACAACAGGGAGGCAACAAGGTTCGAAAATACCTGTGAGTACAAGTTTTATGATCGCCAAACATCCGGTCGGACTAGAGGCAATAAAGGAGATCACCAGAAATAAAAACCCCTCAGAATCCAGTCAAATGTAAGTTTTATAATATAAAAGCTGGAAATCAATTTGAATAATATCTCAGACATCTTCTTCAATTAAACAGGCAAACATCTGACACAGAATCGTGTGAAATACTGCACGAAACGCGCAATCAATTAAATTTGGCCATGATGGATATGACCAATAAATCAACGACCTCAACAAGTGGTACAAACTACAACAATTATCCTAAACACATGCAAAATCAGCAACAACAACAGCAGCAACAAATTTCCACTAAAGAACACAATCATCGTCATCGCACACGGCCACGTTCCAAAGATTTCGATCAAAGTCACGAGAGTCTTGACCAGCTGGACGATCCGACCGATAATAAAAATTCACGCTACACCCGTCATCATCACCACCACCATCATCATCATCATCATGCAAATCATCATGGCCACGTGCATCAGCGCCAACGAAACAATCATCAGCATCATATCAATAGCCAAGATGAGGACGAACGTGACGATACGGAAGATAATTTAGCCGATGAGGAATTCGAAGACGATGAAGTAACTCGAGATGTGCGTAAGAAGCATTTAGCGCATTCCGATATCAGCAGTCATCATCATCAGCAGCAGTTGCAGCAGCAGCAGCAGCTGCAACAACGCCTACGTAGCCCATATCACAGTGAAAATGATTTAGACGATGAAGGCGACGAAGAACATGAATGTGGTCCCGAGGAGGCTTTGGTCGGTGCATTATCAAGTAGTGCCCACGATCATCGCAGCAATTTAATTGAAGTGAATGTGATAAATGATGAGCTTAAATATGGTGCCGGTCATCATAATCATCAGTCAATGGACTCTAATCATTTGGAAAGCCAATCTGAGTGGTCAGATGATGATTGTAGAGAGGAAGCAACAGGTATGATAGAAATGAATTTAGTTTTGGCGTACAAGGGTATTCGAAAAGAAAATGGACATAAAAAATAAACTTTTAAATATACTTATATTCAAAATAAATTTTCGGCTACCGTTCCTATCAAATTCAGATGCTGGCATTTAATGTTACTCAAGCTGTAATTTACTTCATTTAAATTGATTAAAGAGATCGAAAATTATTCTTGTGGAAAAAAGCTTTCTAATGAATTTTTAGACCGATTTCTTATTGATTCCCTTTTAGGAATCAATAAGAAATATCGTTCAATTGTAACTCTGCGTCACCACAAGACATCAAATATGTCCGAACATCAAGACGGACATGAAAAGAGCGCAAATGTCCATGTCTCGTCCATGTCCAGCCATCGATGTCTGGACAGATATCCTGTCTTCCATGTCCGACTTGATGTTCACGTTCGTATATAATTTCAAAGGAGAGCAAAGGAAACAGAATGAAAAAAGTTTATTTTTTTCTCTTTTCCACAACCTCGAAATTAGTACAGAAGTCTGAACACGTTGTCGTCACATACTAGAACATGGAAAAATTAATACCGTTGCTCAGTGGTATGTCCAGGTCGATGTCTAGTGGAGATATACGGGCCTGTTCTGCAAATCACGTCGGGTTGAAATCGCGTGAATTCAAAAATAAATCATGGCCCTGAAAACGTTCTTAAAATTAGATACGGAAGTTTTCTTCTGGATATGATATTTGAAGATATATATAACAGCAATATTGAAAAATTTCTGGAAAAATATTTCTATTAGTGGAGATAATTTTCTAAAATCACACGATTTTAAACCACGTGATTTACAGAATAGGCCTGATAGAGTAAATATTTATATACATATAAAGAAAAACGCTTCTGATGACTCTAGAAAAAGCATTGAGAAAATGGAATATTTGGATTAGGGAATTTCGTACTAATCAAAAGTAATTCAAAAACATTAGTTAAATAATTGATATCCTTACTGACAAGTTGCACCTTCAAAAGGTTGAAAAAACGCAACAGGGAAGGCTGATGGTGGCCCCGAAATCATCAGTACCGATCCGTTGTGCCATCAAAAATATTCCTCTCTTAATAAAAATTTGAAGACGAATCTTTAATATAATAAATAACTGAGTAATTTTCAATTCAAGGCCTAATTCATAAGAAATACTTCAATCTTATAACCTTCTTATAAGACAAATTTTTATTTTTAATTTGTCAAATAAGCAGCGTATAAAAATAAAATATTTTTTATGAGTTCGGCCTTTAGTGTATATAATTCGAATCGGGTTAGAGAAATCCCAAATTTGCGAAGGTTTATTAAATAAACTATAAACGACTTTTGCTTATTAATGAATTATAAAGATGTTATAATGCGTTTATGAATTAGGCTTAATTATTAGCTTTAAGAATATTTCTAAACAAACTCTTCTTGGTTTTATGTAATCTAATGTTGTGTCCTACAGGAGGTGCTGAATCAACTGGATATATCACAGATGAGCCGGGATTGGAGAATATCTCTCTACTTAATGAGGCTGGTTTAACGGATGCCGAAGGTGCTTTATCCGATGTCAATTCTCTATATAATGCCCCCGATGTTGATGATACATCTGTATCAAGCCGTGCCAGCTCTAGACTATTAAGTTTAGATTCGCTAAGTGGTTTATATGATTGTGATATGGATTCAAAACATGAAATGGCCATTGTTAATGTATCCCATAAAATAACTAGCAAATTTGGCGCACCACAACAGCAGCAGCAACAACAACAGCAGCAGCAGCAACAAAGTTAATTATGCCTACAGATCACTTCTAATGCCTTTGTATATGAAGGGAAATTTTGAGAAAATTGTTTTGAAATTAAAAACAGAAACAGGCAACTCTAATATTCATCGCAATTCGAGACTTATTTTTCTCTCCATGTGTACATGTTGACGTTTTCCAAACCAAAAAACCTACTGTTAAAAAATGGTGTCTATTAAAAACTTAATACCACTTAACTAGTTGTGTATGTCTTAAATATATGTATGTATAAAAAAATATATAAATTTAAAATAAAAAGTATTTTTTGATAGCAGTATATATAGTATATATGAGTAGACTTAAACAAAACCAATTATTCAATAGTAAGAAACTCTTCATTAATGGTACACAATACTTAATTAAGCAAGTCAAAGCAGATTAATTAAGTCAAATGCAATATTTATGTTGTATGTTAAATTCATATAATTCAAATGATTGGTAATTAAAAGAACGTAGTGCCAGCGCATACGTTAATGGATGTTGAATATAATGTTTAAAAATAAACTCTTAACTAAAATTATTAAAAAAAAAATAATAACTACTTTAAAAACTTTACGGCAACACTTTGGAAAAAAACTAATGATTAGTCGTAGAATAGTACCACTACAAGATAAAATTATAATATCAAACACTAATTTGATTGTTTGTAACAAGTATTTATATGTTTTTAATTTAAGTTGTACGTACGCATGTACGATAATATAATAACTATTTTTTTATCACTCTCGTATTGTACACAAATTTTGTAAATGCTTAAATTTAATTTGAATCACTTAAAAGTTCATCATAAACATTTTCAAAGAAAAGAGTCTCTCTTAAAGTTTTATATATATATTTTTATTATATATTGTAATTTTGCTTATGATGCTTTTTTTCTTTTCTTATATGATATATGTATATGATATATACTATATATTTTATTAATTAACAAATAAACAATAATCAAAGAAATCAGATAACATATTCATGCACAATTAATATAATGCAATTCTTCAGTGTAAGTGCCGTGTATATTTATTTAACTACAATTACAAATTATTCTCTTTTTAGTTTTTATTGCTATAAATGAAGTTGAAAATTTATATTTAAGTTATTTAACAATAAAAACGTACTAAAACATAAAAAATATTACAAAAAAGAAAACTATTTATTCCTGGAGGGTATAATGGGGCTGATAATAACTTCTCAAAAATAAAAGTTTTTATAATATAGGGTCCGCCAAATAACTTCTTTTTTTAAAATGCTATAAAAAAAAACTACTGAATATTTTCTCAAATTTCTTTTTTTATTTGAAAGTACAATCCCTCCGGTTAATAATGGAAAATAATTTCATTCAAATGGCTGCATGGCCCGATAACGATCGCCATTGACTGTCACGGCCCCTCCTTGCTCATTTTCGAAGAAAAATGGCCCAATTATGCCTCTGGACCAAAATCCGCACCAAACAGTGACTCGTTTTGGGTGCGTTGGCTTTTCAATGTATGCGTGCGGGTTTTCTGTGCCCCAAATGCGACAATTTTGCTTGTTTACATACCCGCCAAGATCAAAATGAGCTTCATGTGAAAAGATGATTTTTTTTGACAAAATCGGCATCTTCTGTAAGTCGATCGCAGGCCCACTTAGCGAAGCGAAACCGCATTGGATGGTCAACCATATTCGTTCAGCGGAAGGATAAAACTAATTATCTGTCAAATCAGACATGAGCTAAATATGCACTAGTTGAAAAAAAACGTTAGATTGCGGACCCTATACCTCTCAATAATCAATTTTGAACTTTTTTTGTAAATTTGGGAAAAGAATCATCACGAATAAAGCAAGCAGTCCACCCTTTTGCAATATATAAATTTTTCGTATTGTACAATCATATCGCCAATCTGTATGTCATATTCAAAGGTGGCACAATATATTGGCAGAAATCAAAAGACTTTTGATTTTTATTGTACAAACCAAAAGAACTGCAATATACTGTGAAATCTGTTGGCAACATTGTACAATATTGTTTTTGTTTTGCATATAGGTTATGTTCACTTTTTATTGCAAGAAAATTGCACCATATTTTATTTGAAAATATTGTGCCACTTATTGCACATCACGATTAATACATACAATCATATTGGGCTGCTTAAAATTGAAAAATTTTGTGTAAAACAACAAATACATAATAATATAATCAGTCATATTTCGTTCGGAAACAGAATTAATTCCGTATTTGAGTTCCTCAGAAAACGAACAAAATTTTTCCTTTCTTGTTTTCTGAGAATTCAAAATATGGCATTTACTCCGTTTCCGAACGGAATCGGATTCTATGGCGTGGTACCAATAATATAAAGTACATTCCACAAACCCTGTTTATTGTTCAAGCAAAATTGGGCCGCTGAGAAAAAGGGTATGACAGTTTGTAATACTAAGATTTGGGTGATACAAAAGAATATCCACATCAATGTGTGCTTTTCATGGCAAACATTTTTCAACTAGTCGTATTAGCAAGTAATATGTCTCTCAAACCCTGGTAAATATTTGTGTTGGCCCTAAGATTATTAAAGCTTTTAACATGTACTATTTACAGACATTTTAAATCAATATTTGAATAAAACGTTTGTGATATACTTACATATGAAGGCTTATAAGTAAATATAAAGGCCTTCCCTTCTCATAACACACTTGTATGCATAAGGAGATAAACATATAACATAATAAAAAGCAAAACAAATCATAATATTTATATACATATGTAAATATTGGTTTAACAAACATTCATATTACTATATTAAATTATATTAAGATTTATAGGATAATTGTTTGAAATTTTCACTTTTGTTTTAAATACAGAAAGACAGGATAAATATTCCAAGGCACAAAGGAAAGTCAACATCAGAACAGCTGTTTTCGAAAGCCACAACGCTTTCATCATCAGTGCTCATGTGTATTGTGTTTGTCACCACTTATTAGGTGGCTTAGTTGAATATGATAACAGTTGTTATTTAAACAAATTTTATTAGGAAATTGAATACGAGAATTGTATCAACTTGATGATAACACATTTTTGTTTTAATACCCGTGTAGCCGTTTGATTATTTTCTTCATGTTCAAAATTTTTTGTTCCATTATACCTAAGCCAAACTTTTTTAGTTTGAATTATTTTATACTTAAGTACATGTGAACGTTTTTCATTTTATTGTTAGCTCAAGCCACATGAAACACAATTTTACCCAAAACATGTTTATTTCTAATAAATGCGTATTGAAAGGAGTTTCAAATGCGAAAAAGCCTGCATCGTATGCATTTGAAAAAAAAAAATTTACCAACTTTTTTGCAAAAAATCAATTTTTTGTTGAAACATAATCTGTTCCATTTTTCTGAATTTATTGTTCCATTATACTAATATATCTAATATTTATTTATTTGAAAAATATTTTTCAAAGTAAATTTGCAAAGTATCGGTGCAGAGATACTCACGGAGTGTCTTGGCACCGGAAATGTTATTAATCCGTACTTCTATCCATTCCTGAAACTCACTGTACACAACTTATATTCTCACCTAAGAAATAGCATAAATAGATAAACAACTAGTCAATGTAAGGGGTTAATTTTCCACTGACTTTGGCCGTGAGCGTGACCCAGTACTGTAGGCGGGTCCGTTTCTTCTTAAGTTCTTGGGTGCGATCATACCTGAAAACTAACTACAACTTTTTGTGTAAGATGTAAATACAAGTATGTAAAGGTCATATAAGTGTTGAAATCGGTTGAATATATAAAGTAAAATGAATAGTTAAAGTAAATTGAAGGTTTCAAAAGACATGCTCAAATAGTACAGACAAACATTTTAAATCAATATATGAAATAATTTGATTTTGATAGTAAGTAGATATGCAGATATGTATCATAACATGACCTTCATATAAACATAAAACACTTGTATGTGTGTACATATAAAAATAAATAAAAAATATATAATATTAATTGTAAAAGCAAACATAATATTCAGTATAAAAGTCTGAACAGTTCTGGCACTCAACCAGAGTCAATGTGTTAACTTATGCAAAACCATAATTGTTGCATTGATTAAATGAAAAGTTTCTTGCTACTGCTTTTTGCTGTGGCTTCCATTGCCACAGCATATGCTGACCGTTATTGCGATATGGGTTGCACGCCCGATCCAAAAAAACCGCCAATACAACATATTGCTTGTAACCACAATAAAGTAAGTAGCTGTTATTAAATAAATAAAATTTGCCGTCTTTACAGGCAATTTTATTTTCTTTTAGAATTTCGCTGCTTCATGCCAAGCTACTGCTAAGTTGGTACCTTTGGACTCGGCGCTCCAAAAATTTATACTTGATTTGCACAATACAAAACGCAACCATATCGCAGGCGGTGGCGAACAAAACTTTGGTCGCGCCTGTCGTATGGCCACCATGAGTTGGGACAAAGAGTTGGCCGATCATGCTGAGCTTAATGTTAAGCAGTGTGTGTCTCAGCACGACTTCTGTCATTCAACTAGCAAGTTCAAATACACCGGTCAAAATCTTCATATGGAAGTAAAGTGTCCGGTAACTGGTTATAATAATAAAGATGTTTTCGAAAAGGCTTTTAAGGGGTGGTACGACGAGATTACGGAAGTCAAGCCAAATTTCATTGACAAATTACCCCAATTTGCCGGTGGCGGGTAAGTCTGAGCATTTCTTTTAAAATGAAGAAACTTATATACCGTTGTACTTATGCCCACATCTGTATTTTGTCTCAATTAAGGGAATGGCGCCATTTCACAACCATGATGAGAGAGCCGAGTACCCATGTAGGCTGTGCTGCTGCCGTTTACACTACCAGCGAAAATAAATATGGTGCAAGATGTCCCACTCCTGTAGAACTAGAGGTCTACTTGATTGCCTGCAACTACGCCACGACCAATATATATGGTTTGCCTCTGTACACTAAGTGCGCCAACAGTGGGGAGAAATGTAAGAAAAAGAATACAGGATCGTACCCAAACTTATGTGACGTGAACGAAGAGTATGATGTCAACAATATAACTAGCTAAGACAGGCTAAAGGCGCTAAGTCATGCAAAAGTATTGCTGCAGTTAAAAAAATGCCAGCTTTTATAATTTTGCTTTTAATCACTATAATAAATATGTGTAACTTGTTTACACTTCAAATGCATATTTAAAAAATATGGAACACGGTTCACCTTAAAGGTCATTCCTGCAACTTCCCTCTAATTTTAAACGCTAAAAATGGTATTCATTTAATTTTAAAACTGTTATAGCCGTTATAGCTTGCGTTTGCAGTAGTTCTGCGATACCTACAAAAGAACCGACAACAATAATTGATCACATATATACATAACTTCGGACTATTTTGAAAAATTCACTTTTTTCGAACGGAAAAGCCTTTTGAAAATTAAAAAACTGGTTTGGACCGGTTCCAATTCACAGGACCACCAATTGATCAGATATATAATTTCGTATAGAAGTATTTTTTTAACGAACATTCATTCATTTTATTAAGATTTATGGGATAATTGTTGGAAATTTCTGTTTTATTTTTTTATATCAGAAAGACATGATAAATATTCCAAGGCCCAAAGGAAAGTCAACATCAGTTCTTAACTTTTCAACTTACACAGCAGAGCAAAACAGCTGTTTTCGAAAGCCGCAACGCTTTCATCAGTGCTCATGTGCATTGCGTTTGTCACCTCGTATTAGGTGGCATAGTTGAATATGATATTTATACTTATTTATACAAATTTTATTATGAAATTGCATACGAGAACTGTATCAATCTGATAGGAACACATGTTTGTTTTAATACCCGTGTTGCCGTTTGATTATTTTCTTCACGTCCAATTTTCCTGATTTTTTTTTTTAATTGAATTTAATATATTAAATTTAAATATTTTTTAGAACACTATTTTCGAATTTTTTCGTTCACGAAATCTCACGAACGCATCTGCATCTGATTTTGACCCGGCTGGTAGCGCTTGACGTGGTTTTTTATTGTTAAGAGCTGATTAGTTTTTGGAATAGATCGGCGAAGTACAAAAAAACAAAACACTTTTGAAAAAACATTTTATTTTCAGTTTTTCTTTTTTTGATATTTTTGGAAATATACCGGTTCCAATTCACAGGAAATCTACGATTGAATCTTTTGAAACGCGACTAATTAGGTTGGATTGGGTTCAGCCGTTTAAAAGTTATAGGCGGGTCACATACTTACATACACACTTCCTAGGAATTCAAAACGTCAAAATTTGGTGAAAACTCTATTTTCTTAAAATAGTAGTAGCTTTGTTTTTTTTCAGGTTTCTTAGCGGGAAGTTAAAAAATTTGTTACTTGGCGAATTGAAAAGAATTTCTAATAATATTTATAAACACACACACACACACACATTCACTCAAGCATAGATATGCCTATAATCCAGAAGTATCTTTTTAAATTCTGTTATTCCAATAATGAAAATGCATAGTTTGCTAACTTTTCGAATTCTATAAAAAACAATTAAAATACTGAAAGGCACAAATTCGTAAAAGTCTATTTTAAATATTAAAAAATAAGCACTAATTCATCACAGTCAGCTGTCGCCGCCACAAATTTTGTCTGTCATCAAAGAAAAAAATTTTAAAGTGTAGACGCTTTATTGACAATGTCGCCAAATAACCACCAAGTAGTACACGAAAGTAGTGGCCTAGGGACACCTCATATCTTCTTAGTCCTCCTATCATTTTCTAATATTAATTTAAAATATAAATATGTTCATATGTATTTGCATATTTATGAGGGAAGAGAATTTATTCAAGGCATAACTTAAGCATTTCATACAAATTAATACCATTTATTAACAGCATACTGTTCGGAAGCCGAGCACAAATTGGGGTATTGCGGATTCATGCCAGTGGTGCAAGAAGACCCGGCCCTGTCGCACTTATCATATATGGGGAAATCAATCATATTGGTGGTAGCGTAGTTGCAAGCAACTAAATATGCCGTATAGGATTCACCATTTGGGGTATAAGTCGAAGCCGCACAACCAACACGAACGTTGCGATCAGCCATCATGACAGTAAAATGACCGATGGCACTTAAGAAATAAAGAAAATTTGTTTATAGCCCAAATATTAATTAATAATCAGTTTTAATATTTACGGTCCCGAATAGCCATTGGGATAAGAGTCAATATATGATTGTTTGCTGTCCTTAACCTCAGAATACCACATATCAACAGCTTTGCTTAATTTGTCAGCATGGTCGAAATCGCCATAGAAGCCCATCCAGGCTAGATTTTGACCCGCATATTTAAAGTCATCAGTGTTGCGGCACTTGTCGTGAGCCATCTCGCATTGTTTAACATTGAGAGCAGCAATGTCCGCCAGTTCGTCATCCCATTCCATGGTGGCCATACGACAAGCAGGACTATGCTTGGCATCACCACCACCAGCAATGAAGTTACGTTTAGCATTGTGTGCATTAACCAAGACTTGTTTCAAGGAGTCATTAATCGGTACCATTTTAGCATCAGATGGACAAGACGCCCCAAATTCCTATATTCAATGTGACAAACTCTGATTTTTATGGTCTTAAAGTAATAAAATTTTTGAAAATTCTTACACCGTTATGACCGCAGGCAATATGTCGAATACCATTTTTGCAAATCTGACTAGAACAGTAGTCGGTGGCATATACTGCGGCAATGCAGAATTCAATACACAGCAATACTGATAACCGATTCATTCTCCACACTTAGTTCTTCTCTAGTATACAAAAGTGAAACTGATACCTGCTGGACAACAGTTTCGACTTTTATATTGCAAAAATTATTTACAATTGCAATTATTTTAAAAACTAAATGTTCTTTTAAATAGTCACAAGTACATTAAGATACATTTTTATCGCAGATAATGGAATTGTATCTTTTGTGTTACGTTTATTTCATTCCCCAAATATTGACTCAACTAGAAAAACTGAAACAAGAACTGCATAAGTTACAATCTAAATAGAATATTTTCATTGTGAAGATATAAAGAAATTTTGTGAGGCAATGCTATTTTCTTAGTTATTATCTAAACAATATGTAGACTTTATATCAATATGTGTAGGCTGGCTGAAAGATAAACCAGACCATATTTGCATTAGACAACGACAGAGAACTTCACTAATAGATACATATGTACATTCAGCAAACATGAATTCAGATCAAGAACTTATCGTTATGTCCGGAGAGCTTAAAGTAAGCAAAGAATATATTCAGAACAAGAATCAAAAAAGTCCGTGAAGAAACTTAATGGAGGATAAGGAACAGACTTCCGACAAATAACAACACCTGGCACGTATCAAGTGCTGAATTTATTTATTAATCTAACCGAGCTCTTATGGGCCACATATGGTTAAAAGTATACAAAAGAAAAATGTAAAAGATAAAAATTCAAGGATTCTTAAAAATTTAACAAAACACTGGAAGAACCGACTCATTTAACAGACCTAATGATACAAGAAAAACATGAATATGAGATAGTCCCCCTATTCTGTAACAATTTGTCGAAATCAACGTCAATCCAATTCCTCTTATTCTATAACTATTTGTCAACGTCAAGACAATAAGCCAATGTGTACCTTATGTCAATGATGTGTTGTATTTTTAACTGTATGAGACCATAACGTTTTAATGCTTATCAGTTTCACAATTTCATATATCCCTAGAAATTTTAGACCACTCATAAAGTCATTGCCAAAAACAAATTCATTGTTAAGTCAACTGTATCAAAGTTTAAAATGTTCATAGTTATCAGTTTCATATCCCCATAAACATTTTCAACCACTCTGGAACACCTAATAGCATAATTTCCAAAAACAAAAATCACCCTGTTATGCCAAATTTCATCCAAATCGGTTTAGCGGCTTAAACGTGAAAACGTAACAAACAGCAAGATAGTTACTTTGTTATTTATTATATTAGTAAGGATTACATTACAGGCCTAATTTATAAAATTTGTTTCTGATTTATATCGAGTTAATTCATAAAAAATATTTTATGCTTACAACTTTATTTGAAAATGACGATCATTAAAATTTAGTATGAAGTTCTCATTCATAAGAAATTTTTCATATTTCATTCTGCAGAATGTACATATTTAAATTTAGCATATATACATATGATATTCGTATTTAAGACTACCGTTTTGTGATACATTTTATATTTCCGCCTCAAAATTAAAAGCAACAATTTAAAAGTAAAATAAATTTATGCATTTCAAAGTAAATAAGATATTTGAAAACTCGTTCACCAGAAGAATAAGCGAGCGAAAATCGGCAACTTTAGTTGCAAGATTAAATTTTCTTGTGAACAAATCTCTTCAGATGCATTTGGTGGTCCTAATTTAGACATTTTATTTGTTATCACATCTTCTCGTACTGATCTTTCCGAACCAGCTGGTTATGTCTTTAAAGTAACTGGTTTGGGTGCCAAAGAACTCTCTACGAACAAGATTAAACTCTAAATATGTTGTACATACATATACAATGTAGATATGTATATCCATACGTTTTAACAAATTATACTGAAGGAAATCTACGGACAAGTATCTCCAAATCACCACTTTTGTCTTCTATTTCGGTGACTGTTTAGTGCCAATTTCAATAAAGTGTCATGTTTCTAATTGCCCTTGATGCGAAAAAAAAGATACATTTAAAAAATCGAGTTATGAATTAGTGCATTTATTAGCCTTTTATTTTTTAATAAACGAACTTTAGGTTTCTCGATGCTTTTCTTCAGTAGTTTCGAAAGTAATTTATTTTATTGTCCAATAATTAGTAGTAACTTGGGCCCATTCCTTTTCTTCAAATCCAGACCACTGTGACTGTGGCTCATAAGTAGAGCGCTACTAGCCCGTTAGTATGAAGAATAACATAGTTTTCAGATACTGATACTATGACCCAGATAAACCGGATTTGTTGCACAGAAGTGGCAGCATGTGCAAGTTAAATATTTATTTGGATGAAGGTTATTACCTGGGGCACATATATTTGCTAGATCAAACACACAGACATATAAATATATATATATATATATATATATATATATATATATATATATATATATATATATATATATCAAGAATCAAGTTAATATAAACCCAAAATATTTAAAGAAAACTTATACAAACATCTTTTATTCAATATGAAGCTATTTACTTTTTACAAACTTAATTATAGTCATTGAAAATTCTAAGAACAGTGAGAATAAAAGAAGTTTGCGACTTAAGATCTTAAATTGCACATAGCACCAAGTAATATTATTGGTGCTTATTATAGTTGCTGAATAGACTCCGATATATTGCAATACATTAAGCAATTATTTTTCTTTCATTAAGCACAAATATACGAGTCCATTCGACAAGCGTAATAACAACCAATATTTTTGTTACAAATTTCGTATATTACGAACCGGTCCTGAAAATGACTTAAGAATAGTAACAATATGTACATTCATATCTTAGTTTAAGAATTAAATTATAGTCAAGCTCCAACAAATTATTTAGGAAAATTATATCGCTTAAAAATATTCAGAAGTACTTCCCTCGTTTTAGAGTTTACAAGTACTTCATCATAAGGGCAATTATATACCAGAAAGAGATATAATATCCATGTATAAAATGTCCATGAATTAGATATGGGAAAGAGCTTAATATGCCACAAGGCATATTGTCGCTTTCTAGCGACAAGGTCTGCAGTGTTCAAGCAAGCAATGTATTTTACTTAGTACGAATATTCGAGTATTAACAGGTACACATTGCTTAAAACGCTTGGACACATTACCTTGATCATCCACCACCAGGAATATTACAATCCATTGAGTTCGTTATACGTCCTATACGGCGGTTGGGACGTAGACCACCATTACCACCTGGTCGGCCTCCTCCGCCGCCGCCGCCTCCACCACCACCCGAGCTCCAACCATTGTTTCGATTGCTACCACGACTTTCCGTTTTAAATGGAGCAATCAAAGTATCAAAGCTGTTATGAACAAACACATGTAAGTACAACATATCCCTAAAGTTGCTAAATATTCACCTACAATTGCACCACTACAGTCCACAGAACGACGAAAATTTCTATCACGCGTCTGAGGTCCCAAGGCCGCCTCTCTAATACTCGACCATCTGCACGAGAATATGTTAAGTTTTTGGGTTATTTAAATAGAAACAATTTCTTACTTCGATCTATATAAACCATTTTAAAATGGAGTAAAACATTAGTTCAATTGTTATATCTTCCACGGTTTACAATGTTAATTATGTACAAAAGAACTTTTCTCTTAAATTTAATTTTGCTTGCAAATGTTATTCTTTATAAAAATGACGTGTTTATCTAGGACAACTGATGACCATATTCGCAGAGTTGATAAATTCAGTACTTATAGTTAACGATTCAGAAGTGAATAATAAGGCCTTTGACACAGGCCAGTAATAACTGCCCGATAATATCCTTAAGCTCAGCCTGCACAGATTACCGGTTATATAGAACTTTCAAAAGGCTTAGTTAAAGTGTTATAGCTGATGGTTTAAATTTGACTTCGTACATAAATTCTACGCTTATAGTCATACATTATGGTATATTTGTATGATAAAAACTACAACAACTGAAGTAAGAAATCTTACGCGCTGACAAAGTTTACTTTGTAAAGTTTCGAGTTTGATGGACAGAAACGCAAAAAACAAAGACAATTTGATGTACGCCCAAAGTTTGTTTTTCTTTAGTAATATGTCCATATAACGATATTAATGCCAAATGTAAAAAATTTCAGAACGAAATACCAAAAAAAAAAAACAAAATATGTCAAAGTAAAATTTGTGTATGCGAATATGAAACAAAGTTTAAAAGATAATTGAAAAGAGTTTGTCAAAGTAAACTTTTTTAGTGCAAAAGGGGTATAAAGAAGGGTTTTATGCATTGAAGTCTGAGCTGATGACGAATAACTGGCGCAATACACGAAAAGTAGCACGCACGCTTGTATATTTTTACGCATTTTTGTTTGTGAACATATTGTGCCATGCAATTTTTGTATCACTTGTGTGTGTGGTTGCATAAAACATTTGAAAGGTTGGACAGCAATGATAAAATCAGATGGCTGTTGGCAAATACCTCGTGTAAGTCTGCTTTTACACACATCAGTTTTTCTTGAAGCAGTTCTCTACAGTTCTCTTTTAAAACTGCCCGTTTGTTTACACACAGACAGTCTGTGTTCAATTTCTTAATATGACCCCAGTAATGAGAATAAAATAACAAAAGAGAATTGAAGTAACTTTCCGGTACAATCAAGTATGTACCCCTCTTCTTGCTTCTTTCCTCTCTCTCCCATAAACTCAGACTTGCTTCAAGAACAACTGATGTGTGTAAAAGCAGACTAATGAAAACGTTTCGTAAGAATGAGCTTCTGTATATGTCTTAAGTAACGTGTGCATCAAGGCTAATTCATATATTGATGATATACCCTGGTGTGCATGGTTTAGTTCAAGGCGAATTGAACACTTCAATTTGCCTCGCTCCAGTTCATGCTTCAATATATATTTCAATGCAACCGTACTTACGATTTTTTGGAGGAATGTTTGGGCCGTTAGCAATCGTCACATATGAGACCACTTTGTGTTCATATGCCTTAGACTGCGGTTTTTGTTTTTAAAATGTTAGCACCTATGGGCTTGCCAGAAGAATACAAAGCAAAATTGTTGAAATATTCTACGGTTAAGAAAACAAGTGCTATTTTTTGTAGTATTGGCTTCTAGTAAAATAATAATCAATGTAAGTTACGTACTTCATTAAAATTTTGTATGTTTGTAAACTGTTTATTTGAAAAATGTTGCAAAAAGAATTGATTATAAGATAGTTATAAGCATAAAATATTTTTTTATGGATTGGGCTTTAAATATCTGTACACATATATCTTAACATTTTCTTATCATTTTTAAAATTGTGGTATAATCACCTTCATCGTGTTTGGCGATTTTCGCCTTCAGATTCGACATTTTGTTATTGGTTTAAGGAAAATTTTAGCTCTTTGTCTTTAAGCTACTCCAATTTGTCGAATTTGAAGGCGTAAAACGCCAAATACGATAAGGGCGAATATTATAGAAAAATACATACATATGTACATACATACATTTAATTGAACGTCGTTTTTTAATCAACCTGTCACTGATTGGAATTTCAGCATAGGTACATGTATTTTTTGGCGACTGGCTACCAATATACGATTCGATTAACTTTTGCTGTTAACGAGTATAGTTCCACTTTTAAATACAAAAGTTTCTCCACAAATTTATCAATAACTTATATTTAATCCGCAATTTACGGTAAAATCATTTTATTTATTTTTTATCATAAAATTGATAAGATATAAAGAACTATCGTATGATAAATAACATTTTATTCACCACATGCAATAGAAATTTAGTTGGCCAAAAACAAATTCGCAATTTTATTAAAAATTTTATTGCCATTAGATAGAGACGTAAAACTACATTTAATAATGATATGTTAAAAAACACGTTTTGCAAAAGTTGTATACAAAATTACAAGTAAAAAGAAATAATGCTGAAATATAGGCCTCATAATGAAGGGGAAAACAAGTGCAAAATATTTCATAACAATGTTTCCTTTATTGTTCATAATCGTAAGAAGTAGTACAGTGAATTGTAAGTGAATTTTATGGTATTTTGTAAAAAAAATTTCAACGGCGAGTGAAAACAGTGTGAAAAATAGCACTATTTTTCTTTAGCAGTTGATCACCGTCATATTTTCTAGGTCTTCTGTAGGTCTTAGAAAATAGACAGAGGCTGTAGGGAGTGGTCAATTCTTGTCCACAAAGAGTACATACATACGTGTAATATTTTCAATATCAAAAATCGAATCTGACGAAGTTTTATGCGTGGAAATTCCAATTCTACTTTAGAAACTGAAAAAGAAAATCTTAAAGCTAATGCAGATGGGCTGCTACTATGTGTAGATTTTTAGATATGATATAAAAACTGTTTGAGATGGCATGATAAAGACTTTAGGGATGGGGTATTTTCAAAATACATATATCGAAGTAATAAAAATTCAAATATCTCCTAAAATTTCTGAGCGCTGAAATAAGATCGAAAATAAGAAACAAAAATAGTTGGAGTGCTCTTTTAATATAGATATCTAAACTCTGTTAGTTTTTTCTTTAGCTTGATTAATGATAAGCTATTTATTTAAGATTATCATTCATTTGCTGATACATTTTCGAAATCGAAAATTGATCCCCGAATCGTAGGAGGTCAGCCAATATACATAAACGCGGCACGATGGCAAGTTTCAGTGCGTCTTATAGCGTTAGAAGAAGAGATGTATGGTTCTGGCCACATATGTGGTGGTTCTGTTGTCTCACAACGTATTGTGGCTACAGCTGCCCACTGTATATTAAAGTACGTCAAATTTTTATTTCACGTGCATGTGCATACGTATTTATTTAAAATATATTTCAGTGAACAGAGTACGCCAATAGCATATCGCACTGCCAGCGAGTTCACTCTAGTGATGGGTTCAACTTATTTAACAACAACCAATTATTACACACTACAATACGACGCGCTACAAATAATTGTCAATGACAATTTCAATACAAATACATTGAGAAATGATATAGCACTGTTTCTCATAAATGGTTACATACCCTGGAATTGGCCAACAGTATCGGCAATACCTTTGAATACAATAGCGATACAGCCGGGTACAGTGTGTACTGTAACTGGTTGGGGATCCACAGCATATGTATGTGCCTCTTTCTTATTACAAGAGATAAATTATTTAACCTTTTCTTTCAAAACGTTGCAGAATTACATATCGGATGTTCTGATGGAAGCAACAGTTCCCATTGTGGCTTATGACACTTGTGACATCAATTATGGCAATCTTTCTGTAAGCATGCTGTGCGCTGGTTATATGCAGGCAGGTGGGGTTGATGCCTGTCAGGGTGATTCTGGCGGCCCTTTGGTTTGTAACGGTGTGTTAGCTGGCATTGTTTCCTGGGGTCACGGATGTGCACAGGCCGGTTATCCCGGTGTCTATACGAATGTCTCGTACTATAATAATTGGATAGTCACAAATAATAATTCCTTTAATTATAGTTATTACGACGGCAGTGCAGCCGCCAATAGGATTTTTGCACAAATTTCTAGCATTTTCATGCCATTAATGATATTAGTGTTACGGAAGTATATCGATATTTAAGAAAATAACACTGAATATAAATTGTAGTCGAATAAGTATTTTTGCTTTATGGTATGAAGTACGAAAGTAAACAATAGGAAGTACGAAGGGGAAAAAAGTATATATTTTTTTGCAGTTCGATCAGCACTGAGGTCATGACCGCTAATGCTGGTTGTAAGATTTCGACAATATATTCATTTCGGCTCCATAACATCGTCCTAACTACTTCAGCCAACAGCATACTCAAAGTCACTTACTGATGATATTTTATTCTTTAGCAATTTTACACTAACATAAAATTTATATTGTGCAAATGCTTATGAAAAGACCTTTTAAACCATATATGTTTCATTAATATTGATGGACGACAAGTTACTTAAAAATGTACCACAAAAAAATAAATAAATAAATAAAAAAAATTATAATAAAGAAAGCGATTTTTAAGGGAGCAAATATGACTCAAACAGTAAACTCTCATGAGAGATTTGGCAACCACTTACAACAAAATGTTGATGTGTTCTCGCATGCGCAGTTTGATTTTCGTAACTTCTTATTTGAAAATGAATTTTGTTCCACACCTATTTCTTAATTTTAATGTGAATGTATGCAATTTTGAAAAATTATAGTTCATAAGGTAATATTAAATTGGAAACGATCAGGAGCAAGTAACTTTAATATGAATTAAATTTCGAACATGAAAATTATTAGTCCGATATAAATTCGAATTTGCGAATTTACAAATTACATTTTTATATTAAACATTTATCATAATTGTATCACTTTTGCGTCGCAAACACAGACACACACACACGCACACACCAACGTTAACTCTTTTTGATAAGATATCACCGTAAGTAGCGTCATTAAAAATATTTGCACGCGTTTTATGCGTTTCTGTATTAGTATTTTAGTGCGATTTTTTTAAATTAATAACTTGTAAAAAATACTGCTCATGATAAAAATCGTAGTTACTAATTTAGTTGCAATTTAAATGTTATAATTACTGGTCAAACAGTAAAGTAAAATTATATTCGAATGAATTAACTCAATCATATCCTGACGAATCTGATCAATACTATTGATTTAATTATAATTATTAGACAAAAGATGTTAATTTGTGTTTTTTTGATAATTTCATTTGTTGTACATGGAGAAAGTGAGTTTAAATCCAGAAAAAAAAACTTAAAAAGTTTTTCTAAAAAAAATTATTTAAAACAAACCATGACAAAAATTCTTGCCTACGCTATGATAGAGTTAAAAATATTTCTTCACGAACGTGGGAATTTATAAATCTTGAAATTAAATAAAAAAATCCTATACTTAGAACAAAACATTTTGTTTGCCAAATTTTATATATTTCTTCAATGAGTCTTATGAATCAGATTGAAAATTATACCATAATTTGTTTATAAATTGTTAATTTTATCAACGGGCTTAAGTTCGAATCTGCAAGACTGCAAACCATTTTTTATTATTTTATTAATAAATGAATTTGTTGAAATTCTATTTTTTATTAATTTATATTAAGATTGGAATATTAAGAATATTTTGCAATAATCATCAAACCAGCAGAACGGATCAGTACTGATTTCGAGGCCGCTACGCCATCTCATCAGCGTTCTTTGTTCAATTTTTCCACTTTTGCAAGTGGTGCTAGTTAGTAGGAATATCAACTATTTAACCAATATTTTAACGAAAATTGACAAATTACATAAGAAAGTTCGACTAATTAAATTCATACATAATTTAAAACATTGCGGGAGCACGCGCACTTGTTCATTGTAAATTGACAACTAAATTCAATTACTTGAACATAAATAACAAAGAAGCTTTAGTTATCAGCAGCCGATGGCTCTGGAAAAAGCGAAAGAGATACATGGAATATCGGGAATATTAATCGTCAGGGTTGGGGAATTTCGTACTAACCAAAAATGTAATAACTTAAAAAAAAAATATGAATGTGGGAACTTCTCATATTCAATTTTCGTTAAAATATTAGTTAAATAGTTGATATTTCTACTAAGTAGCACCACTTGCAAAAGTGGAAAAATTGAACAAAGAACGCTGATGAGATGGCGTAGCGGCCTCGAAATCAGTACTGATCCGTTCTGCTGGTTTGATGATTATTGAAAAATATTCTTAATATTCCAGTCTTAATATAAATTAATAAAAAATAGAATTTGAACAAATTCATTTATTAATAAAATAATAAAAAATGGTTTGCAGTCTTGCAGATTCCAACTTAAGCCCGTTGATAAAATTAACAATTTACATAAGAAAGTTCGACTAATTAAATTCATACATAATTTAAAATAATTTGTTTATTTCAAAAGTTTCTAAAATCATTTGTACGTATTATTATTCCTGTTATTATTTGGTTTTCACAATACTTCTTGTATCGCTTGAAGTTGTATTTTAATTTCAAACTAACTTTTTCGAAACAGAAACACATCGTTTGCATAATATTTTTGGTTTTAGTGTTTTTCCAATACAACTTTAAGCGACACAACAACGCTTCTTTTAATTAAACAAATATTTAAAATACATTCCATTATGTAATAATAGTCGTCGTTATTCCTTGGGTACATTGGACACCAGCTGCTGACAACGTATGAGTAATTTCTATTTAATTGCAGTTACTCATACGATATCTGTCGTTGATGCTTGAATAAAACAAACAATATTACGCATGCATTTCTTTTGTTGTCTTGCGATCAGATGTTTGTGTGAGGTAGACATAGAATTTGTGTTGTAAACAATATCAATTTATATGGAAGAACCTTAACAAATATTTGATAAACAAATGGGAGGGTCTTCTGTGTAAAATGTAGTTAAATATTTAATTGGTCAAGTAAAAGTAAAACTAATTTTTAAAATATATAAAGGGTGATTATTTTAGACTGTCACAACACCAGAGTAAAGCGTGCAAATTGCTGAAATTTTCAATCAAAATAATTGTTTTATTCGTCAAATTCATCATGAACTTTTCCAATTTATGGCGTACATAATCGTCCTTCGGAGCTGCTAATTTGAAGAACAACAGATCGTTTTCGGACCACATTGACTGTTACTGTTACTGATAATGTGCATCCCTTGAGACGCCGAACAGTGCGCACTGCAGAATCTGTAGCCAGCCGCTGTACAGGAAAGCCTTTAAAAGATGATCCTAATCAATGAATTCGTCGCCGTTCTCAGCAACTGAAATTGTGTCCTTCCACTTTATGGAAGATTTTTTAGTTGTTTGAAAATTGGTGTTTCAGATTGCGCCTTCTACGTGTCAGCCGTATCGGCCACATGGCAGAAATTATATTTAAACATTAATTTCACACAATTTTCATTCCAATAAAACCAGTTTCATTGATATTAAAAATATATTTCCTTGTTTTATTATGATTTAAACTTGTGTCGCTCTATGAAAAACTCCCATTATTATATGAAATATATTTAAAGCACGATTTCTAAAAGTCTGTTCATGCGGTACTGCGGCCTATGGTTAATATCCAAGATAAAATAAAATCATTATCATATATAAGTAAGGAAATAAAAAAGGTATACGTGATTATTGAGTTCTTGGTATAGCTTTAATGTTCGATTAAGCTTCGCATTCAATTGAGTCGAAATTTGAAATAATATCTTTACTTATTCCAAGAAATCCCCCTAGGACCTGACTCAACCCCACAATAATCAGTTTCAAATTTTTAATTTTTTTTTTAAATTTGGCAAGGGAATTAACATGAATAAATTTAAAAATATATTGTAAAATCAGGGTACTTTTTCAAGTCACATTCAGCCAAACTAAAAATCTTACGGTCATGTGATGGAAATCGCTAATCGCATGAAATAAAGCGTTTTCGATTTGAAGTCACAAAATTGGTGTGCTGGAGTTCGCAATCGCTCAAAATCGTTCAAAAGAAATTGGCGTTTTTTAAGTCGCATGTGATTCGACAATCGTGCGATTCACAGCACATACATGTTAAACTCTGTGATTTGTCTAGGTAATTTTTTTTTTTTAGGAGTACGACCAGTGGTCAGGGAATGACCCCTGAATGCAATGCATTGTGCCGGAGCTGAAAGAAGGAGGGGATAGTATTGAGGGGACAGATGAGAAGATAGAGAATTTTTTGCAGCAATTTGACCTTTTTACTTCGTTGGTTTTTCGCTAATTTTTTGCTACAACTCCGACGAAGGAGAGTGCTGTTCCTCTCCTCCATAGTGCATGATTGTGTCAGTCGCTGGCAGTAATTGTTCAGTGATCACCCCCAGGGATATGCCTTCATGCCCTAATGCTGTTTGCTTTTTCCTAAGCTACTCTTAAGGTACATTCACACTTATCAAATATTTGCCCCGAAAAGCGTAACCACTACGAGTAAATACTAATGAAAAATATTTTTGTTCAGATACGTGTTTATTAATTAAAACAATTTCATACAAAACTAATAGGCAGCGTCATGAATCCAATATTATTGGAGACTATTTAATTCAATAAATACATTTTTGAATTAAGAAGTTTTTTATTAGTGTTTAGTGGTTACGCATTTTTGGGCATATATTTGATAAGTGTGAACGTACTTTTCGATTATGTGCGATTGTCATTAGTTTGTGATTAATTCCTTGAAAAGAGTATTTTCAAATATTCTTCAATAAAACCTTTGATATAACTTATATTTTGAAGAAAAAAAAATATTAAAATAAAACACATTTTTTACCAAAAGCCTTTTAAAGCTGAGCCTAAAATTTGTGTAAGTTGTGTCCGACGTGGTTTGTGTGAATTTGAAAAAATTTTATTTCATACATATTTGGATTGTAAACAGATCATTTTGCTATATATAATTTCTTTAGTTCTTTTCTTCATTGCAACACTAAAAAGCAAGTAATACATATACCCGTAACCGGTCTGTTGGCAAACCAAATTCTTTTATAAATATATTAATTGATGGTGCTTGTCGATATAACCAAAAGATTATAAATAATTGCTAGTCAATTGTCAAGTAACATGAATACCTTGAATTTTTTTTTAAAGTCCTGCGTTTACGCAATTTCAGGCACACTTCCAACCCAAGAAAGTAAAATTATTGGCGGTACTTCAATTAGCATTAGCCAAGCCAAATATCAAATATCGCTTAGAGTAAAGGCCAGAGAATTATCACAGGGTTTTGGTAGCGGGCATATTTGTGGCGGATCGGTAATTGCGCAGCGTGCAATTATAACGGCAGCTCATTGTGTAGAAAGGTGAGTGAAAGAAGGATCTTAAAATAACATTGCAATCCGTTTCACATAATTATTTATATTTATTTTTTTTTCTCAAAGCTATGCAAGGAAAAATTTGATAGTGGTTGTGGGTAGCGCCAATCGTTTTGTTCCTGATGAACATTATCTGCAATACAATGTTCAGAAAATAGTTAAACACCAAAACTACAATGCCTCCACTTTGCGGAACGATATAGCGCTGCTATTTATTGATGGTTACATACCATGGAATTGGCCTACAGTCCAAGCAGTACAACTGAACACTCAATCAACCGCTACAAATAGTCTGTGTTATATAAGCGGCTGGGGTAAAATGGCAAATGTAATTGTACAATATCCTAATTTAATTACTCAATTAAGAGAAGAAAAATTTATTGTAATTCTTAAAGGGTCAAATGTCGACGAGTCTTTTACGTGCCAGTGTACCGGTAATTTCCTACTCACAGTGTTTTATTAGTTATGGATTTATACCGTATTCCATGATTTGCGCCGGTTACGTTAGTCAAGGCGGTATCGATGCATGTCAGGGTGATTCCGGTGGTCCGCTGGTTTGCAATAATCTGCTGACGGGCGTAATATCCTGGGGTGATGGCTGTGCTTTAGCCAACAGACCAGGCGTTTATACAAATATCAGTGCATTTCACGATTGGATTGTAACAACAAACAGCAGTTTCAATTATAGCTATTATGATGCTGCTCCCAATTTAAGTTTAAGTATATTTTTAAGTATTTTTTTGGTTGTAAGGTTTTTATATTTAATGACATAAAGAAATTTAAGAAACGTGTTCTTCAAAAAAAAACTTAATACTAGCACCACTAGTGAAATATAAAAGCCACTGGTTTCAAATATCGTTACACTGTTACAGGCATCTTCCTGTGTTTGCTATTTACAATAACAAACTGTATTTCCTTTGAATCTGCACACAATCACCCCTATCGTGAATAACAAGTGGAGTTTTTGTTCAGGTGAAATTTTTATTCCATTCGAAGGGAAACATGGTATTGTGAATCTCCCGTGGGAAATTATTCCCGCTATCTGTTCTCAGTGAATGCAAAAAAAGAAAAGAAGAAGATGAAAACAACATGAAAATCGAAGAAATTTGCGTTGAAAAATTTACATTTACATATAAAATTCTTCTGGTTTCTTGACCTCTTTTTAATTATTATTGTATTCTGATATTTTTAAGCTTAAGGTCTCTTTATTTTAATTTAATTTCTAATTTCAATATTCCGTCACTCCTTTGTGTGACTTCTTCAGGAAATTAATTATATTCATAAAATAAGGTCTCTTTATTTTAATTTCATTTTTAATTTCAATATTTCGTCACTCCTTTGTGTGAAAGGAAATGAATTATTTTATTAAAATAACTAATTTCCTGAAGAAGTCACACAAAGGAGTGACGAAATATTGAAATTAAAAATTAAATTAAAATAAAGAGACCTTAAGCTTAAAAATATCAGAATACAATAATTTACATTTATGTAATAATTTAAAAAATTAAAAAAAAGTCCGACTAAATATTTAGTAGTAAAATAATTTGGATATATTTTGGAAACCGAACAAAACAAATTAAAAATTTTCTTAATTTTTACAAAGACGCTGGCAATTAATTTGTTGCAAAAAAAAATCAGTTTGTGTCGTATTAACGGATTTTGCCCCTAATGCTAGAGTTAATGTCGACGCCGTTGACGGCGTTTTAACGCCGAAAAAGTTGAAATAGATTGAACTTTTACGGCGTTGCAACGCGTTGAGATTAACTGCTCTCATACAATTTCA
Organism: Linnaemya tessellans; assembly: GCA_951800035.1. Taxonomy (NCBI): domain Eukaryota; kingdom Metazoa; phylum Arthropoda; class Insecta; order Diptera; family Tachinidae; genus Linnaemya; species Linnaemya tessellans. Next base: position 23,027,278 of record OX637536.1, on the reverse strand, counting down.
TACGATTCAACTTTTTTTTTTGACATTTGACGCCGTCGACGACGTCGACATTAACTCTAGCATAAAACAAAATTTGTTTCTCTAATATTCGAATTATAAAAGAAAATACATTTTCTACACCAAAAAACTAAGTGAATAAATTAAAGGGAAAAGTGAAAAAAATCGCGGGAAAAAATCATTCACGATAAGGGGAAAGGGGAATTTAATTTTAGCATGAAATAATTCAAGAGGAATTTTTCCGTGATTGCAATCTTAGGGAAAAGGAAAAAATTTCCAGCGAAATATGTTTCATGATAGGGGTGAATTTTTGTTTTTGTTTTTTTTTTCTCTTGCAATTGAATGATAGAGTTACGATATTGATTACTTGTATACCAAAATTAAAGCAAGATTTAATTAAATCGAAAACAAAGTTTTGAACTTTAGATTCTTATTTCCTTATTGAATGATAAAGTAAATGGGATACGCTTATTTGTGGAATAAAAGAAGTTGTCCGTACAACATTTCAAGTCTTTAGCGGCTCTATTTGCTAAACTCACAACAAAAATTTCGTCTTATGTAGAAGCAGCCACGCCCATTTGAAAAAAACGGCATATTTTGTGAGAGTTTTATATCAATTATAACGTGATAATTTAAAAAAAATGAGAACTATTCACAATCTTATGCAAATGGTCTTGCATTATTGCACTTGCAAAATAATTGTACTCTACGCCAACAAAATACATTGAAAATGCTCTCAAATACTCTCTCAATTTGCAAATGCAATAATGCAAGATCATTTGCACAAGATTGTGAATAGGACCAATGATTTGTTAAATTTATATAATTGGGAATGGTTTTTGAACACTTGAATTTAATTTCAATTGTGCCGATTCTTTTTATCAAATTTTCGAAAATTCCCATTTTGATTGCTTTAAAATAAGTTTATTTTAATGTGTCACATGCGAAGGTGTTCACTGTCGATACAAAAAAAAGGGAGTGTTACATTGATTTAATTTTTATAACTGAAAAGATAATAGCCAAGAATTTACACAAAAATGTATTTATGCTAGAGAGCTATTGTACGAAATGACGTAAAAACCTTGATGACAAAATCGTACAGGCGAGTTGGCTAAACTATAGACTCAAACGATCCCACACCAATCTCGATCATATATTTGATATCACTTGATAACATAAAATCGAGCACAACAAATTGAATATCTAGGAGCAATAAAAAATATATGTGATTTCTATTTAAATGCGTTAGATAGATAAATTATTAGTTTTTGAGACTTCAATGCAACAAGAAGTCAGTAGTTTCAGTTTGAAAGTAAAAAATATGAATAACCTATTTCGTCAAAATTTTCTATTCATTTTATTTTGCCATCTGGCGGTCTCCTTGCAAAATAATATTATTGGTGGGTTGACAAAACAAAAAAAGTGTTCTAAGTAAAGTTAAATGATGCAATAATTTCCATTTTACTGCAGGGAGCGAAAGTTCAAAAAATTTAATGCGAACATCTTTTAAGCCTATAATAAAGCCCAAAATAATAAATGGCACTGAGGCAAGTCTGGATGCAAGCAGACATCAAGTGTCTATCAGAAGACGCAGAACAGATAATTATTTCTTTGGCACTGGCCATATATGTGGTGGTTCTTTGATTTCCGAAAATGTCGTGCTAACTGGAGCTCATTGTCTTGTGAAGTATGTTCCGTCAAATAAATTGGAATAATGAAGCACTTTTATAATATACTATTTATGAAGAGCTACATAATTGCTACAAAATTGGCTTTTTATGCACACGTATACACACATATGTGTGTATGTATGTCTATGCCGATGTTTATTTTTCTTCCAGTTATTCACTTCCCGAACCTGATGGCACCTATGAGTCGGACAAAAATTTTATTGTGGTTATGGGCAATCTCAATCGTTTTGAACTTAACAACAACACTCTCGTATTTGACGTTTTGAAAATCGTTAAAGCTGTTGAGGTATTCAATTTGTCAACATATGACAGTGATATTGCCCTTATAGTGTTGGATGGCAAAGTGCCTGCTAAACATCCCACTGTGAGACCCATAATTCTAAATGATGCTCCCTTGCAAAATAATACTTTATGTCAGGCTACTGGTTGGGGTATTACCGAAGAAGTATTTGTTATCTTTTTTCGCCGATCTACAAAATATATATATACATATATACATATCAATTTCTTTTCTTTTGAGCTTTTAGGGCTATGGATCAAATACACTTAGAACCGTGGATCTGCCGATCATAGATGCCAAAGATTGTCGTGAAAAAACCCGCTACGGAAACATTGTACACGTGGGCATGATATGTGCGGGATATTTGACTGGTGAAAAAGACAGTTGCGATGGTGATTCTGGAGGACCATTAGTTTGTAGAGGACTGCAAGCTGGCATTATATCATGGGGATCCGCATGCGCAGAAGATTTACTGCCTGGTGTCCTTACCGAAGTGGCATATTACAAGAATTGGATATTAAAAGAAGTAGCAGCTCACAATGGTACTCTACCAAAATTTGCTCGTATTAGTTCAGTTGTTGATAATAATGGAGTTTCAAATTTAAGCTGCTCATTAGTCTTAATAAGTTCAATGTTTTTATTTAATTTCTTATAAGTGAGGCCTGAGGACGTATTAACACACTCAATAACGATCGACATTGAATTGAAATTTCGACCAATAACGTATGCGGTAATTTGGCCTCTGTAGCATTTAAAAAAAAATTTTGTACTTCCGAAATTGTTGCACAAAAGTGAAATTTTGCCTTTAGAAGTAAATCAAATGTAAGCGGATTTTGATTTCAAATACATTTTACAAACTAAAATATAATAAATAATTTGTTTGCATTCAATTGAAAATAATAAATTTTTTGTTTTATTGACCTTTTTATATGTCTGGAGGTCTTTTATAATAAAATTATTTATTAATAATGTTCCGAAATTCTCCTATTACAAATATAGTATGTATATGATAAAATATGTTGAGAATCATTTCCAAAATATGTATATGTACTTGTGTAAAACAGATATAGGCACAAACCCATCAACATTTTGAGTTTGTGTGTGTCTTTCATAAGTTTGTAAACAAACGAGCATTCCCCCCACCCTTAAATAATTTTTTTCAATAAGGAAGCTTGTGATAGACTGAATTGTGAATCACAATTTTTGTGATTTGTGAGTAACTAAAAATACGTGTGACTCTCAAGAGCGAATTTATATACATATGAATTGTGCTCACCCACATTGCCTACATCTGATCTATACAGTTACCATAAGTGTTGAATTAACTATTGCGAGTGAGACGCAAAACCTTAAAAAGAGGGTAGACAATCAGTGGTCTGGCTGCACTTAAGAAATAATTACCAACAAGGTCAGACATTGACTGACTCAGAGCTGTTTTGCGACTGATTTCCAAAATATATTCAGCCTGATTGTGTAAGGCGTAGTCGTTTACGGTGAAGGCGTTATTTGTACAAGATTAAAGAAACACACATTCAGTTTTCTTTAATCTAATACGAAGCACGTCTGAGGCGTAAGGGCCAACGCCTTACACAATCAGGGGAATTTTTAATATATAGATCCAATGCTTACTTCAGAGTAGGCTTGATTAACTCTATTATGAAATCACCTTCCCTACATTCCACATAAATTCTCTATAATCTCATATATATAAATATTATTCGGCCTGATTGTGTAAGGCGTTGGCCTTTATGCCATAAAAACATACACTCAGTTTTCTTTAATCTACTACGAAATACGGCTGAGGCGTAAACGCCAACGCCTTACACAATCAGGGGGATTATTAATATCAAATAATAAATAGTGATAACATCGACATATAGAATTCTAGCCAAGTGGGCGGAATTTTTTCACTAAAAAACACTAAATACTACCGGATTTTCAATAGCAATTTATAATTGTCGGCTTGTCGGTAAATGTCATGGATCACTAATATACCAAAGTGTTGACGAAGAGACTTTGAAGACGTCCGTCTAATATCATATGCAGTAGTAAACATCTTATACGAGTATATAGACATTTTATTTCCCTTCGATATCCTCTACTCAACTCAACGCAAAGCATTCCAAAACAAATCTAGAATGAAAGTTATGTGAAAGAAGAACTTTCAAAATTGTCTGGCTTTCTGCAAAGATACCTGCATGTCCACACAGCCAACTCTCTTACAAAATCTACAAATAAAGGGTCCGCCATTTAACGTTTTTTTTCAGTTAGTGCTTATTTCGTGAATGGTAACACTTAACTCATGTCTGAACGAATATGGTTGTGCATACGCTTCAACAACGCAGGGAAATATGGGCCTGCGATCGACTTACAGAAGATGCCGATTTTGCCAAAAAAAATCATATTTTCAGATGAAGCTCATTTTGATCTTGGCGGGTATGTAAACAAGCAAAATTGTCGTATTTGGGGATCAGAAAACCGGCACGCATACATTGAAAAGCCGACGCACCCAAAACGAGTCACTGTTTGGTGCGGATTTTGCTCCAGAGGCATAATTGGACCATTTTTCTTCGAAAATGAGCAAGAAGTGGCCGTTACAGTCAATGGCGATTGTTATCGGGCCATGTTGAAAGAATTTTTGTTCACAAAAATTAAAGAGGAGGATATTGGCAACATTTGGACGGCGCAACGTGCCACACAGCCGAAGCTACACTCGATGTTTTGCGCCCTGTTTTTGAAGATCGCATTATCAGCCGCAAAGCTGATGTCGTTTGGCCACCTCGGAGCTGCGATTTAACACCGTTGAACTATTATTTGTGGGGTGCCGTCAAAAATAAGTGTTACGCCGACAAGCCAGAGACAATTGACGCTTTAAAGGACATTATTCGTGAAGCCATTGGTGAAATACAGCTGCACACAATCGATAATGTGCTTAAAAATTGGACCGCTCGTGTAGGCTACTGCATGGCCAGCCGAGGCAGCCATTTGAATGACATTTTTTTCCATTATTAACCGGAAGGATTGTACTTTCAAATAAAAAAAGAAATTTGAGAAAATATTTTGTAGTTTTTTTTATAGCATTTAAAAAAAAAAAGTTATTTGGCGGACCCTATATAAATAAATTCACTTATTTCTATAAATTAAAATTATCTTTTAAAGCTCAAGCAACTCTCAGGAAAAGAACTATTTCAAGTATATGGAATTTTGGAAACTTTAGATTCATAAATAATATTGATAACAAATAAGATAATTTTTACAACGAAATTGATGATTGCATATAAGCAAACAAACACTAAAATAAACAACAAATCTTATTGCAAATCAATTCGTAAATAGAACTTGACTAGTGACTTTTATGGTAACAACTAAAATAGATACAAACCTCTTTAGATTAGATTATTGTATAGATATTTATATTGAAAAATAAACAATTGATACTTTGACTGCAGTACTAAATATTTCAATATTATTGGGTACATCAATTGAGATAGGCGAAATAGAAATCATATTTTTCGTGTAAAAATAAAATACAAAATAAATTGCCATAGAAAAATTATTCGCGTTAAAACTTTTAAGCAGAACAGTGGCCATTATTAGAAAAATATATATGTACATGCATACAAATTCCACGGCATGTTGAAACAAGATATATTTTTAATTCTATATTTCAGTGTTGTTGCTGTGCTATGGCAAATTTATATTACTGGTGAGTTGAAAACACAAAAAAAAATCCCAAGCTAGTACATTAACTGCTAAGCCCACTAAGTTGAAAGAGAATTTCTTTCGTTTGTACAATTTACATGAAAAACAAAAACAAATTTTTCAATTTTGGTTTTGATTTATACATATATAAATTGTTTCAGCGAAATTTTATTTAAATTAAATTCTATTTTGTTTCAGGCGCCGAGAGCACAACATATGGAGTTCTACAATTCTTTAATCCTCAAGATCCCAGAATCATAAATGGCACTGAGGCCACTTTGAATGCAACTAGACATCAAGTGTCTATAAGACGACGTAGAAATGATGGGTACTTCTTTGGCACTGGCCATATATGCGGTGGTTCTTTGATTTCCGATAATGTCGTACTTTGTGCAGCTCATTGCTTCGTCGAGTATGTATAATTAAATTTAGAATATTCGCAGAATAAGACATTTTACAAAAAAAAAAAAATATTATAACAACTTTATTGATACAATTGTAAAATTTGACAATTCGCAAGAAATTTTTGGATTGCATGCACTCGCATTTTATCCATTAAACATTAGCCCTATTCACAATCTTGTGCAAATGGTCTTGCATTATTGCATTTGCAAATTGCGAGAGTATTTGAGAGCATTTTCAATGTATTTTGTTGGCGTAGAGTACAATTATTTTGCAAGTGCAATGATGCAAGACTATTTGCACAAGATTGTGAATAGGGCTATTGTTATTTGAAGGAGTCTAGGTTCATAATGGCCACATATACGGCTGTCAAAGTAATTGTTCAAATCGTTTATTGGAATGATAGTCGGCCTCATTAAAGATTTTTATTATCTTTATGTAAAAAATCATACTTTTTCTAAAATAAGAAACTCTTCTGTCAGAGGAGAGTAAACGATAATGCTTGTTAAGGCGGATTCACCCATGTTGTCCGAACAAAATTTTTGTCCGGACAACATTTTCTTTATATGTAGTTTGACGTCTCTCTTCTCGAGAGAGAGAAAATATTTTGTACGAACAACTCTCAGCTTGAATTGGTTTAATTTTATATTTTGTCCGGACAAAATTGAACTGAGTGGCCAATAGGTTAAACTTTTTCACACAAAGTTGAAGTATCATTTTGTGTTTGATATATTAAATTGTATGTGAGGCTAAAAACATATACCCCCTTATTCATAAAAATTATGAGAGTCTAATAACAGCGTAATAAAACAAAATTTCATATGAAATTTACTCCAGTACACTCTTATAAGCCTCTCATAATTTTTATGAATATGGGGGATATATTATGGTAAATAATATTATTAATTTGTTTTTTTTTATATGTGTATTCTGCTAATAACAATGCTTTACGCAATTCAATGGCCATAAGGAAAAACAATTTTCTCTTTTCGTCCACTATTATTATAACAAATTCCTCAAAAATAATTTAAAATATGTAATATCCAAATATCAAAAAAACAATACAAAATATAAAAAATCGCTGCAGTACTACCATTTTGTAAAACTAATTTTTTATGTGTCTGGCAGCTTTGTTTTTCCGAACAAATTTTTCTCAATGAGTGAATCGTGCTGCAATAAAATCTCATTAAAGAAAATTTTGTCCGGACAAAAATTTTGTTCGGACAACATGGATGAATCCACCTTTAGACATTTTTAAGGTTTATGTCTGTGGTTAATTATTCACCTCAATCACGAATTTCTTGAGATTTTTCCCCATTTTCTTATTCTTCCTATTAATAAATACTCCTCGAGAGAATTTTTGCTTTTATTTAGACTTGTGTCCAACTAGGTCATTCGCTCAGTTTTGACAAGAACCTCTGATCAAACCCATTTAAATTACATAGGTTTGATTAAAGGTTCTTGTCAAAACTGAGCCAATGAGTTAGTTGGGCACAAGTCTACTTTTATTGTGATTAGACATCCTCAATGCTCTTGTTTTGCTCTCGCAGAGGTAATTTTTTCTAGGGAAAGCAACTCCAAAGGAATATTCGTGATTGCGCTGAATACATGGAGGAAATGGTATTGCATCATTGCATTTGCAAAATAATTGTACTCCACGTAAAGAAAATACATTGAAAATTCTCTCAAATAAATACCCTCTCAATTTGCAAATTCAATAATGCACGGCCGTTTGAACAAGATTGTGAATAGGTCTTATATGTTAAAGTACTAAATTGTGTAAATCACAAGTGAAATTTCAGAGTTAACAAATATTTTTATTTGTGTTTCATACAAATATTCAAAACGAGGACATGAATTTTTTCCAGTTTTTCCGTGAAAAAAATTTTTAATTGTGCACAAATTTATTTTTGCATTCAATAAAAATGTTATTAAATTATATAAGAATTTCTATTTTAATAGTGAACTTTATTTATGTAAATTGTATTACAGGAAGTTAATTTTCTAAGTTCAAATCTGCGAAACTGCAAATTATTTTTATTTAATAAATGAATTTGTTTAAATTCTATTTATTTTTCAGAGTGGAATATTAAGTCTGCGTTCATACGAGTCATGTTTTACTGACATGATTGCGACCAAAGTATATCAATATCAAGTAGTCGCAAGAGTACAAAAACAAAATCCACCGTACATTTTGTTTGTGTAAAATTAATATCTTATGTCAGAAATTTTCTTTTATTTGATTTTGTTTTGTTCACAATTATTTTCAAAAATTTAAATACTTTTCGCATAGAACATTTTTAAAACAATTTCTTTTTGTTACTTTTCTTAAACAATACACTTTTTCACAAAAATCTTTTCCACAACAATTCTTTTTTGCTACTTTTCTTGAATTAATAATGTTTTTCACAATTTTACAAAATTATTTTTTCAACGTATAAACAAATATGGCTCACTAAAAAAGTAAACAAATTTTGACATACGTTCATGTAAAAACTGAAAAAAATTTTAGTCAGCTGGGCTCTTGCATATACTTGATATAGATATACTTTGATTGCGACTTTGTGGGCGAGAGGGGAGAAGGGAAAAGTAACGAGTACCCATGCGCTTGTACTGTCAGTACGTTTTGCTTTCTCATTCGTAAAGCACACAACCATATGTACAACTATATGTACAAGTCGTCAACAAGACATGAATTGTATGAAGACGAATGCAAGTTTAAAGAAGAAAAAGTAAGAATCTTGTCAATAAGACATGACTCGTATGAACACAGACTAAGAATGTTATCAGTTCGACGCACAGTTCTTGTGCTCATATAGTCAGCCCGCGAAACTAAATTAGTTATTGTAGAAATGTTGCAAAAATACCAAATACTTGTATTTAATTCAAGTTGTAGAAGAATCAATGCAAGAACACGACAACCTGCCATACATTCCGCATATTAAAATTTAAATTTTAGCTACTCTTATTGTCAGAAAGTAGAGATATTGCTCTCCACAGAGAAGAGTTTATTTAATCACAATCCCTAATTGTGAAACCTTTTAAAAATAAGTCCTGCAGACAAGAAACAAGGCTGTATGGATTAAATTGTAATTAAATTTAAATTAAATAATAATAACTGCGACTCTGCGCATTTATTATTTATTTTATGTACGAGTATCAGTTCCAGCTAATAAAATTGCGTTGCCTTCTTTTCACCTCTTTCAGCTATACACTTCCCAAACCTAATGGCACCTATGCACCCGACAATGACTTTATTGTGGTTATGGGTAACCTTGATCGTTTTGAACGTGACAACAACACTCTGGTATTTGACATATTAAAAATAGTGAAAGCTGTCAAGATATTTGATTTGTCAACATTTGCCAATGATATTGTCCTGATAATGTTAGATGGCAAAGTGCCTGCTGAGCATCCAACTGTGAGACCAATAACTCTAAATGATGGCAGCTTAAGGAAAAATACTGTGTGCCAGGCAACTGGCTGGGGCAATACCGAAGATGTAAGTGCTGCTGTATGTATGCCTAGGCAGTTCAGAACAATGGGTTAAATTTGGTTCATTACATATTAAATAACATTAATTTCATCTCGTTGTTGGCTTCGTAGGGCTATCCACCGGATATCCTCAGAACCGTTGATGTACCGATCATTAGTTTTGATGATTGTCGTGAGAAAACAGAGTACGGATCCGCCATACAAGTGGGCATGATATGTGCTGGTTATTTGCAGGGTGAAAAAGATGCCTGCAAAGGTGACTCTGGTGGACCATTAGTTTGTCGGGGACTGCAAGCAGGCATTGTTTCATGGGGAATCGGTTGTGCAGAAGCTTTACATCCGGGTGTCTACACGGATGTGGCATATTACAAGACCTGGATACTAAGAGAAGTAGCTAACCACAATGGCAGTTTACCAACATTTGCTGGCATTTATGCTGGCGTTGGCAATAATAGTAATAACAGTAACGCGGCTAATGGTGCTTACGATGGTGGTGATGGAGTTTCCACTTTGAGTTGTTCATTAGTTTTAGTTAGTTTAATGTTAATATTTAATTATGTTTTGAGCCAAATTAATTTTCTTTTACAATAAATTAATAAATATATTTTTACAAATCTAAAATGACTCAATATTAGAAAATTCTCTAATTATTATAAGTCCTTAGGGATATTTTAATAAAAGCTGGGTTTAAATGACGATTCACTCGTTCAGCAATAACCACCATGAAATAATCTTGCAAATGCGAACTGGGTACATATTACATATCGACACCCTAAATGCAAACGGACGTAACTGCACTTCGCGAACTGACCCTATATAGAGTTTTCAAATTGGTCACAGAAATGTTAAACCCAGCAAGTTAAATAAAAATAGAGTTTTTAGTTACTAAATATTTCGAGGGTATTTAAGATTCGACCTGGGCGAAACTGCGGAAAAATCCCCCTTTTGGGATTTTTGTGAAAGTTGTGATAATCATTTTACCGTTTCCTCACTAGTTTTTATTCTATTTTAGCGATATTTCTGTGATAAAAAGAGTTGACAGCAGTGGAAGTGAATTGTTTTTTTTTTAATAAAGTTATAAAGTATGGAACTTTAAAAACTTTTTATCAATTATTAAATCAGTAATTCTGGGAATTATATGCTGATAAGAGATATGAGAATGTCAACTAAATAAATTATGTATTTCAAACCACGAGGTTGGACGCAGATTAAAGTAATTAAAAAGTAAAAGAACTATTAGCTTCCGCAACGCCACTTTAGCACCCTATTATATTGAAATTTATTTAAAGATTTAGTTTTTCGCGTGACACTCTTTTTTGGAACATTTTTTGCTGACGTCTTTCTGTACTTTTATGTTGCTGCTGTTGTCGTAATGATTAAATTTTTACTAATAATGAGATTTATGGACATTTACTATTTTTTATTTATTTATTTTTTTGAATATATGTAAATAATAAAAGAAGAATTGAAGATATTGATTGACTTGCTTATCACACTATTGAATATAAAAACGTTGTAGGAAAATTATTAGTATTAGTAAACCTTTAACCGAACAACAGGCAGCACCTACTAGCGCTAATGAAAAATTGTTTTCTATAAAAATGATAAAAGAAAATTTAACATTGATTTTGTGTTTTAGTATTTCAGTGCTTTTTCAAATAAGTGACACCAGTAAGTTGGCCATAATATTTTATAGAACTTACGAATTTAATAAAATAGATCATTCTGAAATTGTTTTAGGTGCTGAAAACTTAAATGATTCTTTGGCGAATCCCAGGATCATAAATGGTACCGATGCAAGTTTAAATGAAGGCAAACATCAAGTGTCTATCAGAAAACGAGTCCAGGACAGTCCATCTTTTGGCGACGGTCATATATGTGGAGGATCTTTGATTTCTGAAAACGTCGTATTAAGTGCGGCCCATTGTTTTCTTGAGTAAGTTGAACAGCAGTGGAGTGCATTTGAATATCTTTTTTAATTACATTTCAACGGGAAATGTAAGTGATATCAATGAAGACGGAGTTGTGCGAAGAAAAGTGCGGAAAAAAGTTTCGGGGTTTTTTTTTGCATTTAAATAAGCGAATAGTACAAAATTACACTTCATGTATTTCCAGCTTTACCGCTAATGCTACCTTTTCACCCGAAGAAGATTTCATTGTGGTAATGGGAACCCTCAATCGCACGGAATTTAACAATAACACTCTTGTATTTGATATAATGAAAATAGTAAAACATGATGACAAATTCAATTTACAAACACTCCGTGATGATCTTGTTCTTGTAATACTAAATGGGCGAGTGCCTGATAATCATCCCACTGTGCAGCAAATAGTACTCAACGAAGGTCCTATAAAAAATAATACAATGTGCCAGGCAACAGGATGGGGTATAACCGAAAATGCAAGTTATAATAATTGTACACACACAAAAATCATAAAAATAATAATATAAATCACTTTTTCCAATTGATACTCGTAGAACGTTCTTTCAGTACCACTTAAAGTCGTGGATCAAGCTTTCATCCCTTTTACTGATTGTCGTAATAAAACTGACTACGGATCAGTGCTAAGCCAGGGCATGTTGTGCGCAGGGTTTTTGGAAGGTGGTCGAGCACCGTGCTCTGCAGACTCGGGTGGACCCTTGGTTTGTCGCGGAGTTCAAGCGGGTATTGCGGCATGGGGTGGTACGTGTGCAACTCCATTTAATCCAACTGTTTATACTGATGTGGCCTATTTCAAAAATTGGATTTTAAAGGAAGCTGCCCGTCACAATGGCAGTTTACCAAAATTTGCCTCCATTCCTGATGGAGTTAAAGAATTAACAGTTCAATAATTTTAATCAGCTTAACGCTAACAGTGAAGTTTCTTTATATTCAAATGAAATTAAAAAATTATAGTTAAATGAAATAAATAATAAAAATATGTGTTGTTTTTGTAATTTGCGATAAATTTTGAAAAAGGCTTTTTCCACTTCTCCAAGTTACTGCAAAGACTCAAGTGTATTTAAAATGTAAAACCTACTGCACCCACTAGGAACCACTTAGCTACTGTACTATCTACGAGTAGTGGCCATATGCCAAGAAGGGTTGCCGTTGAAAATTTCGAAAAAGTGTCATAAAAAGGGTATTTAAGAAAAAGAAGGGTAAAAAAGGGTATTTTAAAGTAAAAAAAGGGTCAAGTTCTTTTTTAACAAAAATATAACATTTATTTAAATTTAAAAAAAAAAGCAAAAACGAATTGTAACAATGGAATTTATTTGTTGGTAGACAAGCAATGTCTATATGCATATCATTGGTGCAATTGTCAAACTTTATATGAAAAAAATAGGTATGCATGGAATATGACAGTCGAATGCAACTTTTATATGTACGCTCACAAAACTGATGTACGGATTATGTATTCAACACACATATACATATATAAAAGATAAGTGTACTGAGAACTTTCGTGAGGAATATTGGAACTTTAATTCAGGGATCCTCAATGGGAGAAAATATTTAAGTATAATGTATTTGTGCATTTTTCATGTGTTAGTGACTGTTTTTCTTAAACAACTGCGTACAAATAATGTTGCCAGACATGACGTAATTTTGACGACTTTTTATGCCAAAAATAAAATGACATGAAATATTTAAATAAAGTTTTCATTTCTTACATTTAATTAATACTGACGAAATTCCTTATAGTGAATAAATTATACACTCCACGCAATATTTATAAGGCCCAACATATTTTTAATTTTTTTCCGAATTTATTAATGTACATAATGTTGGAATATTTTGACTTATATATTGTCATTTTATCTGACATAAAAATATTGTGTTCAGTGATTTAAATATTAAATTTGAACGAAATATTTAAAAGACCAAGTCCTGGAAAATATAACAGAGGAGTTAAAAAATCTAAATATGTAAGTGGAATCAAAACATTTTGGTTCTTACTTTTAATTAAAAGAAACGACATATGTATGTTATAACAAGTAAAAACATTATATTCGACCGGGTCGAATCTTAAATACCCTCCAAATATTTAGTAAGTGAATTTAAAATGTTTAACTTGGTGGCCCAGAGTTCCTTTATATAATATCGTACGTCAACGCCTACTGAAGGGGGCGGGTTTTAAAATAGACAATATCATGTTTTCCACAGACGAACGTATGGGCATTGCTAGACCGTCTTAAACTTCATCACTAATCAAAAATATACATATTTACTTTATAGGGTCCAATTCTCTTTGGAGGGTATAAAAACTGTATTTTGGCGGGGTCGCTCTAGCAAGGGCTGTGGGGGAAATATTTCACCTTTGTCATAAAACTCTAAAAATAAATACTTGGGATAATTATATACAAAATTAAAATTTCTTTTTTTGATAGAATCATTTAGAGGGCAAAGGGGAAGAGGGGGTAGGGCAGAAACAGGTAGACATAAAACTCTAAAAATAAACGTTTGGGATGATTATACACAAAATTAAAAAAAAAATTTAATTTATTTTTAATAGGTAATGACCAGGGTTGCCACTCAAAATTTTTTTTTCCTACCAAATTTAATTTCAAAAACTACCAAATGGCATGTTTACCTACCAAAAAATAAAATAAGCAGTTATAAAAAAAAATAAACTTTATTAAAAAAAAACAAAACAAATTTATACATAACAATGTTTATAAAAATAAATAACAATTCATTTGTAAAAGAAACAATATTTTAAGTAAAAAAATAAATAAGACTTCATTAGTAAAAGTAAAAATTTATATTATAAAATTCTTCGACCTTATTTTTTATTAATTTATAATGTTTATTTAAACGAAAGGTCAATTATTTTTTAATTTTTATATCAAATTACACAATTTTATATATCCCAGAAGAAGCTACACAAAGAAGTGGCGAAATATTGGAATAAAAACATAATTTTTATATAAAAATCAAAAAATAATTGACCTTTTGCTTAAATAAACATTATAAATTAATAAAAGTAAAACTCTTAAGTGTTTATTTGGAAAAAGGTTTATTTTTTAAAGTCTCTTTTTGCTGACCATATATAGTGCGAATCAGTCTTATTTATCATTCCCTTGCACGTCATAATATTATTCAATCAAACCAACCTGTCCACGATGCCATACAACGCACAGAGTAACAGAGAGCCGGCAAGATTGATGTAACATCAAAAAGATGGCCATTAAGACCGAAAAGTTGCCACTTGTTATTACTGTCGCCTCTATGATGCATACAAAAGCTGATGACTACAAATCAAAAAGCAATCATAGATGAAAGCTGATTATTAAAAATCATGCATGGATGAAAGCTGATTAGCGTGAAAAAAATATTAAAACTGAAATTGAAAAAAACTACCAAATTCACAACACAACCTACCAACCTACCAACGCATTTCAAAAGTACCGAATTTGGTAGGAAACTACCAAAAACGGTAACTCTGGTAATGACCCATCAAAAAAAAAATTTTTTTTGGTAGGGTCATTTGGGGGGCAAAGGAAGAGGAGGGGGTAGGGCAGAAATCGGCAGTCATAAAACTCTAAAGATAAATGGTTGGGATGATTATATACAAAATTTAAAAAAATTTTTTTTTTGTAGGGTCATTTAGGGGGCGAAGGGGAAGGAGGGGGTAAGGCAGAGTAGTACCAGGTTTCGTCTCAGCTTCGTCATTAAAACTTAAAAATTTTATTTTTAAGGAATGTAGGCTTAAGCAAAACAATTTGTTAAATTTTTATGCTATTTTTGCCTATAATAACGCCCACTAAAGTGGGCGGGGTCAAAAATATTTTTATTTTATGGCTCCAAGTTTAAGGCGTTGGACCGTATTTGACATAAAAATATATCATTTGCGTAACAAAATAACTAAAAAACTTTAAAAATTATGTTGTTTTTTCTGGGTTGGTTTAGTTCTTCTTAGGGGAACTTTTTTCCCTCTTGCCCGATTTAGCCCATCTTCGAACTTAACCTGCTCTAAGCTTCAAAATATATTTATGCCAAATTTCAAGAGTCTAGCTCTTTTCGTTTGGACTGAATCGTGATTTCCACAGACGGACGGACGGACATGCTCAGTTCGCCTTAGATTTCATCACTGATCAAGAATATATATACTTTATGGGGTCTGAGATGGATATTTCGATGCGTTACAAACGGAATAACAAAGTGAATGTACCCTCCAAATTCTTTTTTGGAGGGTATAAAAAAGACTTACAAATCAAAAAATTTGCTTTCAAGTGAATTCATCTATTAAAATGTTTGTAATTTTGAAAAAATTCTATATATGGACTCTACTAGACGTTGAAACAGGTACTTCTAGCAATATAATTCGTAAAATATTAGTAATAGGTGATAGCTACATTAAAGAAGCTAATTAAAAAAATCTTAAAAAAATAATAATAATTGGCAAAGTAACTTCTGAGATATAGAACCTCGGAAAAAAGAAAATAAAAATAAAAAAATTAAAAATATTTATGGGAATAAAAATATTTCTTATTTTACGAATACTTCAAATTGAACTGTAGAAATTTTGTGGTATTTTTCATAAAACTACCGTAATAATTTCACATTAACGATTTGAAAAAGTAATATGAAGATTTTGATGTTTTTTCTCCAAAATTTGACGATTTTGTCTGGCAACTATGTGAACAAGAAAGAACATTTCAAGGTGTTGCCGTTGATCACAAAATCAAATTGATAATAATATAAGAAGGCAAACTTAGTTTTCACTTTTATACAATGTTTGAAATTGATTTTTGTTTCTATAGCCTATATTCTATTCAAAATTTTGACCGAAATGCTTTCAAAAAATATTTAGTCGGAATATGCGTGGAAAATTCCTCACTAGTTCTTATTCTATTTTAGCGATACTTCTGTGATAAAAAGAGTTGACAGCAGTGGAAGTGAATTGTTTTTTTTTTAATAAAGTTATAAAGTATGGAACTTTAAAAACTTTTTATCAATTATTAAATCAGTAATTCTGTGAAGTATATGCTGATAAGAGATATGGATATGCCAACTAAATAAATTATGTATTTCAAACCACGAGGTTGGACGCAGATTAAAGTAATTAAAAAGTAAAAGAACTATTAGCTTCCGCAACGCCACTTTAGCACCCTATTATATTGAAATTTATTTAAAGATTTAATTTTTCGCGTGACACTCTTTTTTGGAACATTTTGTGCTGACGTCTTTCTGTACTTTTATGTTGCTGCTGTTTTCGTAATGATTAAATTTTTAGTAATAATTAGATTTATGGACTTTTACTATTTTTTATTTATTTATTTTTTTGAATATATGTAAATAATAATAGAAGAATTGAAGATATTGATTGACTTGCTTATCACACGATTGAATATAAAAACGTTGTGGGAAAATTATTAGTATTAGTAAACCTTTAACTAAACAAAAGGCAGCACCTACTAGCGCTAATGAAAAATTGTTTTCTATAAAAATGATAAAAGAAAATTTAACATTGATTTTGTGTTTTAGTATTTCAGTGCTTTTTCAAATAAGTGACACCAGTAAGTTGGCCATAATATTTTATAGAACTTACGAATTTAATAAAATAAATCATTCTGAAATTGTTTCAGGTGCTGGAAACTTAAATGATTCTTTGGCGAATCCCAGGATCATAAATGGTACCGATGCAAGTTTAAATGAAGGCAAACATCAAGTGTCTATCAGAAAGCGAAACCAGGACAGTCGATTTTTTGGTGACGGTCATGTATGTGGAGGATCTCTGATTTCTGAAAATGTCGTATTAAGTGCGGCCCATTGTTTCATAGAGTAAGTTCCATAGAAATGAAGTGCATTTGACTATTTTTTTATACTCCTTACAAAAAAGTGAAAGGGTATATATAGGTTTGTCATTCCGTGTGTAATTTCTTCGATATGCACATGGGACCCCATAAAGTATATATATTCTGGTTCCTTATGAATAGCGATGACGATTGAGCGATGTCCGTCTGTCCGCCTGTACGTGAAATCGGGTTTCCCAAGCCGTCAGAAGAGCTAGAGACTTCGTTCTTGGACCGTTGGATTGGAAATGAACTTAAATAGAGTGCTATTGAAATTCAGAAAGATCCGAAGTATGGTTCCAGAGCTGGGAAGCTTACACCTATTTCTCGACGCAAAATTTATACCAAAAATCAATTATTTTTTTATGTTTGTAAATTAAACCTATTTCGTGCTTTGTGAAGCCTCAATGGTCTATTAAAAACTAAAAAATTAAAATTTTTTTCTAGGGATGGGAAATAAAAAATTTTTTTTTCGGCCCATTCCGTATTTTGTAGTACATGTAGTAACTAAAATTGTCGAAAATTTTACGTTTTTCTTTAACAAAACCTCTCTATACGTCATGAAGATTTGTATTGACCAAAAAAAAAATTTTTTAAATTCAAATTTTGCTTTCAGGGTTGGGATATTGAATTTTTTTTATACATGAAAGTAATCAAACAGGCAACTGATGTTGTTTTTTTTTGCTAACTAAAACTGTCTTATAATTTAGGAAGAACAAAATTGGTATCAAAAATTAAAAAAAAAAAATCAAAATTTCGAATCCAGGGTTGGACAAGTGCATTATTTTGTAGTACATGTAAGTGGCCAAAATGGTTAAAAAATTTAAATTTTTCTTAAATAAAACTACTTTACACCTCAAAAAGACTTGCACTGATAAAAAATAAAAAAATAAAATTTCGCTTCCAGGGTTGGGAAAATGAAAGTTGTTTTGTACATGCAATATTTTGTAGTACACCTTTATACAATCAGAAATCCATTTAGTGTAGAAAAATAAAATAGATTCATATCATATATAATTTGTTTGTTGGTTTAGTTTTGTATGAGTTTCAAGGCCTACTATTCTTATTCTGTTGTTATTTTTGAAAATAGTTTGTAATTTACAAATTGTAAATTCTCAGATGCATAAGATAAGAGGTTTTTGACTTTTCTTTTTAACTAAACTGTGGTTGAAGTCTACTGATGATTTGGTAAAGCACCAATGAAATGCATATAGACATTGCTTAACCACCAACAAATAAATTTCATTTAAATCTATTTTATAATTCAAAAAAATCAAAATTTCGATTCCAAGGTTGGACAAATGAAATATTTTATGGTATATGAAAGTGACCAAAAAGTTTAAAAATTCACTAAGAATAGCATTGGTAAAAAAATAAAAATTAGCTTCCAGAGTTGGAAAGTCGAAATATTTCTGGTACATAAAAGTACCCCTATAAATTCAAAATTTTGTTTTTTAGTGAATTAAACCTATTTTATAGTTTAGGAAGAATTAATTTGGTATTAAAAATTCGGTTCCAGGGTTGGAAAATCGAAATTTTTGGGTACATAAAAGTAGCCATATATTCCTTATATTGTTGTTTGAGAATGAAATCTTTGATATTTAAAAACCAAAAAAATTAAAAATCCAATTTCAGGGTTGGAATATCGACATTTTCTGATTCATAAAAGTGACCATATTATTTGTTATATTTGATTTTTATGATGAATTATACCTACTTTATATATCAGGAAGAAATAAATTGGTATTAAAAACAAACAAAAATCTAAGACTATTCTACGGTTGAACAATTAGAACTTTTTGGGGTACATGAAACGGATTTTTCTCTTTGTTTTTAAATTAAACATATTTAATATTTTTGAAAGGCGTTCAGATGTATTAGAAGTAAGAAGAGCCAAACATTTAGCTTCCTAGTCAAAAAATTTAAACGTTGTCTTAAATATAAAAATAACTGATATCATTTTGTTTTTTTAAATTATTTTTTAATTAAACCTACTTTCTGTTTTAGCAAGAAAGAAAGAAGAATTACATCTGTGAAGGGTATTTAGGATTCGGCACAGCCGAATATCGCACTTTTACTTGTTTAAATTTCATTTCAACGAGAATTGTGAGTGATCTCAATGAAGGCGGCGTTGTGCGCAGAAAAGTGCGGAAAAAAGTTTCGGGAAAAAGATCCCTAATTGTATTAGAGCACATACCATAACAGCAACAGTAAAACAGATCCAATGAGTTAATGCTGTCATCAATGGGTTTTTTCGACCTCCTTCAAAATATGCATTAAAATATCGCCGCATACATGAGAGCTGTATTCCATTGTTATGAAAAAGAAATCAATCAAATATATGTTTTCTAGCGGAAGGCCCTAATTCAACACAATTTTGATACAGTTTTCTTCCAAAATAATATTAGACGTTAAAAGCATTTTTTTTTGCATTTAAATAAGTGAATAGTACAAAATTACACTTCATGTATTTCCAGCTTTACCGCTAATGCTACCTTTTCACCCGAAGAAGATTTCATTGTGGTAATGGGAACCCTCAATCGCACGGAATTTAACAATAACACTCTTGTATTTGATATAATGAAAATAGTAAAACATGATGACAAATTCAATTTACAAACACTCCGTGATGATCTTGTTCTCGTAATACTAAATGGGTGAGTGCCTGATAATCATCCCACTGTGCAGCAAATAGTACTCAATGAAGGTCCTATAAAAAATAATACAATGTGCCAGGCAACAGGATGGGGTATAACCGAAAATGCAAGTTATAATAATTGTACACACACAAAAATCATAAAAATAATAATATAAATCACTTTTTCCAATTGATACTCGTAGTACGTTCTTTCAGAAACACTTAAAGTCGTGGATCAAGCTTACATCCGTTTTACTGATTGTCGTAATAAAACTAGCTACGGATCAATGCTAAGCCAGAGAATGTTGTGCGCAGGGTTTTTGGAAGGTGGTCGAGCACCGTGCTCTGCAGACTCGGGTGGACCCATGATTTGTCGCGGAGTTCAAGCCGGTATTGTGTCATGGGGTGGCCCTTGTGCAGAACCATTTAATCCAACTGTTTATACTGATGTGGCCTATTTCAAAAATTGGATTTTAAAGGAAGCTGCCCGTCACAACGGCAGTTTACCAAAATTTGCCTCCATTCCTGATGGAGTTATAGGATTAACAGTTCAATAATTTTAATCAGCTTAACGCTAACAGTGAACTTTCTTTATATTCAAATGAAATTAAAAAATTATAGTTAAATGAAATAAATAATAAAAATATGTGTTGTTTTTGTAATTTGCGATAAATTTTGAAAAAGGCTTTTTCCACTTCTCCAAGTTACTGCAAAGACTCAAGTGTATTTAAAATGTAAAACCTACTGCACCCACTAGGAACCACTTAGCTACTGTACTATCTACGAGTAGTGGCCATATGCCAAGCCGGAAGAATTTTATTTGATTGACTTAAAAAAATAAATACAGTTTAGAAAAAAAAAATGGAACCTTGTCTTGAAACTTAGAATGATTTTATACCACAAGGCCATGATGCTGTGCCGTATTTTAAGTACTCAGAATCTTCACTAGTTGGATGTTATAAAAAACATTCTTCATTAAACTCGCAACTGTGTTTATCGCAGCCTTCACCTGACAAATGGATAAGCAGTATTTGATTACGATATAGAACACTGGAGATATTCGCAGTGCATTAGCAGATTATTCAATCAATCGGGTTTTTGCTTTAATCGGTTAATCATTCGATCGTTTAATCCAGGTTTTTGTTAATAAATATTTTTCAAAACCAATTATTTTGAATGAATAAAGAAGAATCCATTAATTATATTCGTGATGATATGCACTTTTTATAAGGACTTGCATTCTTCATAATGACTTGAACTTTTTATAATATCTTGCATTTTTTATGATGACCTGCACTTTTTATAATGACTGGCACTTTTTATGATGACCTGCACTTTTTATGATGACTTGCACTTTTTGTAATGATTTGCCCTTTTCATAATGACTTGCACTTTTTATGATGACTTGCACTTTTTATAATGACTTGCACTTTTTATGATGACTTGCACTTTTTATAATAACTTGCACTTTTTGTGATGACTTGCATTTTTATAATGATTTGCACTTTTCATAATGACTTGCACTTTTTATGATGACTTGCACTTTTTATAATGATTTGCACTTTTCATAATGAATTGCATTTTTCATAATGACTTGCACTTTTTATAATGACTTGCACTTTTTGTGATGATTTGCACTTTTTATGATGATTTGCAATTTTCATAATAAATTGCATTTTTCATAATGACTTGCACTTTTTATAATGACTTGCACTTTTTATAACGACTTCCATTTTTTATGATGACTTGCACTTTTTACAGTGACTTGCACTTTTCATAATGACTTGCACTTTTTAGAATGACTTGCACTTTTCATAGTGTCTTGCACTTTTCATACTGACTTGCACTTTTTATAATGACTTGCACTTTTTACAATGACTTGCACTTTTTATAATGACTTGCATTTTTTACAATGACTTGCACTTTTTATATTGACTTGCACTTTTCATAATAACTTGCATATTTCATACTGAGTTGCACTTTTTGTTTATGACTGGCACTTTTTACAATGACTTAAGTCCGCACATCTTGTTTTTGTTCTTAAAATTGTTTTAGAGATTCCCATTTTTGTGTATATAGAAAATATATTTAAAAAATATCTTCAACCTAATTAAAGTTTCATCAATATCAATTGGCCTTGAGATACAAGAAAAATGTACCAGAAAAATGTGTTGCGTATATAATTATAAGAAATTACATATATATTTTTTTCATAACAAAACTTCGTTTTCACATTTGAATGAGTTTTATTTTTATTACGAAAAAACAAAAAAACATGAAAATATAAATAAACAATTGCTTCACTATATCGATCCCTGCATTATCTTGATTCTTTGCTACGGTAAAATATTACGGAATCATTTAATATGTATAACATATAAAAACTAAAGCAAATACGAAGTGTATCAATCCTCTTCAGATAATAAAAGAAGATTTAAAGATATTGATTGACTTGCTTATCACACTATTGCATATAAAAACGTTGTAGGAAAATTATTAGTATTAGTAAACCTTTAACCAAACAACAGGCAGCACCTGCTAGCGCTAATGAAAAATTGTTTTCTATAAAAATGATAAAAGAAAATTTAACATTGATTTTGTGTTTTAGTATTTCAGTGCTTTTTCAAATAAGTGACACCAGTAAGTTGGCCATAATATTTTATAGAACTTACGAATTTAACAAAATAAATCATTCTGAAATTGTTTGAGGTGCTGAAAACTTAAATGATTCTTTGGCAAATCTCAGGATCATAAATGGTACCGATGCAAGTTTAAATGCAAGCAGACATCAAGTATCTATAAGAAGTCGAATCCAGGACAGTCTATCTTTTGGCGACGGTCATGTCTGTGGAGGATCTTTGATTTCTGAAAATGTCGTATTAAGTGCGGCCCATTGTTTTCTTGAGTAAGTTGAATAGCAGTGGAGTGCATTTGAATCTTTTTTTTAATTTCATTTCAACGAGAAATGTGAGTGATCTCAATGAAGGGGGCGTTGTGCGAAAAAAGTTTCGGGAAAAAGATCCCTAATTGCATGAGAGCACATCCCACAATTGCAACAATAAAGCAGAGCAAATGAATTAATACTGTCGTCAATGGACTTTTTCGCCCCCTCTAACTTCATGATAGGCGTTAAAATATCGTCGCATACATGAGAACTGTATTCCATTGATATAAAAAAAAAAGAACAGGCAGATGTATTTTTTAGCGGCAAGGCTAAACACAATTTTCTTTCAAGATAATATTAGATATTAAAAGCATTTTTTTCTGCAACCAAATTTTTTTTGTCATTTGAATAAGTGAATAGTACAAAACTGCACTTCATGTATTTTCAGCACTTCCGGTAATGGCACCTTTTCACTCGAAGATGATTTCATTGTGGTAATGGGAACCCTCAATCGCACGGAATTTAACAATAACACTCTTGTATTTGATATTATGAAAATAGTAAAACATGATGACAAATTCAATACAGAAACACTTCGTAATGATCTTGCTCTTGTAATACTAAATGGGCGAGTACCTGATAATCATCCCACTGTGCAGCAAATAGTACTCAATGAAGGTCGTATAAAAAATAATACAATGTGCCAGACAACAGGATGGGGTATAAACGAAAATGCAAGTTATAATAATTGTACACACACAAAAATCATAAAAAATAATAATATAAATCACTTTTTCCCATTGATACTCGTAGAACGTTCGTTCAGAAACACTTAAAGTCGTGGATCAACCCTATATCCCCTTTACTGATTGTGGTAATAAAAATACCTACGGATCACTATTAAGTCAGGGCATGGTATGTGCAGGGTTTTTGGAAGGTGGACGAGCGCCGTGCACCGCTGACTCGGGTGGACCCATGGTTTGTCGCGCAGTTCAAGCTGGTATTGTGTCATGGGGTGGCCCTTGTGCAGCTCCATTTAATCCAACTGTTTATACTGATGTGGCCTATTACAAAAATTGGATTTTAAAGGAAGTTGCTCGTCACAACGGCAGTTTGCCAAAATTTGCCTTCATTCCTGATGGAGTTAAAGGATTAACCAGTTCAATAATTTTAATCAGCTTAACACTAACAGTGAACTTTCTTTATAGTCAAATGAAATAAAAAAATTATAGTTAAATGAAATAAATAACAAAAATATATGTTGTTTTTGTAATTCGCGTTAAATTTTGAAAAAAGGTTTTTTCCACTTCTCCAAGTTACTGCAAAGACTCAAGTGTATTTAAAATCTAGAACCTACTGTACCCACTAGGAACCACTTAGCTACTGTACTATCATCCAAAGTATAACTATATCAAGTGTATGCAAGAGCCCAACTGACTAAAATTTTTTTTTTAGTTTTTACCTGAACGTATGTCAAAATTTGTTTACTTTTGTAGCGAGCCATATTTGTGTATTCCGTTGAAAAAATAATTTTGTAAAATTGTGAAAAACATTATTAATTCAACAAAAGTAGCAAAAAAGAATTGTTGTGGAAAAGATTTTTGTGAAAAAGTGTGCAATTTGAATTGTTAAAGAAAAGTAACAAAAAGAAATTATTTTAAAAAAGTTCTATGCGAAAAGTATTTAAATTTTTGGAAATAATTGTGAACAAAATACCTATATTATAAAAAAAAAATTTCTGACACAATATTAGAATTTTACACAAACAAAATGTACGGTGGTTTTTGTAATTTTATGTTGTTGTTCTCTTGCGACTACTTGGTATAGATATGCTTTGGTACTATCGAATATAATTTCGATGTTTGCTATATTGACTATATGACAAATCGGAAGAATATTATTCAATTGATCTACTATTCACATTTAAAAAAATAAATACAGTTAAGAAAACAAAAATGGAACCTTGTCTTGAAACTTGGAATGATTGTATACCACAAGGTCATGATGCTGTGCCGTATTTTAAGTACTCAGAATCTTCACTAGTTTGATGTTATAAAAAACACTCTTCATTAAACTCGAAACTGTGTTTATCGCAGCCTTCACCTGACAAATGGATAAGCACTATTTGATTACGAAATAGAACACTGGAGATTATCGCAGTGCATTAGCAGAGTATTCAATCAATCGGGTTGTTGCTTTAATCGGTTAATCATTCGATCGTTTAATCCAGGTTTTGGTTAATAAATATTTTTGAAAACCAATTATTTTGAATGAATAAAGAAGAATCCATTAAGTATATTCGTGATGATATGCACTTTTTATAAGGACTTGCATTTTTCATAATGACTTGCACTTTTTATAATAGCTTGCATTTTTTATTATGACCTGCACTTTTTATAATGACTTGCACTTTTCATGATGACTTGCACTTTTTATGAGGACTTGCACTTTTTATAATGATTTGCACTTTTCATAATGATTTGCATTTTTCATAATGACTTGCACTTTTTATAATGACTTGCACTTTTTATGATGACTTGAATTTTTTATGATGACTTGCATTTTTTATGATGACCTGCACTTCTTATAATGACTTGCATTTTTTATGATGACTTGCACTTTTTATGATGAGTTGCACTTTTAGTATTGATTTGCACTTTTTACAATGACTTGCACTTTTTACAATGACATGCACTTTTCATAATGACTTGCAATTTTCATAATGACTTGCACTTTTCATAATGACTTGCACTTTTCATAATGACATGCACTTTTCATAATGACTTGCACTTTTTACAGTGACTTGCACTTTTCATAATGATTTTGCACTTTTTATAATGACTTGCAATTTTTATAATGACTTGCAATTTTTGTATTGACGTCCACTTTTTATAATGATTTGCACTTTTCATAATGATTTACACTTTTCTCAATTACTTGCACTTTTTACAATGACTAAAGTCAGCTCATCTCGTTTTTTTTTGTGGTTAAATTTTTAATTGAAAATATTCTAAAAGCATTAAAGTTATTTGTTGTAGATGATTTCAATGAAACACAACAATTCAAATGAAGAAAACAAGCAATACCAAAGAACCTTTATTATAATTTTTTAGACTTTTCTATTAAAGTTGTTGGAAGCTTAAAACAAAAATCAATAGCATTGCTAAACACATCCTGCAAAAGTTTTTAAGTATTTTTATTTTTCATTTCAAAATACGGATTTTTTTCACTAAAAAGCGATCGTTTCTAGAAAAGCTTGTCATGTGAACAGAACATTTTATAAATATATATACATATAACGCATATGACAACATTATATTTATTTTATTTAAATTTATATGAAATGCATATAGTACGATTTTGTTCAATAGCCTTAAACGCGGCACACTTAATATATGCGCAAACATGGAAATGTAAAAAATGGTAAAAAGAAGAAAAATAACGCGGTAACTGGCAATGCCGGGCTCTTATTTACCCTGTAATTTCAAGTTAATGGACTGACTTGTGTCAAAATAGAGTGAAATTCTTTTTTTTTTTGTAAAATAACAGCTAAGTAGATTTCATAATATCTATTATTACGGTTTTATACAATATATTATATATGTCTTTAACTCTTTACATTTTTAAATTGTTACAATAACTTGTTTAGCATTAATTATTTTCTGAATTTTAATTTATCTCTTCCGCAGTAAAATCGGTCAATGGGAACAACAAGTGACGATCTCTGAATTCAAATTGAATAATCTAAACTATAAATGTACATCACTACTTTATAGTGATGTGCAAGATAACTGGCTGGGCATTGAAAATTTTCAAAAAGTCTGCTTTTTTGATGGACAAGAAAGCTTATATCTAGGATTGCCCGTGTAGAGCTTCGATCACAGTTTTTAGCATTATTTGAATAAAATAATCGCTTAAAGTTTCTTATTACACACAGTAGGAGAATTTTTGTTGTTGATAACATTCTAACTTATTAAGTGTTTTGTTTAGTCTTTATCAATATCTGGCACGATTTATTTGGTATTATAAAACAAAAACAGAAACAAAAACAAAGACAAGGTATTTTTTGTAAATCCATCGAATGTTTCTTTCAACGCCAGAACTTGTTTCACATTCAATTATATCGTGACCTTAAATTAGTGCACAGCAGACTGTCAGGGACTTCATTGTGTTGGAAAGAAATATAATCAGTTTTGCTTGTATAAAAATTAAACGGTGCATTAATTCAAAATGCATTTAAATGGAAATATTAGCAAAATAGCCAGAGTGTTTGTAGTGATTTTTCTATGCAGCGAAATGCAATCCAGTGAGTATTAGTGTTGTATGGAAATATGCATATTGCACAAGTTGTCTCTACGTTCTAAAGTGCACAAGCAGTGAACTATACTAAAAGTCTGGGTATAGAGATAATAAAATTGATCTTCCTAAAGGATGGGTTTACATATCAAAAGAGAAGCGTTGCTTTTAAATGAACAGTTTTAAAAAAAGTTACATCGGCCACAGAATTGCAATTGGAATACAATAATATGCTATTGGAGGAATAATTGGCAGTTAGAGTTAAGTTTGACTTACGTAAAACTTAAGTAAAACGTGTAAAATAGGAAATAAAGATCAAAATCAACTGCAACACAGAAAGTTAAAGCTAATTACTAGCGCTTTAATGTGGAAACAGCTCTCGTATACTATTTCATAATAAAATTTGTATAAAAAAAAACTATAATACATAATAACATTCAACTATGTCATTTCATAAGTGATAATAATAAAAAAATAAAAAAAAAATATGAAAAATACATGAGTACTGATGACGAAAGTGTAGCAGCTTCCGATATCAGCTGTTCGGCTCTGCTGTGTAAGTTGAATAATTAAAATACTATTGACTTACTCTTGTGTTTTGAAGTATTTCTCATGTCTTTCTGAATTATCAATCTTAATTGAAAAATGGACATATTTAAAAATATTAGTAAAGGGTGTTTTTTATAGAGTGACAGAAGTTTAAATCATAATAAAGAAAATATATTTTTAATATCAATGAAGCGGTTTTTATTGGAAAGAAAAATGTTATGAAATTAATTAATGGCTGGCGCGTAGAAGGGGCAATCTGGAACACCAATTTTCAAACAACTAAAAAAATCTTCCACAAAGTGGAAGGACACAGCCCCAATTTGCTGAGAACGGCGACGAATTGATTGATTAGGATCATCTGCAATGCTTTCCTGTACAGCGACTACAGCTTCTTCAGTGCGCACTGCTCGGCGTTTCATTACCTGCACATTATCAGTAACAGTAAATGAGGTCCAAAAACAATATATTATTCTTCGAATCAGCCGCTCTAAAGGACGATTATGTACACCATAAAATGGAAGAAGTACACGATGAGTTTGACAAATAGAACAATAATTTTGATTAAAACTTTCAACAATTTGTACGCGTTGCTCTGGTGTTGTGACACTCTAAAGAGAATACGCTTTACTATCGGCTCTTCAGCTAAAGATGAAAGTACCGATTTTAATTCCGACCAATAATTTTCGCTTTATATGTCCACTATTTCGCTAAAGGGTTGGCTAGCTCCTTTAGGAAAACAGCAAGAATTAGTAAAAATCATTCATTTAAAAAAAAATGTTTTAAAAAGGTACTTCTTCCAAGAGCTGCTGTTTCTAAGAGATATTTTTAAATATTATTTAGAAAATATTATATTAGATAAATATTCTGAAAGTTCAACTGATGTTCTGTTTCAAACAAATCAAATTTGTTCAGAAGTTGTATATTGATTTACTATATATTACACTGCGAACAGCTCCACTGTGCAATCGGTGTAATTGTACAATAAAATATTACGATATTTTTTTATATAGATAATTATTGAATGCAACCAACTGAATTACACTGACTGAGAGGAGATTTCAAAATATTGTTATCTTCTTTTGTTCAAGTAATCGTGATAATAAAATTTAGTGATTAATTTGAACAGAACAGCTTAAGTGTCATGAGAATAACACATGATTTCTATTTATTGCATAATAAATTTAAAAAAAAGTGCACTAACATGCATACACAAATGACCATACATACAAACATATCGCCACATGAAATCCAAACCATCGTTTGTATAAACAAAATAATAAAAACCTAAATAAAAAAACAATAAAAATCGATGTCTTTGATTAATTATGATGTGTTTAGGGAAAAACATTAAATTTGTTGTGGTCAACTAAGACTCCTCGTTTGAAAATTTTTATACTTTTATACTTTAACAAAACAGCTGGAAATTTTTGAATTTTCGGCTGAAATTAATGGCCCATAACCAAAAAAATTATTAAAAGGGTTGTCCATAAAGAACATCCCTGCAACTTCCCCCTAATTTGAAACGTAAAGTTATGGTGATGTAGTTAAGGAGGATAAAATGGAAGTGTGTACAGGCAACCAATCAATCTATAATTCGACTTAAAAGACATGACGTCAATATATATTGGGTTCCAGGGCATGAAGGCATTCAGGGAAATGAGATAGCGGACGTGTGCGCAACAGCAAGTTCGGCCTTGGATGAAACAGCCGCACGTGAGCTGTTAAACATTATTAAGGAGTGGGCAGAGAGTAAGGCCACGATTGCCATCTGTAGGGTATTCAAAACTCTATGGCTCTCACTAAGCAGCGCTAGGACTAGACAGCTTCTAACTTTTGGCAAGGAGTTGTTGCCATTCCTAGTAGGAGTCATGACAAGACACTGTGCGATCGGGCACATTTTACAGCGTTTTCCCCACCATAGCCGCTGCAGGAGCTGCTTGAACGAATAAAAAGCGGAGTTAGTACACAATCTTCTCTGTGACTGCCCGGCCCTGCAGGAGTGTAGGCTTAGACATCTAGGCTCTCGTTTCCTGCGGGATTTACACTGTCTTAGGAATGCACCACTTGCTGCCCTGACGGCCTTTCAGAGAAGTTCTGGGTGGTTCTCAAGAACCAGTTCTTCATTTATAAGGATTGTGTAGGGTGTAGTCCTCGGGGCATCATAATGGGCATTTTATGGCCACCGAGAGTTTTTTCGCTACCTTTTCAGACAGTTTTTTCTTAACATAACCTATAGTAATGTGGTTTTTTATGCTTTTGTATGCTCATAAGTTCTACGAGCTCAAAAGTCTTATACAAATTGTGGATGCTGTTGGCTGAAGTAGTAGAACACGAGACTGTGAAGCGGAGGGTCCTGAGTTCGAGACGCGCTGAGTTGTGAAATATTAGCCCAATTCACAATCCTGTGCAAATGGTCTTGCATTATAGCATTTGCAAATTGAGAGAGTATTAGAGAGCATTTTCGATGTATTTTGTTGGTGTGGAGTACAATTATTTTGCAAATGCAATGATGCACGACCATTTGCACAAGATTGTGAATAGGGCTATAGTGTTGAATTTTTCTGATCAGCATTATCGCATGGTTGTGCTGGTTGTTGCCAGCCTGTTTCAGTGATGAAGGCATATTCACTGGTCACTGAACAGAATTGGCAGCGACTGACACGATCATGTACTAAAAGCAGAGTAACGGCAACACCCTCCTTCGCCGGTCCTGTAAAAGGTTGAACTAACTACAAAAAAAAAACTGTCTATATTTTCATCTTTCCTAATCTGTCCTCTCAATACTCCGGCACAATACACTGCATATATAGGGGTCATCCCCTGAGTGCATGTCCAAGATAAAAAAATAAAAATTGAAATTTTGAGTAAAATTTCCCTAATGATCTGCATCAGAGAAATGCGCCTAGGAACTAGCACAACCCCTCAATAGTCACTTTGCCCTATAAAAATTAAGCTGAAGAAACAAAAAATTGAATTGTTGCAAATTTATTACGGTTTTTTTATTCTCTAGAACAATTATTGAAAATGCACGTTCAGCCTTTTCAATTTTAGGTGACGATATTTATTTTTTATCAGTCACAAATTGGGGTAGGTAAAATAAAAAAAACAACTAAACTTTCACTGACAAACAAAATGAATTAATCAATTTTGATAAGAGCAGAGTTTATTGAATGAATAATTTCAGTGCTGGACAAAAAGAACGAATAAATTTTTGCTTGAACAAAAGCAATAATTGAACAAAAATAACAACAACAATATTATTTGATGCATTCTTTTTTTAGGTGTCACCCAAAATACCGATTTCGAGGATCGTGCGCTGTACCACAGCTCGAAAACGAATTCAACAGAAGCCTCTTTCAGCAATGCTCGACATCATGCTTCCATACGTTTAAGAGAACGTGACCAAGATTTTGGGCAAGGTCATATATGTTCTGGGGTAGTTATTGGCAACTCAGCGGTATTAACTACCGCCCATTGTGTTTACAAGTAACGAATATATGAAAGAAACAAATTTTTTTTAAATAACTAAAATGTTATGAAATCTTCTTATTTGACACATTGTTGTCACAATACCACTATATATAAATGAAATTTATTTGTTGGTGGTTAAGCAATGTCTATATGCATTTCATTGGTGCTTTACCAAATCGTCAGTAGACTTTAACCACAGTTTTGAAAAGTTAAAAACCTCTTATCTTATGCATATGCATAAGATAAGAGGTTTTTAACTTTTCAAAACTGTGGTTAAAGTCTACTGACGATTTGGTAAAGCACCAATGAAATGCATATAGACATTGCTTAACCACCAACAAATAAATTTCATTTATATATAAATAACTAAAATATATATTTAATTCTTAACAGTCATGACAAAAACAGGCCCTACCATCCATCTGAACTGAGAGTAGTCTTGGCTTCCCTAAATCGTTATCAGCGACAGGAACACACTCTTGTCTTTGCTGTGACCCATAGTTATCAACCTGAAACGTTTAATGCGCTTCACTATAAAGATAATGTGGCAGTTTTAATGCTGGAACGTGACATTCCAAAAATGAGTGGGTTTGTGAAACCGATAACCCTAAGCCAGACAAAAAAATACAACACTAATTGGTATGGCAAACAGAATGGTGGTGGTGATGAGCTTAAGCTGACCACTTGGCTAAAAACAAATGAGGTAAATTTTGTGTGCATTAAAAAGTATTACAATTCTCATGTGTGATTTTAATATCTTTTAAGGATTTATCTTTGAATCATTTGATGCTGATTAATGCCTCTCAAGTAAGCGATGAAACTTGTTTGCGCTCTTATGGCAGCAACGTTTTTACCACCGGCATGTTATGTATTGACAGCCATGAATCTTTGAACAAAGACTTCGGTTCCCCATTGTTCTTGCACAATAAATTGGTGGGTGTGAGAAGCTTTGCATCCGTTCATCTATCGCCAGCCATTTATGTCGATGTCTCGTATCATGCAAAATGGATTCGTAGTGTCATTGGTGATGGTTCTAATCAAAATAGTTCCATTTGGGGTACTTTGGGTTTTCTCCTATTGACGTTCGTGGCCTATAAACGCACACAATTTTGGAAATTATAAACGGGTTTTAATAATTAATGTGACTTCATGTATTTTTTTTTGCAAATGCTCGGAACTGTTACGGACAGCTACGCCAACAATTTATACATATTCCGAGAACGAGCAGTGATATTTAGTCTTTAGAGCAAATTACTTTTAATTTTCCAGGTCAAATTGACAAAATCTTTCTCCACAACGTTCATTTGCAAGAATGAAAGATAACTTGCGTACTTTTAGCTGCGTAAAATAATCCAGTATGAAATGGAAAACTATTTGACAGGAAAACGAGTTTGAAAAGAAAAAAAACAAAAATAAAAAATAAAAAAAAATGATATATTTGATTTTAAGAATGCACCAAAATTGACTGTTAAAAACGGCAAAATTCAAAATACGGATCCAGAGCTGGAAACTTTAAACTTATTTTTGGTATATAAATTTTATACTGGCTAAGAGTAATTTTTATTAGTTAAACCAATTCCATACTTCAGAAAGTAGAACTAAATTGGTTTAAAAACCAAACAAAATAAAAAAAAACGATTCCATGGCTGGACAATTAAATCTTTTTTGGCGAATAAAAGTAGCCATCTTAAATAAATTTTCCTTTTCCTTATATATTAAACAGATTTGACAGTTCTGAAAGCAACTCATTGGTATTAGAAATCAAAAACAGCCAAAAAAGCATCTCCAGAGCTGGAAAATAATTTTTTTTTGCAATGTTAAAGTAACTAAATAAAATTAATTCTTTCATTTTTCCTACATTTACGATACTTTAGATCATTTCAGGTTTAGCTTTTTCAGTAAAGGAACTGTAGATAAAATTTGAAACTTTTATACATATTGTACACATGGTTTTTTATAACTTTTCAAGAAAATTTAAAACAAAGGATTTTATATTGTGTATATCTACATAAAAATAACTTTTAAATAAATTATGCCTTAACAATATTGGTGGACGACTAGATGCTTAAAAGTGTACTACAAAAAAGAAAAGTGGCACATGCATTTATTTGCAACATACGGTGTCTCACTATATGCATGGCCAATATAGGTTATAATGATTATTGGGTGCCAAAAACTATTTCCGTTTTCCGTTTAGTATGTATTTAATGCAAACATCATTTTCTGCATTTTTATGGATCTCTATTAAATAATTAAGGCTTGATTTATAAAAAATATTTAATGTTTATGAATTTTTTATTTCACAAATTTTTATAGAAATTTTTGAACTAAGAAAGTTTAAGCATAAAATATTATTCATGAATAAGACCTACCTTTTGACTTTTTAAGTTAGTTAATAAGTTTATATTAAGAGTATAAAGCCCAGTTGTACTTAAATTTAGAATTTATAATATTTTAATAATAAATTTTGCACAAAAACTTCATTGTTGTTATTCTGAAAATTATTACGGAGATGAGAATTGATATTGAACATGTTTTATGAGGTGCTATCAATTTTGGGTAGGTGTTGAATATAAGAAACTTCAAAGTGCGGGCGGGCGTTATATGTAAAGCTTCAAATTACTAAGCTGATATAAGAGTTGTTAATAAAAAATAAGAACTAGGAAGACAAAATGATATTCATGAAAAATAATGCGGACTTGAAAATATTGTGTAGGAAAACAAGTTTTCACATTAATTTTTATAAAGCGTGTTTTTTTAGGATGTCACAGCACCAAAACAACGCGTGCAAATCGTTAAAATTTTTAATAAAAATAATTGTTCTATTCGTCAAACTCTCGTGCACTCCTTCCACTTTATGGTGTGCATAATCGTCCTTCAGGGCGGCTAATTAGAATACCAATGGATCGTTTTCGGACCACATTTACTGTTACCGATCATGTGCATCCCGTTGGACGCCGATTAGGGCGCACTACAGAGGATGTAGCCGCTGTACAGGATAGCATTGAGAAGATGATCCTAATCAGTCAATTCGTCGCCGTTCTCAGCAACTCGGGTTGTATCCGTACACTTTATGGAAGATTTTTTTCAGTTGTTGAAAGTTGGTGTTAGATGGCGCCTTCTAGGTGCCAGCCGTGGCAGCCACATGTCAGAAATCATATTTAAACACTGATTTGAAAAAAAAAGTTTCTTTCCAATAAAGCCCGCATCATTGATATTAAATATATATTTCCTTGTTTAATAATGATCTAAACTTGTGTCTCTGTATAAAAAACACCCTATACATAAAATAATCACAAAAAGAAGGCAACAAATAATTTTTACAAAAGAACACATAACATATCATATTTAGTTCAATAGAAAGAAAGATTTCCTTGCTATGAAATTAATACATTTTTATTAAACATGCAAATACACATTCAGTTTTTTCCAAACGGCTTTAGTGACATGTTAATGCAAGGATCGAGTTTTTTGCCATCTATTTCCTGGCGTTTTTCTAAGGTCCTCATGAAATATTCCTGAAATTGAAATGTTAATTTACAGCCATTTCACAAACGCTCATTCCGATCGAATGTAATTTTAATTATGCTAAATGTTATCTTTTTTTTAGAAAAGCACAAGGCACAAATTTTTTCGGAACGATTTTTCTTTTTAATTTTAAAAGTACTACTACAGCCTAAAAAAACTTCTATGACGGAGTTCCTTGCCGTTTGTGTAATTTTCAAAATATTCATTATAATTGATTTAATACGAATATTTTTTTTTTAGAAATAATCGGTTCAATTATGAACAGAAATTACGTGAAGAATTTTTCCCTTTGGCCTTTGCTCCTATTCTGAATTAAAATTTCCCTTGCATTTTTTCCCCAAAGGAAAAAATATGTAAGCGAGAATTATTTTATAATTTGATTCGAAATTTTTCCGCCAACAAATTTCAAGGGAGATGATAAAGACAAATGTGAACATGAATTAAATTTATAAGAAACATATGAATAAAAGATTTGTAAAAACTTACGTTAGGCCAAAAAGTTCAATTAAAAAACACTGGCAATTAAATATCAAAATAGATCGTGGGGCTTTTTTAAAGAGAACGTCAAGCAATCCAAGATTAGGTTAACCGCTAAAGTAGCAAGAAAACACTCGGAGGCCCTAAAAGGTCCATTATGATGACCAGAGGACTACACCCTACACAAGCCTGACAAATGAAGCACTGCTTCCTGAGAACCACCCAGAACTTCTCACAAAGCCCGTCAGGATTTGACACAATATAGAGCCCAGATGTCTAAGCTTACGCTCCTGTAGGGCCGGGCAGTCACAGAAAAGATAGTGATAATGTCTTTTGTTTCGTCTAAGCAGCTCCTGCAGCGCCCATCGTGTGATAAGCCCAAACGCTCTGCCAAGTGCCCTATCGCACAGTGCCCCGTTATGACTCCTACTAGGAGTGCCGGCGACTTCTTCCCAAAAGTTAGATCCAAAGTTTTGGGGAAAGATTAATAAAAAACGAAATAAATTCCTTAGGTCCGCCAGCTCAAAGGATTAGTTCTAAGCTCGATAATGCGTCAAAAGCAACGGTTCGAAAGTATAACCAGCCAAAGAATTTTCCCCTCTAGCACTTCGAAAGCCAGGATTTTTATTTAGCATAGTTTTATAAAAATAATGATTACAGGTTTATGCAAATCACAATTAGAAATTAATCTGTCAAATGCAAAACAATTGTTTCTAATTTTTTCTTTCTGAACTTAATCATTTTGCAATTTGTTAGAATAGGAGGATTTTTACTAACAAAAACAAAAACGGAGAAGGGAGAAATTCCGTGCCGAAATTCATAACTGAGCTGAAGATCACTTCGAAACAAATATAGGGTCCGCCATCTAACGGTTTTTTTCAACTAGTGCATATTTAGCTCATGTCTGATTTGACAGATAATTAGTTTTATCCTTCCGCTGAATGAATATGGCTGACCATCCCATGCGGTTTCGTGGGCCTGCGATCGACTTAGAGAAGATGCCGATTTTGTCAAAAAAAATCATCTTTTCACATGAAGCTCATTTTGATCTTGGCGGGGTGTGTAAACAAGCAAAATTGTCGCATTTGGGGCACAGAAAACCCGGACGCACACATTGAAAAGCCGACGCACCCAAAACGAGTCACTGTTTGGTGCTGATTTTGGTCCAGAGGCATAATTGGGCTATTTTTCTTCGAAAATGAGCAAGAAGTGGCCGTTACAGTCAATGGCGATCGTTATCGGGCCATGCAGCCATTTGAATGAAATTATTTTCCATTATTAACCGGAAAGATTGTACTTTCAAATAAAAAAAGAAATTTTGAGAAAATATTCAGTAGTTTTTTTTATAGCATTTTCCAAAAAAAATGTGTATAAATATAGGGCGGACCCTATATTTAAACACTAGACTTAAGGAGGTCCTAGAACCCAGTAAAACTTATTATCGCAAAACACATAACTCATATCTAAGCGATGTGACTTGAGGTTCCGAATTATAACCAATCCGATCGGAATGTATGGCATTCGTTTGTATGTAACAATAATCTTAGTGATCTTACCTTATTGACAAAATGAAAACAAAGGCAACGCATTAATAAATTGTAAAGAACTTCGAAAAGTGTTAAAATACTAAAGCCCAGAAATAAACCTGCGGAGCTACCCAGTGCCACTAGAAGATAAAATATACAGAAAATCATACACAAAAAATATTTTCATTTTTGCACGCGGAAAATATTACATATAAATTCGGTAGTAGGGAATATGTTCATACAGGAAATATGCAGAAGTGGCCAATAATTTAAGTACAAAGTGAAATCAAGATGTTTTTCTGTTTTAAATACAGTCTTCTTGCTAAAATCATACACATCTGTTCTGAAAGGAACAAGAGATTGAAACACATACGAGATGCAGATAAATCAATTCAAACACGGTTTTTACTCACGGATTATGAGGCATGAAGCCATAAGAATATGATGTGTCATTACAGTTACGCAAACACTCCTTGCAATCGGTTTGCCTAACCGATAAATAACTCTTCTCATAGCATTCCATATCCTTGATGCCACATATATTCGACTTCTTGGCTAATTCTAGAAAACAGCGGAGTATTTTAGATAAACTTTAAGTAAAAAATGTCCCCTTCTTACTTGGAAAAATGTATTTTCCAAAAGTTGGCATACAATTGCACATTTCCAGAAATTTCAGTACGTAACAGTAGTTCAAACACACATCGACATTATAGAAATTTGTCTTAAATTCTGCTCGCAAGTCTTCGTTGACAAATGTTTCGTCAGGAAAGAAACAAAGACGTTGACTAAAATTAATTGAGTCATATTTCAATTAACAATGAAACGCGTGCCATATGACTAATTTATTCATGTATTACCTTAAACTTAGACCTCTAATACTTTCTTCGGTGTAATAATCGGTTATTGAGAAACCGTATTGAACGTTAAGTGTTCTGGCATACCTCACATGTGTAGGATAATCGGCTAACGAGATTATGCTGTGTGGATGCTTCAGATATATCTAGAAGAATTATTTTTTTTTGGCTTAAGAAATTGGCTATAAAAAATTATGTTGATAGATTTTGTGAGTTTTTGATGTCATAGTGAAGTTTCTATACCCCGCGAAACTTACAAAAATCCTTTCTTCACGTTTCGTTACTTGGAAAAAAAATCGTGTCTTGTAAAGTGATAATAATTGTTTAATACATTTGACTTAATCCGCAAGTACTGCGATTCACTGAAACAGAATCCGTCCACCGTTTGGCAGTGAATTTTCAAAATTTCAACTAAAACGCAAAATGTGCTAAATTTTTGATATTTTTAGGATGCATGGGCAGGACGGAGTCCCAAATTAAAATCAAGGAACTACTTTTTTATGTAGGGCATTATCCCAACTTCGATTTTTGAATGAATTATATATACTCTTTGGTGGATTTAAGACACCTTTTTTTAATGTAAACTGTACATCCAATTTTCGGAATACATTTTTTTTGTAGTATTTAAAAATCATTTTATTGTGAAGATACGACTTTTCTCATTCACACTCAATTTCAAATCCACAATTTACATTCGTGTTTAGAAGAAATAACTACGATATTCTAATTGATTTATGATGGGTTTCAAGAATTATAAAAGTTAGTAGACTTTTACATTTTCGGAGAACATCGGAGTTTTTCGGGGAGAAAAACCGAGGATTTTCGGAGAAGTTCGAGATATTTCGGAGAAGTTCGAGATATTTCGGAGAAATTCGGGGTATTTCGGAGAAATTCGGAGTATCTCCGAAAAAATCGGAGTATTTCGGAGCAAAACCACAGTATTTTAAAGAAATTCTGAGTTTTTCGGAGAAATTCGGAGAAATTCCCAGTATTTCGGAGAAGTTCGTAGTACTTCGTAGAAATTCGCACTTTTTCGGTGAAACTCGGATAAAATTCACAGTATTTCGGAGAATTTTGGAGTTTTTCGTAGAAATTCGGAGTATTTCGGAGAAGTACGGAGTATTTCGGAGAAGTACGGAGTATTTCGTAGAAATTCGCACTTTTTCGGTGAAACTCGGATAAAATTCACAGTATTTCGGAGAATTTTTGAGTTTTTCGTAGAAATTCGGAGTATTTCGGAGAAATTCGGAGTATTTCGGAGTATGTCGGCGAAATTCGGAGTATTTCGGAGAAATTAAGTGATTTTCGGACAAATTTTAGGTATTTTTGAAAATTTTTCAGCTCTTTAATAAAAAATGGTATACATTTTTTCAGTGCATTTGCAAAAACTAAGCTGTTTATCTAATTTAACTAATTTGCATTAGGTCCAGTGAAATGCGCATAGCAACTGGCTAAAGCCCCTCAATAATCACTTTTGAACTTTTTTTTTGTAAATTTGGAAAAATAACCAGCACGAATAAAATTAAAAAAATTTTGTATAGCACATTTTACTATTTATAATTTTTTCAATATTTGCAATGAGATTGTGTAGCGGTTAAGCACATTTGACTTTATTTTTTACTGCCAAGGGGGTAAGAGATTGGAGCCCTATGAAAATTTCGTCGTCTCAGCAACAAAAGCATAATTTGTAAATTTTCGGTATTTCTTTTTTAAAAGCTGGAAAGTGTCTGAAAATGTATTTCTATAATTTTACTAAGGATCTTACAGTTTCAATTGAATTAAATGAATATAAGGAGCCTCCACGCTATTGGCAAAAGTGTGTCTTGAAAAATGGACTATTTATTTCAATCCTATCCGAAAATGTCCTTACCAAAACAGGAAGATTCATTCCATTAAGCATTCTAAAACGTAACGTCCAATCTTCATCGAATTCAAAAAATTTCGCATAAAAAACTTCCTGCGGATCGCTTGGGCAAGAAAAGGGTAAAATATTGGTTAGACAAGAGTTACAAGGAGGGAATAAAATCAACTTACTCATGGAAACTATCGTCTGTATAAATGCTATTAAAGACAAAACAGTATCCCGGCGCTGTCTCAACTGGTATGAACAGCTCTTTACATTCAATATCGGCCCCTTGAAAAGAACATTTCTCGAGTAGTTCATCAACTTTATAATACAGCTGAACATGTTCATTGCAAAACAGTACAAAATACATATTTATAATTCTAAACTAAATTTTAAGCGATACCAACATTATTCAAGTTTTCCTGCAGTACATCTGCTTCAACATTATCCAACAGTCCGTGGTAATCATAAGAAGTGTTTAAAGCACTACGCTGAAAACGTAACATTCTTTGCAACTGACGATCGACATCTGGGATGGACATGCTTGAGTTGGACTTTAAACTTGAATAAAAATTAAATAATCAATTAGCAGATAAACTAAAATGGTTTATCCACTTACAACTTTTTCCTATATTTAGCCAATTTATTGGGATCTAAAGGCTGAGCCAGACACAAATAAACCGCTGGATAGGCCAGTGGCTCGCCCTGTTCCAAATCTTTAAAAACTTGAAAATTTCAACTAGTGAGTAAATAATTTTGTCAGACCTCTGGGCACTGGCGATACCTTTTAAAGTGCTGCGATTTTTAAATTGATTAAAAAACTCCAAGCTGACCGCTATCACGGTCAACAGGCTCAGCTTGAAAACAGCATACCAGAAAAATCGTTGAAATTTGCTCGCATAACAGTTCATGAACTTAACGCCCGGAATCGGCGTAGAAGCAGCAAAATTATTAAATTGTATGGGAACACTTTTGCTCATAAGATAAAATATTTTCATTGTTCCAAAATCAAACTTTCAATAATAAAACTTTTCAACACAATTCTTTGCACACAATTGACGGCAATTTTAAAGTTACAAAAGTTTTATAGTGACCAGCGTCTACATGCAATATCATGCTTGACACAATTGCTAAGTGATCTTTCACCCACATCTACCGACGTTGGCTCATACGTCTATATTAGACCATCAGATAATGGCAATGACATGAGTCCGGACATGACCGAAGTGTTAATTAAATATGAGTGAGTTCTTAGCCGTAATTAATTGTAGCTAAAAAAAAATTAAGCTAACGTGACTTTGTGTCACACATTCATACATGGTCATTAACGAAATTGAACTTAATGTGCTATAAAATACCAAAGGCCAATATTGTCGATAGCTAAAAGCAAAAAAAATATATGACAATAATATCAAAGAGCTGCCTGTACACTGCAAATAACGATTCACTCCTTTTAAAAATTTTGTCAAGAAAATCAAAGTTGCCGTATGTAAACAAAATATATTCGTTTTAAAAAGTGACTGAACTGATTTTACTTTTGCTTTTTTGGGCGATATATTCATTGCCCTTCATTTTAAAATATATTTCTTTATAAAGGGTGTTTTATGAAGTTTTTTTTTATACGAATCACTCTGTTATCTGACAGCTGTTTTGACAGTTTAAAGTGGCGTGTCTACTCAGTATTGTTTGGCAAATCATCATGAACAGGATAACTCCAGAACAACGCTTCCAAATCGTGGAAATTTATTTTCAAAAACAGTGTTCAATTAAAAATGTTTATCCGCTTTTTTACCGCAAAATTCTCTTCAGTGATGAGGCGCATTTTTGGTTGAATGGACATGTCAACAAGCAAAATTGTCGTATTTGGAGCAAAGATAATCCACACGCCGTTCAAGAATTACCAATGCATCCCGATAAATGTACTGTTTGGTGCGGTCTATGGGCTGGTGGAATCATCGGTCCTTATTTCTTTAAAAATGAGGAAGGACGACGCGTTACCGTGAATGGAAATCGATACAGAATCATGATCAATGAATTTTTGGTGCCAAAACTTCAAGATATGGATGTAAACGAAATGTGGTTTCAACAGGATGGTGTCATACTGCGGGCGAAACAATGGACTTATTGAAAGAACATTTCAACGACAACATTATTTTGAGAAATGGAAAGGTGAATTGGCCTCCGCGTTCGTGACGCTTTGGAAACCAGTATTCAACGTGTCATTGCTGAAATACGCCCTCAAATGCTTGAAAAGGTGGTCGAAAATTCGACCTCCAGAATGACCTTTGTGCAAAATAGTCGTGGTGGCCATATGCCTGAAATTATATATAAATGTTAAATGACAAGAAATTATCTACCAAATAAAAATTTTTTTTTTTGCCATTTCAGCAAGCTCTTATAAAAATACCCTTTATTTATTAATTATTTTATACACAACTTCGCAGCACAAAATGGCTTTGTGAGTTTTCATATGGGGCAACACAATTCAACTCTTATTTCGTTTATTGGTGTCTCATTTCAAGTTTGTTTGGAA
Source organism: Linnaemya tessellans (assembly GCA_951800035.1). NCBI lineage: Eukaryota > Metazoa > Arthropoda > Insecta > Diptera > Tachinidae > Linnaemya > Linnaemya tessellans. Next base: position 22,985,329 of record OX637536.1, on the reverse strand, counting down.
TACATATAAAATTAAACCAATTCAATTTCCGGAAACAATAATGATGTGTCTACCTCTCTGAGAGAGACCTCTCTGGATGAGTGCGCCTTAAAACACAATATATTCTTTAAAATCAACATAAATAGAAAGGATTTTCTGCAAAAATCGGAAGAAAGAAATGCACAGCAGAAAGCAATCTTCTAGAAGAAGAGCCTCAAACATGATTTTTAAATTTCGGCCTCACTGTACCTCCTTCTGGATAATATCTTCGAGTATCGGCTAATATGCTGACTGAGAAAGAAACATCAACTTATCGGAGTCGTAGAAATTCTTCAAAGAATGCAATATCCCTTGCGCCGTTTTTAACAAGCATTTGTTAGGCCTGGTGTCCATTAACAGTCAGTCCCAAGCATTCAGTGGCCGCTTTCAGTTGCCACTAAAAACTAGGTATACTAATGAAATCAGAGATCTCTTTCCCGAAACGTCTACTTTTATACGCTCAACGTTGCAATCATTACTCATATGTGGCGAATTTAGCAGTGAACGGCACTACGTGTTACAGGGAAAATTCGTTCCTTGCCCGAACTGCCCGGAATAAACTCCCTGTGGAGGTCTTTTCCATCATATTTAGCATGGAGCCATTTAAATCGAATGTTCATAGGCACTACTCCCTTTATCCTCCTTCCCACAACCAATTTTCCTAGTTCCAGCATAATGTACGCATGCGTAGGAGTCATCCCCTGAGGGCCGGTCCTAATTAAAAAAAAAAACAAGTAAGAACGTTATATTCGACCGGGTCGAATCTTAAACACCCTCCAAATATTTAGTGAATAAAAACTCTATTTTGTCGGGGTCACTCCGGGAGGGGTCGTGGGGGAGACGTCTCACCTTTACCCTAAAACACTAAAAAGTAAATTTTTGGTGTTATTTAGCGTAAAAAAAATTTTTTTTGATAGGGTCATATAGCTAGCAAATGTGGGGGGAGGGTAGGGCAAGATCAAAGAACATATTTACCTTCGTCGTAAAAGCTTATATATTAAATTTGTTTCAGGAATGTAAGCTTAAGGAATACAATTTGTTAAATTTTTACACTATTTTTGCACATAATAACGCCCACTAGAGGGGAGGGGTCCAAAAATTTCTTTTTTTTATTATTTCATGACTCTAAGATTAACGCGTTGAACCTTTTTGGACATAAAAATTAATCATTTGCTTATCAAAATTACAAAAAAAAAAATTTAAAAATTGTGTTGTTTTTTAGAGGTTGGTTTAGTTTTTCTTAGGGGAATTTTTCCCCCTCATCCGATTCAACCCATTTATGAACTTGATTTGTGCTATCCTTCAAAATATATTTATACCAACTTTCAAGGGTCTGGCTATTTTCATTTAGACTGAATTGTGATTTCGACAGACGGACGAATGGATATGCCTAGATCGTCTTAGATTTCATCACTGATCAAGAATATATATACTTTATTGGAGTCTCAGATGGATATTTCGCTGAATATACCTGCATTTCTTTTTTGGAGGGTATAAAAAATTGTATGTCGTAGGTATCTCCAACACTTCTGATGTAGGGAAATCATGGTTGTATATGTGACGCGCAAAATAGAAAGGGACCTAAGGGTAAAAACCGGTTACGTTCAGGAGAGCCATTTTAACGCGCGTTTTATGATGGTGGTGTACCATCACCATCATAAAACCATAAAACGCGCATATCTCTGGGAGGGAACACTTTTGGGGCATGGGATCGGTCTCATTCGATGCTCAGATGTTGTCCACATAAAAAAAAGTGAAAATTGATTTTTTTACCCTTATGTCCCTTTCTCTATGCGCTGTCACATATACCTATATGCTGCAACAACAGGCCGAAGCGGGGAAACCTCTAAAATAACATTCCGATGTGATCTTTCAAAACGTCGACACACGGACATTAGTTTTTGATAAAAATCAGTCTAGGTAGCGAAATAAAAAATAGAGTGATAGAAGTGATTGAAATCGGGTTAGACTGAAAAAAGTGCATGTAATGAAACAATCAAGCCATTTTCTTAAAATTGTACGAAAAAAAATTATGCCTCCACATGACGAATTTGTGCTAAAATTTTATATAATGAAAATTTTAGTTTATTAATTTTTTCCAAAAATTGCATTATTGTTTTAGAGCCGGCACTCAGGCAACGGCATCTACTGATGCAACACACTGTGCCGGAACTATCGAAAGGAGCGAACATCAGAGAGATGATAAATTTATTAAGATATCGACAAAAGAGGACAGCAGGACATCTAGTACATGATTTTAATTTTAATAGAGAGACTCCAACTATTTATGTGAATTTGCTCATGCAACTTATTATTAACAACAAACAATATTTTGATTAAGTTCCGTGTAAAGCCAACAGAATAAAAACATCACTCCAACATGAAAAATGTTATACAATTGACCTGTTGCAGCAACAAAATCATTAATGAAACAACGTTTCGATACAAGTGAGTTGTGTAGCTTTTATCGTCAGTAGAATCTGACTAAGTGCAACATGTAGAACAAAGCAGCAACATGTGCTACAGCAACAGCAGCAAAATAACAAAAAGAAACACATGTTGAACACTGCGATTAGAGTGTAATTTATCTTTCATCGCAGCCGCACGTAAACAAAGTTGACAATCTAAATGTGGGAGTACTTTTTGGTATTACAGATTCATTAAGTTTTTTATTCTATTGCTTCGACAAAACCAAAATGCAATTTTAATTGGAAAAGTGCATATTAAATTAGTTGTGCAGTTAAAAAGTTCAGGTTACGGCCGACATTGTATATTCATTTTAAAAATTCTAATACGTATTTTTCTAAATATATTTTTAAATCAAATTCTTTCAGATTTTAACAATTTTTTAACTCACGCAGCCATTGTCGGCTTCTAATTTCAAACACAAATAACGATATGCTGATTAATTGAAAGTCATATTTTTCGAGATATGCCAGTTTGGCAACAAACCAGCGATATGTAAATTTACTATTATATTGTTTTTGGGATATACAAAGTGCCCTATTTATGCAAATGACATTTTAAGTTTAAGTGGCAAAGGAAATCGAAGCACAACTAAAAATAGAAACCTTAAAACGGAATCACCTGAAACATTAAGGGGACTTCAACAGGGAACTCACTTTCAATGCGATTCAGTTGCGAGTTCTTTATTTTAAAGCAAGAATAGAAAACTAAAATGAAAACTAAAATCCGAACTGCCAAAAAAGTAGGTAAGAAATAGATAAACGAAATTATTGTATGCTTTTTGTCCACACAATGGCACGCGTCCAAATTGAAGTTTTCATAATGAAGCAAAATAATGGCAGTCGTACGTACAATTTTAGAAAAATAATGACAAGAATATATAGAAAATTTGGCGTGGCTGATGTTTTCATTAATATGCCACCCACACCCACTCTTGCCACTAAGATTTCTATACCACGAGAAGGTGAATAATTTAGACGATTAAAGTTTGAGAGGGAGTTCATACGATTTATAAAAATACATGCATTGATTGAAGCGAAAAGGTAAATTAGAGAAAGGCAAGTCAAATGATTTCGAAATGTGTGTCTATTTCAAATTTATTACGGAATTATCAGAAGACACTAAATATAGACAATTAAAATATGGTTGCAATAAAAACGTTTCGAAGGGTTTTAAATGCTGTTCCCTCCTCTTGGCTTTAGATTTTATCTGAAATTTAAGGAATTTATTCAAACAATTTTTGATTTATGAATTTTGTAAAACTGATTTTGAACTTTTCCCCCCCAAATGAAAATAAACAACACTGTAAGCTGCTTATTATTAATAAAATACAAATCTCTGCAGAAAGTTAAGGGTCAAATAAATTTATAACAAATAAAAGTGCTATATTCGGCTGTGCCGAATCTTAAATACCCTTCACAGATGTAATTCTTCTTTCTTTCTTGCTAAAACAGGAAGTAGGTTTAATTGAAATTGAAATTGAAATTTTACCAATGCAACTCTTAATGAGGCATGAAATAGTTTTATTTAAGCAAAACTTAATATATGTAACCAGTTTGGTCACTTTCATGTACTACAATATATTGCATGTACCAAAAAACTTTAAACTTCCCAACCCTGGAAGTGAAACTTTAATTTTTGTTTGTTTTATTTTTAACCAATGCAACTCTTTATTTAAGAAAAATTTACAATTTTCAACCACTTTGGTCACCAACCATATAGTTCATGAACTATAAAATATTGCACTTGTCCATCCCTGGATTCGAAATTTTGATTTTTTTTTTTTAAATTTTTGATACCAATATTGTTTTTCCTGAAATATAAAATAGTTTTAGGTAGCAAAAAAAAACAACGTCAATTGCATTTTTGGTTACTTTTATGTATAAAAAAAAATTTCAATATCCCAACCCTGGAAGCGAAATTTAAACTTTTTAAATTTTTTTTATCATTGCAAATCTTCATGAGGTATAAGGTAGTTTTGTTTAAGAAAAACTAAAATTTTTTAACCAGATTGGTTATTACATGTACTACAAAATATTGCATGTACCAAAAAAAAAATTAATTTTCCCAAACCTGGAAGCGAAATTTTAATTTTTTCTTTTATCAGTGCAACGCTTCATCTTCATGAGGTATAAAGTAATTTTTTTTAAGAAAAATTTCAAATTTTTAACATTTTGGTCACTTTCATGTACTATTAAATATTGCACTTGTCCATCCCTGGATTCGAAATTTTATTTTTGAATTTTTGATACCAATTTTGTTCTTCCTAAATTATAAGACAGGCTTACTTAGCAAAAGAAAACAATAAAATCAGTTGCCTGCTTGATTACTTTCACGTATAAAATAAATGCAATTAATTTCCCACCCCTGGAAGCAAAATTTGAATTAAAATAATTGTTTTTGGCCTATGCAAATGTTCATAACGTATAAAGAGGTTTTGTTAAAGAAAAACTTAAAATTTTCGACAATTTTAGTTACTACATGTACTAAAAAATACGGAATGGGCCGAAAAAAATTTTTAATTTCCGATCCCTGGAAAAATTTTTTTATTTTTTTAGTTTTTAATAGACCATTGAGGCTTCCCAAAGCAAAAAATATGTATAATTTACAAACATTAAAAAAAAATGATTTTTGGTATAAATTTTGCGTCGAGAAATAGGTGTAAGCTTCCCAGCTGTGGAACCATACTTCGGATTTCAATAGCATTCTATTTAAATTCATTTCCAATCCAACGGTCGAAGAACGAAGTCTCTAGCTCTTCTGGGGGCTTGAGAAAACCGATTTCACGTACAGACGGATGGACAGACGGACATCGCTCAATCGTCATGGCTATTCATAAGGATCCAGAATATATATACTTTATGGGGTCCCATGTGCATATCGAAGAAATTACACACGGAATGACAAACCTATATATACCCTTTCACTTTTTTGTGAGGAGTATAAAAACCAAATCTTGTTTATATTTTCTTCCGTTTATGTAACAGTGGGCCTTTCGCCCTGTTTTCGTTATATTTTTCAATACTAATTTTTAGGCGTTCTTGAGCACTTTAAGCTCCATGAAAGTGTATTGAACGTTTTTAGTTCAATCACTGTAGACCTTCACAGTGAGACACAGAGCAAATATTTTGGGAACAGATTGTCTCAAGATCTTGCACTTGCACTACAGCATAAGTGTGGGGGTCTAATTTTTCATGCACAACATGAAAAAAATATTATTATTATTGATCTATTTACAAGGCATTTTGTACCGTTTAAGGCTGTATTTGAAAGCACAATTACAAATCGAATTTCTCAAACCATGAGCCAATTATTTTGTAAAACACTTTTGCTTTCACATCGTAGTATCGTTTGTTATCGCAGTCTAATTGATATTGATTTAACGTTTCAGGATTTTAACTTTGCCAAGACTTTTCGGAAGTGACAAAAAGTTTTATGGCACTAGAAATTTCTAATTCATTTCAAACTCAATGTTATTACTTAAATTAAAGAGTTAAGGGCCAAAACAATTAAAACCAAATACTTATATATATATATATATATATATATATATATACATATCCAATATTTTCTTCAGTTTCTTCCACTGTGCGCTGGCATATTAAACATATTCAAATAACTGCAAGTGTGTGTTTGACATGATGAACAGATACACTTCGTTAAGAATTTCAATATGTGAATAAATTGTGTATTTATGAAAACTCAACGTTTAGTTTGGATAAAAATGTCTAATTAAATTGTTACAAAAGGCACAATATTTTTACAAAAAAATACGATCAGTTCGCTGTGAAATTATTTGCCATATAACAGACATTTTTGGTAATAATTAATTATTGGTAACTTATGCGGAGTCTGGTTGTTATAAATATGCTGAATTTTGTTCATTAATATGGATCAGAGATCATAAACAATTGGATTCAGCTCTCAATCTTCTTAATCTATAGACTGTAACACTGAGCATTTTTCATATCGTCGTTTATAGGGCTTTAAATATTTGAAAGATGAAAACTTTAAAATATTCTAGTGCAATTATAAAACGTAAGATTGCAATATTGGTTACAAATGGTAGACAATGATGTCTAAACTAAAAACAAATTTTGGCTGTTGGCTGAAGTAGTTAACACGAGACTATGAAGTGGAGAGACTAGAGTTCGACTTTGCGCTCACTTATGATTATTATGTCGAATTGTTCTGATTGGCATTACGCCATGGTTGTGTTAGTTGTTGTCAGCCTGTTTCAGTGAAGAAGGTATAGCACTGGTCACTGAACATAATTGGCAGCGACTGACCCCCTCTTCATCGACCCTGTAGCAAAAAATTAGCCGGTGAAGTAAAAATATGAAATTGCTACAAAAACAAATTCCTTATCTTTTCATCTATCTTCTCTGTCCTCTCAACACTATTTCCTCCTTTCTAGTTCCAGTGCCATGCTTATGTAGAGGTCATCCCCTGAATGCTGGTCCGAATAAAAAAAACAGAAAAAAATTACCTTTGAAAATACTTTCGTTACATGCCTTGGAAAATTTTTATTCAACACTTTTGATAGACTTTTACTAATTTGCGCCAAATGTTCGTAAAGACTGCTGCACATCTGCAAGAACCGGTTTTTGGAGAAGGATCATTCAATGTTCTTCCAAGGCTCTGGTTCTGCTAAAGAAGAAAATAGAACTAGATTACATTTCTCAATAATCCTGTGGACCCAGATCTGCAAGTTTACCGGCGTAATAATATTACGCCCAAACTTGGCACAGAATTAACTAAATTTTGCAATGAGTTCTGTCGGCTCTAATCGACTAATAGACCAGTTCCGAATCGAAGAGTTATATCTTCTTCCATTATTTTTTTCAGAACAAATCCCTTTTTGTAATTATTTTCTGAAAAATTTTTTGTCTGTAAATAAATTATTATTTTCATTTAACAGCTGATGGGGTGACCATATGACAAAGTGAAAAATAGGAAAAAAAACTATATTATAAAAAGTGTTCAAAATTAATAAAAAGTCGTCCGAATGCTACATTTTTGTGAATTGGTGAATGAAAATTTTAGAGCAACATGCATCAATACTATGTTTTTCCACAAAAAAAAAACAGTTTGAGTATATAAAACCTGGTCACTTTATATTGATTTGTTCGTCGTTCGTTGACGAAACAATTAGAAATAAATCTATTTCAACTTTCGCTGAGTATGACGAATTTCGACCAACGCCACGATTGTGTGCATTTTCATATACACCAATGTGTTTTATTTTTGGCGACGAATATTCGCGACCAAAAATTCGTCGTTCGTCGCAGTTGTGTTCCTAGCATTAAATATTAATTCGTTGCTTAGCTTTAAATATTAATAATCCTTTACATTGTATAACAAAAGCATGACTGACTCTAATCAAGTCTTGTTAATTCAAATTCAATAACGTCATCTGCAATATATTTTTTTAAGTGCCAACGTCGACATCATTATCGGCAAAAGGGCGTGTCTTTACATCCCAATGAATACTATTAAAAAAAAACTATCGCTGCTAGAAAACTTTTCTGGAAAGTAAATATGAACTGCTCAATCGAAAATTTTATATTAAATTATGCAAAAATGCTAAAATGGGAACGCTGATTTTATGTCATGATGCCAACAAATCCCACTTTTTGCCGAAAACAGAACAAGCAACACACTCAGTTTCAAGCCCAGACATACACCTTTTGTTTAAGCAACAATGCTGCACTATTTGAATATTAATATGTATGTATGTGTGTGCATATAAAAGCAGCATGCCAGGAGTATATAAACATTTCTAAGTTGAGACACACATCTAGTATTTTCCTAAAACAACTGTGAAGACGACAACATGCGTTGTGTGTTTCCTGCCGCAAAGAATTGTATAATAACCAGAGTACGCAAAGCAAAAACATTTCAAAATGTAAACAAACAAACCAAAAAGTAGGGAAGAAACAGCTGTGCACAAACATACAAACAAGAGCATTGAAAACAACACGAAACAAATATCAACACCAAAGTGTTGCCGTTATGGTGACAATAGATTTTGCGAAAAATTTTCATTGGAAGAATTATGGGTTTTCCTTCTTACAAAAAATAGAATTATTACCATTCGCAAATAAGCCCTGAATCAGTCAATAACTAGCTCGTTGTTTCAGCTAGATCACTGATCGTTTACTATCTTTCGAGAGTTTTGTGTCTCACTCGCACTGGTTCATTTATAAGCCTCAGAGAACTGTATAAATTTAAGGTTCTTCTGAGAAATTTTTCCCAGATTTACTACAATCCTACTTTTTATGCGAAGGCATAAGTCGTGAACAGTCAGTCACATCGTCGATATATGGTCAAGTCACCCTGTCGGCATCTGTGAACCGATGCTTTGCAAAGTATTATTTAAATAAATAAATAGAATTATTTTCCAATGTTAATTTTTTTAGCAGATATAAAAATAGCCTTTAGATTTACATTCCCCCGTATTCTGTAACTGTTTGTCGACTTCAATGTCAAGACAATTTCACAAATAGTACAATTATTTGCACTATTTCTTCAGCAATTGTCCACTTTTTACAGCATCTTGGTAATTTCTAGTCCTTAGAGAATAGTCTGAGCTCATCAACAGAATCCAATTGTTCACCACAATGAGTATCAAACCAATTTTCCCAGTTCTGGCACAATGTATCGCTGAGTGCTGGCCCAAGAAAAAAAAAGCGTCCCATTTTTGATATTGTCTTGACGTTGACGTCGACAAATAACAACAGAATAAGGGGGTTACTTCCAGCTTTTCACTCCCTTTCACTGATTTTTGTTATGTTTGTTATAATGGGTGATCCATTTCGAGGTTCCTTACTTTTTTAAAGAAAAAAAAACACAGAAAATTCAAATTTATTGGAGAATGTTTACTATCATTTGAAAGAACATTCTTTGGCATTTATGTCTATCAAATGGTGGCCGTTGCTACATCGCAGATGGTCCATCCGTTTAGTCCAATTTTCTATGACTCATTCAAGCATTTCGACTGGTAACTGGCGAATGACACGCGTGACGTTTTCCTCCAAGGCCTGAATAGAAGCGGTGTGATATCACACGATCTTGGTGGCCAGTCAACCGGCCCAACACGTGAAATTATATGCTTCACCGAAATGTTCTCTCAATAAATCCATTGATTGATGCGATGTGTGGGAAGTGGCGCCGTCTTGCTGAAACCAAATGTCGCCGAGATCACGAGATTCAATTTCAGGCATCAAATAGTCGGTTATCATGTCCGAGTTATGGCGAACGGTGCCGAGTTACGGCGAACGGTGCCTCTACGGCCGCTATATTTTCTTCACAGCGTCCTGGACGTAGTCTATTCGGTCGAATATTATCCAATAATGAATGCTGGGTCTCAAAATGGGTGATAATGTTGCGAATAGTGCGCTTTGTAGGCCGATTATGTTGGCCATAAGTTGAGCGAAGTGCACGAAACACATTCCTCACAGAACATGAATTTTCGTAATAAAGTTGAACGATTTGTAAACGTTGTTCAGGCGTAAGTCTTTCCATTATGAAATGCCAAACAAAAATAGCATGAAAGCATGACACGACTCACACGTGATCTGTCAAAAAAAGAGTATTGAAAAAAGTATCTCTACTTGAATCACCCATTATAATACTAAATTTAGTAAAATTGAGTTTTGTTTTTAAATGTTCTCATATCTTCTAAAACCTAAGCTGAGCAATTGATCTTGCCGCCATTGGTATAAATTTCAATTACCATGGTGATTTTACAAAATAATTTTCGTGAAATTCACGAAATTTTCGAAATATACAAAATAACAAAACATACGAAAATTTCGTATTTTGTACAAAAGCTTCGTAAAATAAACAAAATAAATTTGTAAGAATTCAGATTTGTATAGTTCTCGAAAATTCTAAATTTACAAAATATTTCGGTACGAAAGTTTAGTGCATCAAACGAAAATTTGGTCGTATTTACAAAAAATATTTTTACGAAAGAATTTTTGTTAATCTACAAATTTTCTAAAAATACGAAATTCTTTCTTATAGGAAAATTACGAAAATTTCGTTTTATTTACAAAACTTTTGTACATTGCACGAAAAAAAATCTACGAAATAATATTTTGTATTTTTATGCATAAAATACTTGAGTGCACGTTATAAAAGAAACAACATTTTTTAATTATATTTTCCGAAACCATAAAAAATAGTTTGTAAGGAGGATCCACAAGATATGAGATAAGACAACAGCAACGCAAACATTTTTGAATAACAGCACAAATGCGATGCCAAAAAATATCACCGCATGTTTTCGGCTTTAGAGCCTAAATTTTTATTATTCAAACTGAAAGAGGCAGCCGAATATAAATTCCTGTGTCATCCCATTTGAGATGTTCTCCAAAACTTTCAAAGACAATTTTCGTCCGTTGCTTTGAAAAGAATCTTCTCGCAGAATCCATTCAAACTGCTTTTGAATTTTTAATTTTGACTGCAACTGATTTTCATGTCTGGCAACACTAATCATCACAGCTATAAAATGAGCAACTGCAATCAGCAACAATGATGACAGACACATGACTGTTGGCCTCACATTCGTACACAAACGGCGAATGAAGCAACAACGTGGTTGCGGGAAAACGTGATACATCGTTTGTTTAATAATAAATTTTCCCTTCAAGAAGACAAGCAAAAAAATATTTTATATAATAAAAGTGAAACACATTAAAGAGAATTTGAGATACATTTTGAGTGTTGGCAACCAAATACAAGAGCATTCGTTGTTGAGATGAACTGAAAGTGGAAGCAACGTTTAATGAAAAGTGTGCGTAAAACGCTAAACTTAAGAACACGTCCAAATCATTGTGAAACATTAAGTGCCAACGTTAAGAACAAACGAAATCTGGAAAAAGAATTGATGTATGAACATTTTTAAAATAGAGTGAAAACTTTTGACAAAAATAAAACATAATGAGCAAATTTAAAGAATATGTTTGCCAATTAGTAAACGGAAAATTAAAATTTATCGAGCGTAACAAATAAATTTTTAAATTAAAATAATAAAATTTAAAGAATTGGTGACTACAATTTGATTGTATTTTCAGTGAATAGTAAAATTTTTGTGCGAAGCATTAAAAATTTAAAAGAATATGTTAAAAAGAAAACCCAATAAAAGTGAACTATAATGAAAAAGAAGATGAAAAACATTTTTCAATTTTATCTAAATTGCTAAAAGCGTGCGCCAAAGTGCTTATTTTGTCTAAAATAGCTGGCGTTTGTTGTTTTTGTTGCCCGTATGAATGACTGCGTAAGTGTGTTTCGTGTCGTCTTGTGCATTTTACAGCTTACACTACTTTAAGTTTCCATTCTAGAGAGGGATATTGGAAATTCTTCCCCTTTTGGCCAAACACTCCCCACTTTCAAAAACATCAACATCATCAAAAATACCAGACACTCACTCACTGTTCATTTTTCACTTGCTTTTGTCGTTAAAATGAAAATCTTTAAGACTTTAAAAATAAACTGCAGTTTTATTTTTCTGTAAAAAATGCACGACAAAGAAAACCAATTTTTTTTTATTAAAGAAACAAAATAAAAACAAAATCATGTAATTTTTAAGCATCAAAAATTTAATTTAAATAATAATAAACCGACAAGAAAACGAAAAAGAAAATTAACTACAACATTTAAATTTTCGCTAACTGAAATGAAAAGAAATGTTTTAAAAAAAATATCATAAAAATTTGTGTGAAATATTTCTTAAGATATAAAAAAGATAATACAATGTGCCTTTTAAATTATTAAAATTGTATAAAATCAAACCTTTTAGTTAAATAATATGAAATAAAAAAGTTTTATTTTTTAATTTTGGCTAAAGAAAATGAAATAATTTGCTTTAAGTTGCTATTAAAATTTTGTTTAAAAAGTGAAAATATATTAAACAGAATGAAATTGTGGAAAACGAAAAAACCCATAAGTTGTGTGTCCGGCAGACCTGGTGCCCTTAAAAATGAGGATAAACACGAAACAAATGGTACCAACATACAAATGGGACCATTGCTGTCGGGTAAGTTTTAGATTTTGTAAAAAATAGAGAAAAACAAATTAGAAATAAGAGTATACGGCGAAAATGAGTACAAACGTGTTACACTGTTTCCAACATATTTTTTGCCAACTCTTGTGTAGGGACATGCAAAATTGTATTGCAATAATTAAATAACACAGTTTAGATGAAGTTTAGCAGTAGCCGAAAAGAAAATACTATGTAGATGTAAAAGTGCTGCATACGATTGCAGCGAATCTTATGTACCCTACACCTGGACATGAACATGATGTTCTAAGCAATAAACCTTTTCAGGTTATTTTTAAAAATATTATGAAAATTTTCCCTTTTGTTCCTGTTTTTATTCTTCTGGTTTTTAGAAAAAATTATTTTCAAAATACAGGGCAGAGCAAAGTATGCTGTTTTCGAAGAACGCAACACATTGCTGTTAATCCTTCTAATAAACTCCAACGGCTAAGACTTTCATCTCATATACAAACATGATCTCTAAAGTTCGGGTACAAAAAGAAATGATTCCTAACTTCATAGGGTTGTATAAAACTAATCGGTTAACCGATTAAATGCCGACCGATAACGGTTCGTTTGATTAAACATTGACTATATTCGCTTAACGATTAGAGCAGTTAATTTCTAAATTTAAGATTTAATGTGAGACAGTTTACAATTTCAACTACACTTATATAAAGGGTTTTTCAATAAGAACTGTATTTTTCAATTGTGGCAACACCAACAACATGACAGTTCTGACATTTAGCTTTTTGACGTATTCGTAGTAGATGCATTGGCAATTGTTACAACGAATTAAATTTCGCTGGAAAATCGCATTAAAATAATTAAAATCCTCTGCGAAAATGGTGGTTCTGTTAAAGTTACATTTCGTAAAATTAGTGATATTTTCGGAAAATATAAACGTCCTTCTGAGACCTTCTTCAACAAGCAAAATTGCCACATTTGGGCTTCTGAAAATTCTAGAGCAATTATTGAGAAGCCTTTGCATGCTCAACCTGGCATTGTATGGTCCGCTATGTGGTCTTGAGGCATGAAGATGACACTGGAAATGCGGTAACTGTCAATGGATTACGCTATAGAGAGGTGTTAATAACTCAATTTTGGCCTATTATTGATGACGGGGACATCACTGACATGGTGGACATTTGCCAAATATCATTTTTCATTCCTAACTGGCGAACTTTTCTTTTCGTAATACAATAAATATTTGAACTGCGATTACCAGACGATTAAAAATTCGATTACTTTGAATTTTCGGTTAAAATATGCCCTTAAGTCTTAAGAAGAATTACAACAACAGCTTCTATTGTTCGTTACATAACAATTTTTAAGAGACCATTAAAATCACTTTATCCGTTTAAACAGGCCAATAAAAGATTTAATAAAGAGATCTTTAAACATTTATATTTGCATGTATGCATTTGTTTATTCGCAAGTACAAAACAAAGACGATATATATATTTTTATTGTTGCTTTTAAGTCACTTTTAAAACTCGCCTTTACTCTTATATATGCTACGAATTTAGAAAACATATATATTGTGCAAATTTAGACGAAAATACCTTTTAAATTAAATATTCATTGTCTGTATTTGGGGATGATAAAACAGTTAATTATGTACCACAAAAAAATGTGTTGTGTATAAGAAATTACAGTGTTACGTAAAGAGAACCAGAAAACATTAGGCATTTTATTGCATAATAAAGATTTTAGAGAAATGAATGTGATCAACCAAAACCTTGACTAATTGATCGAGCGATTAGCCGATTAAAGCAGAGACTCGATTAATGGTATACCCAACCATGTATTAATTAAAGATCCTAAACCACCAAATTCTTTGTTAGTGCTCTCTACGAGCAGCCATCTTAGAACCGATAACCTGATGTCTGAGATAAAAAACACTGATCATTTTTATTGACAATACATGCCAATTAATTGTATGACTCATTTTGATTTCATGAAAAGTGTAAAATTTTGCCATTTTCACATAAAATTTAATTGAAACACATATTACAGTTTTTGAATTCGACGAAGATATTAAAACTTCCTTGTTCTTAATCACACGTATAAAATTATTTTTTTTCATAAAGACATTCAAGAAAATTATGTCAAATTTGTTTTAAAAAAAAATATGTGTGTATGAATTAAATTGCAATAGGTATGTTTGTCATACTAAAATGTTATAAATAATTCAAATAGAAAATTAGAAAAGACACTGAGTAATTCTAATAAATTAAATTGGGTATGTCAAGTTTTACAAATAAAATTTTTTTTGTTTTGTGCCACAAAAACAACGAAAAAAACACCCACAAAATAAAACAGAAATTAAAAAGAAATGAATAAGATTGATACAACGTTGCGTGCAACACAAAATGTTTCGGCATTTAGAATTAATGGAGTATTTTTTTTTTTGGGAAATCAGGTTTAAGTTTTTTAATTAAAATTAAAAAAAAACAGCGTTTGCTACTTAATTTATTTTCCTTGTTAAGCATTTGGAACCGCTGAATTTCATAAATTAAGTTTTCTAGATATAAAACTGTTTCCCATAACAGCATTGGAGGGTGCTATTGGCTGAAGTGGCTAACGCGAGACTACGAATACTGGAATCCCAGTTTGGAGTCCCTGGTCATGAATATAATATTGAATTATTCGGATCTGCTTTAGTGCAGGGTTGTGTTAGTAATTGTCCATTATGAAGGCATAGAACTGGTCACAGAATATAACGACAGCAATTGCCAGTATCATGTGCTGAAGAGCAAACATGCTTTCTTCATCTGTCCTGGCAATACTATCCTTCCCCTACTTTCTAGTTCCGGCGTAATGCACTGCCTATGTAAGAGTTATCTTCTGAGTACTGGTCCGAATTAAAAATAATATATCATAAAACTTTATACGAATAACTTTTATTCGAATAATTTGTTAATAACAAACCCAAACACTATCGCACAACAAACTTGAACCTTCTGATCGTCAGCTTTGAATAATTAAAAATTTTACTAATTAAATTATGTTGTACATGGCATGCGTTACACATATTTCTAAATTGTTTATTTCTAAATCTTTCGTTCTCATAAAAATGTATATGATTTTTTTATAAGCAATAAATTAGAAATATACATTGTTAAGCTTCATATTTAACTTCACACAATCGTTAAGAAGTGAACATTAATAGAAGTGCCATAAACAAACATTTCATATAAAATTATTTTGACTCATACAGACAGACTCATAAACAATCCACTAAGAAACCCAATAACAATAAAAATAAGAAAAAGATATATAAATATAAAAAAATATGTACAATACAAAAGCTAAATAAGAAGTCATAAATTTAAATTAAACTTTAAATGACAGTGGCTGGCACTCGAATCTTCAATTCTAACTAATAAATAAATAACAATGAAAATGCGTTAGAATTATGATGCAATTCCATTTGAAAGCGAAAAGCAAATCTTCAATTGAAATGCCTTGAAAAGCTTTACAGTTGGGCTTTCAATGCACACGAAATCCACATTCGTAGAGTGCAATTTATTAAAGAATTAAAGCTGATGAAAATCACAGGCTGTAAAAAATACATAAGGCTTATTAAGGGATGTTACAGTTTGAGAATAAATTTCAATTGCATTGTTGAGGGATATCACAGTCTCGGTGATGCAGTAAATGCAAATGCCGCACTAGATGCAAATATGCGTGAATGAGCAGTGGAGGATTTTGATAAAAAAAGCTGTTGGCTGAAGTAGTAGAACACGAGACTATGAAGCGGAGGGTCCTGAGTTCGATCCCGAAATATTGTGTTGAATTCTTCTGATCAGCGTTAGTGCGTGGTAGTATTAGTTGTTGCCA
Source organism: Linnaemya tessellans (assembly GCA_951800035.1). NCBI lineage: Eukaryota > Metazoa > Arthropoda > Insecta > Diptera > Tachinidae > Linnaemya > Linnaemya tessellans. The sequence goes on along the minus strand of OX637536.1, from coordinate 22,968,951 downwards.
GCCTGTTTCAATGATGAAGGCATGGCCACTGGTCACTGAACATAATTGGCAGCGACTGACCCCCCTTCATCGACCCTATAGCAAAAATTAGCCGGCGAAGTAAAAGCTTGAAATAGCTACAAAAAAAAGCTGTCTATCTTCTCATCTTTCCTAATCTGTCCCCTCCATACTATCCCCCCGTTTTCAGTTCCGGCACAATGCATTGCATATATAGGGGTCATCCCCTGAGTGCTGGTCCAAGATAAAAAAAAATACCCTCCAAATATTAATAAAATAAAAACTCTATCTTGTAGGGGCCACTCCGGAGGGACCGTGGGGGAGAAACCTGACCTTTACCATAAAACACTAGAAAGTTAATTTTTGGAGTTAAGAGTAAAAAATATGTTTTTTAATGTTTTTTAAAACTATTTTTTTTTTAGGTTAGTTTAGTACTTCTTAAGGGAACTTTTTTTTCCTGTGGTCCGATTCAGTCCATTTACAAACTTGACCTGTGCTATCCTTCAGTATACATATATTTATACCGAATTTCAAGGGTCTGCCTTTTTTCGTTTGAACCGAGTATTGATTTCCGCAGACAAACGAACGGACGGATAGACATGGCTGGATAGTCTTATATTTCATCACTGATCAAAAAAATATATATATGGGGTCTTAGAGGGATATTTTAGTGCGTTACACACGGGATGACAAAGTGAATATACCCTCCAATTCTTTTTTGGAGAGTATAAAAAACATATTTCTTAGATCCCCGGATTTCAAAGGAAAATTTACCGAATCCCAAAGTTGGGATTTTCCTCTAGATGATATAGAAATATAAACATCAGTCCTTAAGCTGGATTGGACAATTTTTTAAGAGCCCCATAATTTAAGAAAATAGCTAAAAATCATTCGGCTGGGCCGAAGCCGTATATCTGGCCTATATAAACAAATTCATTCCAAACCTGGAACCAACTTTTCAACACTAAATTTTTTCTTTCTAAATTATAAAATATGTTTGACAAATTATTTTCATTTAATTACTCTAACATTCCAAATTTAAATTTTCCAGCTCAGAAGCTGACTTTTTTCCCTTGTCCATAAGTTTTGTCCTGAAACTGTGACCTGCCCTGCAGACATTTTACTTTCATTCGAAGCACTGCTGCCTGTGGTGCAAATCGTTGCAGCAAAATAATTATTGCCTTTAATTTTAATTTAACAAAAAAAGAAAGAAAAAAAAGTACCGCCAGCAAAAATTTAAACTTCCTACTTCTTTCAAGTATGTATACACGTACTTATATACATACATACATGTGCACATACATATAGTACATGCGTATGCACGTGTGCCTGTGCATATGTGTGAATTCGTTTAAGTACTTGTATATCCCTTATAAATTACTAGCACTCGCGTTCATATCATGGTAATGATTTTAATCCATCGGAGGCCGTCTCCGTTTGTCTGCCGTTATAGATGAATGTTTGGGCACAGAATTACAGTCATTATCAAGTACGCGTATGTGTGCAGGGTTTTTAAATGCTTGGTTTGATTTCTACACAAGTGTATGTTAGTCCAGTAGTTCTGATATTTGATTTTGTATTCCCCATTTGGCATTAATGTGGATTTTATAATTCGACTATGCAATATAATGATCCTTGCCTTCAGGAAAAGGCGATTAAGTACTTAAATGATATCCTACATCTTGCTCTGTTATGGGGATACAATTTAGGGGAAAGTGCCAAGGGGGCTAACACAGGTTCGTCTCTCTGCACAAGAGCCATTGCTTTCGAAAGGGAGGCTCAGCATTACTGCGAGAAAATTTCTGTACAGGAGGATGATTCAGCTGTTGGTTGAAGTAGTAGAACACGAGACTATGAAGCGGAGGGTCCTAATTGGCAGCGAGTGACACGATCATGTACTAAAAAGTTGGGTAACAGCACCCACCTTCGTCGGCCCTGTAGCAAAAATTAGCCGGCGAAGTAAAAGCTTGAAATAGCTAAAAAAAAAACTGTCTATCGTCTCATCTTTTCTAATCTGTCCCCTCAATACTATCCCCTCGTTTTCAGTTCCGGCGCAATGCATTGCATATGTAGGGGTCATCCACTGAGTGCTGGTCCTACTCCTACTCCTAAAAAAAAATACAAACGCATCAGTGGCGTGGTGGAGGAAAATACAGGGGTTGAACTTTCCTCTATTTACCTCCACCATGCCACTGATGTAATAGGAGAGAGTTCAACGCACATGTTGCCCTGTTGGAACTGACGGTAACGGTATTTCCACCTGTCAGGAGGAAATTTTCGCTACAGCGTAAGATTCAAAGTGGGCCAGTGTGAATATTGGGATGGAGATTGATATTTCGAGTAATAAAGTCAGATTTCTCTTTCTTAGTAATTGACTAGTTTACACCCAACCCGATCTTTTGCGAATGACACGTTACCCGACACCATCATAGAGCTACTGACTGGAAAAGATTGAAGTACGATGTTATTGATACCGAGTTGCTATGAAGATGGGGGTTCGTCGAACTCAAATGCCTTTGCTGGTGGGTATGTGCTTGATATGAAGATTCCTTTCACCAACGTGACCTAACGTGAGTGAAACAAACGCTTATTGTAAAATGTCACCAAATCATTAACGAGTTCTCTTGGTTAAGCAAAACACAATCAGCCCAATTATGAATAACAACACCCCGGGAATTTTCTCTCTTTTCCCTTTTCCCTTATTCTAAATAGAATCTCCCCGGGAGATTTTTCCCTTCTCCCTTTTCCCTTATTCTAAATAAACTTCGAAAATGGGAGACTCTTCCCTGGGAAAAAAGTAGGTATTATGAATGTAAATTAAAGGGAGAATTTGATAATAAATTTAGAAAATAATTCCTTCAAAAAATTGCAAGGGAGTTGTGGTGAAAAAAATATTTTTCACTTTTTAAGTCAAAACAAAACAACTGAAAGCAAAACAGTTGACTGCGAAAATTCGAAATTCCCTTTCCCATAATACTGTTCTCCCCGTCTGTTTAGAATAAGGGAGTTTTATTCCCGGGAAAATGAATTCCCCGGGAACTCTTTTCCCCGGGAATATTTATAATTGGGGTGAATATGATCTGCATTAAGCCAATAAGATATAGAAGATGCAAAAATTTAAAAATTGCGCAATTATATTGCAGTTGTAGGAGGGGTTTAACTCACAATTAAATTGATCCCATGCAACAAAATTTCCCGTCCGTCTTACTGACTTCATCCCATGCAACAAAATTAATGTAGACATTATTTAGTTCGATATTTCGACATGACAGAAATTCTCAGAACTGCTGGGTTATAAAATATATTTATTTTCTTGTTGTTGCATGTTTGTGTGTGTAATATAATTGCATTTCCTTAGAGTAAATGTTTGTGTGTATGTGTATCGTACTTAATGGAAAATGTGGCTGCTACTTTTGAAAAAAAAAGAAATGAAGAAGAAAGTATGCATGTGTGAATTGCATTTAATGAATTTATGGCATTCGTACGCGTAATTAAGAATTTAATTAAATTTTCTTACAAATATTTTTCCTACTTCTTGCTTAAATACACATAAGTGAATCTTTATCTGTAAGTGTGCGCGTCTAAGGAATGTTAGATATGTTGATGAATTATAAAAAAAAAAATATTAAAAAAAAATTGAAAAAATTAGTTGTTAAAGCATTCGAGTTTTTTTCAACTTTTTCCATCTTATCATATATTTAGTAGATATGTGATACACAACATATATATTGAAGCTTGGTAGACGAATTAAATGCGGTTCTAAATTCTTACATTAGCCCTATTCACAATCTTGTGCAAATGGTCTTGCATTATTGCATTTGCAAATTGAGAGAGTATTTGAGAGCATTTTCGATGTATTTTGTTGGTGTAGAGTACAATTATTTTGCAAATGCAATGATGCTAGACTATTTGCACAAGATTGTGAACAGGGCTATTGTAATGGATAAAAAATATTTTACGCTTAAAAACGCTTGGCATATTTCTATGGAAATTTACAAAAAAAAAAATAAAATTAATAAAGACAAAAATTTTTTTTTGTGTACTAGGCCGTAAGCAAATAACAAAACTGCCCAGTTATTCGTTGGAAAATGTAAATTTCTATAATCTTATTATGAGTGAGTGGGTGGGTACAATTTAAAATATAAGAAGCTTAAGGGATTATTAGAGATATGCAGGCACTACATGCGTAGCTGTGTCCTTTTATTTATCTAATACTTTCAAAATCGTTTACTATTTTCATTTGTTTTAGAAGGGAAAAGTTCACACAAGTTTAATTAAAGATTATGCAAATAAAAGGAAATTATTTATGTTGTTTAACTTAATTACTCGTACTTGAACAGTGTGTCTCATAATGAGGGCGCTATTGTGCTGAAGTAGTTAACAAGAGACTATGAAGCAGAGAGACCACAGTGCGACTCTGTGCTCAGTCAGGATTATTGTGTCGAATTTATCTGACCAGCATTAGCGTATGGTTGTGTTAGTTGTTGCCTGTTTCAGCGCTGACGGCATATCACTGGTCTCTCATTAGTGGCATTAATTGACACTATCCTGTAGCATCCTACTTCGAAGGTTCTGTAGCAAAATATTAGCCGGCGAAGTACAAGATTGAAATAGCTACAAAAAGATTCTATATCTTTTCATCTTTTTTCATCTGTCTTTCCGGCGTAATTCACTGCATATGTAAGGATCATCCCCTGACTACTGGTCCGAATTAAAAAAAAATATCGTGGCGTCATAATAAAAAGATACACGTAGCAAATGCTAAAGTTTTTATATTAAATTAAATTTAAATTGATCTGCTAAAATTTTATTCAGCAAGACATGATATATATTCCTTAGAACGAGAGAAAATTATCTTCAATTTAATTATGCAACGTATGCAGCAAAGCAGAACAGCTATTTTCGCCAGCCGCTGCATTTCCATCAGCAGTACTTAAGCGAGATTTTTGTATTTATAGTTTACTTTTATTATCATTTAAATTGAAATTTCATCTCTAATAATTCAGAAAATTACATGAAATTCTTATGATAAATATTTTTGCATTCTTCTTTTTTTTCACTTGGACCAGCATTCAGGGGATGACCCCTATATATGCAATGCAATGCATTGCGCCGGAACTGAAAACGAGGGGATAGTATTGAGGGGACAGATTAGGAAAGATGAGAAGATAGATAGTTGTTTTTGTAGCTATTTCAAACTATTACTTCGCCGGCTAATTTTTGCTACAGGGCCGAGCCGTTGTTATCCTTTTTTATGAGCAGAAATCAGTGTATGCCATATCACAGGTAGCCCAAGGATGAAGGAAAATTTTTATATTAGAAATTCTAGATTTATTAGACGCTCATTACACAGATCAACTTTTATTAATTAAATCAGGAAAAAATTTTCAGTCCATTATGGACAGCAGCCGAACCCCAGTTGGGTTACAAGCACGTGAATGCGATATTAAGAATGGCAACTAGCAACTAAGAGCTAAATATTTCAGTTGCGATTTAGGGGTTTTCTGGCAAACATCAATTTTAAGTTAAAGTTCGGCTGACACTTAAAATCTAACCTTTAGCATGAAATATTTAAATTTAATCGAAAGGATAATGAAAAATAATAATCATCAATTAACAAAAATCGATCGATAATAGAAAGCAAATTGTTTTCCATCTAGAAACGGAACATTTACGGTTTCCAGAAACTCTATAAAATAGCAACTGAAAGTGACAAATTCAATTGTCAGTTGCAATTCAAAATCTTCTTTTCAGCAACTAAAAATCCTAATGATATTCGCTTCCCATCCGCACACGAGATACAAATAAGAAGTTATTAAATTTCTTTTTTTTTATTTTAAAGCTTTGGCATTACTTTTACTGTATTTAAGAATACTTCTCAATTTGTCCACAACCCACATTATTTTAGACAAGTATTGAACTGAAAAAGTGTAAAATTTTTATTTTTAGCGTTTTAGTTCACCTCAAACGGGATTTTATTCTCCAAATTATTTATTTTGTGTATAAATTATTTTAATTGTTATTTCAGTTTAGCTGGAAAAAGCGTTCTAAATGAAAATCATTTCACTATTAATGTATTGGAAACGCTATTAATGTATTTTGTTGTGGAATAAAACACCTTTTTCTGGCCATAACAACTCAAATAAAATATATAATCAAAATGTTTCATAAAAACGTTATTGAATATTTTCCGAGAATTCTGATCTAAAATCGTCGTTTCCCTTTATATTATTAATATATTCAAATGCGTACAATGTGTCCCCTGCCACCACTTTAAAGGCATCTAATGTCTTCTGAAGCTCACATAAAAACCACAAGGAATTCCTCTATTATTTCTTTTTTCTAACAACATAATAATTTAAAATAAAAAAAAATTTAATGACAAATATTTTCCCATCAAATATCAGAATTTTAAGAAAACAAGAAGAAGAAGAAAAAATAAAATAAAAAAACTTAATAGAAAACTGCCTTAATTAAATGTTACTGAAATTATGAGAAAAACTTCGATGATTGAGTGGTGGGCGTTAAGGTTGCATTTGTTCGTACTTTATCGACTGGAATTAAATGGAGAACGATCTGGAGCATGAAATGAAAAATTGAACTATTGATCATTCTAATAGACAATTTTATTTGTTTAAGTGGCAGTTTGTTGTATTTGCTCTTCTGGTTTAATTACAATTAAAATGTCAAAACAATGTAATGGAACAAATTTTGATGCGAAAATTATAAAGAAAAAGTCATAGAAATTTGTATTTGAACAGTAATAAATTACGCAAAGAACGCAACCGTTTAAAAAAAAAAAGAATCTAAATTAGCTTTAATGACAGTTACTTAAAGGAGTTAAATAATTATCCAGCGTTGAATAAAAAATTTACTTAAGCAGTTGTCCATTACTTTCGATACGCACACACTTTAACTTTTGCTGCCAGAGTACAAGCAATTCCTCACCGCCTCAACTCGGCAATGAATAGAAACAGAAAGAAATAGCAACATATTTTATTTGTATCTCCTTCTTGCTCACAGAAAACTCAAAAGTTGAGCAGCAAAAGTCGAAAGTGTGTGAATGGGGACTTATTTTGTGAAAGTGGTAAATATATAAATATATTTTAAAAAATTTTATAACAGATAACTTATTTGGGCTCTTTTCGTTTTTTTATATAAAAATTTTAATAAAAAAATATATAATTAAAATTCTTAAAAGGTCGAAGAATCATGAAACAATTAATTTAACCCATTTCGTCCCAGTGTTCGATATTTCGAACAGTAAGTTTCAAGCATTTTAAATTTTTTCCCCTGTTTAGGAAAGACTAAAAACATATCTTTTTTAATAAAAATTTAAAAAAAAATTTGTTAATGGAAATTTTGAAAAAAATTTTTTAAAAAAATTTTTAATGGAAATTTTTAAAAAAATATTTAATGAAAATTTTTAAAAATAATTTTAATGGAAATTTTTAAAAAAATTTTTAATGAAAATTTTTAAAAAAATTGTTAATGGAAATTTAAAAAAAAAATGTTATTAAAAATTTTTAACAAAATTTTTAATGAAAATTTTTAAAAAGAATTTTTAATGAAAATTTTTAAAAAGAATTTTTAATGAACATTTAAAAAAAAAATTTTTAATGAAAATTTTTAATAAAAATCTTTAAAAATTTTTGGACATCTAATTCGTATCTTCTGGACCCAAATTACCATTTAACTACGAAGTTTTATAAAATGATTTGAAAAAAAATCGCTGGGACGATATGGGTTAAGGCGGATTCACCCATGTTTTCCGAACAAAATTTTTGTCCGGACAAAATTTATTTTACTGAGAGTTTTCTGCAGCACGATTCACTTATTTCGATAAATTTGTCCGGAAAATCAAAGAGTTGCCATTCATATAAAAAATGAGTTTTGCAAAATGGTAGTACTGCAAGCGAGTTTTTATGTTTTGCTTTGTTTTCTTGATATTTTAGATATTTGGATATTACATATTTTAAATTATTTTTCAAGAATTTGTGATAATAATAATGGACGAGATAAGTAAATTGCTTTACCTTATGACCATTGAATTGCATAAAGCATTGTTATTAGCAAAATACATATGAAAAAGAAACAAATAGATAATATTAGTTCTCAAAATTTATTTTTTTAGTCTCACACACAATTTAATATATCAAACACAAAATGACACCTCTAGTTTATGTGAAAAAGTTTAACGCATTGGCAACTCAGTTCACTTTTGTCCGGACAAAATATAAAATTAATCCAATTCAAGCTGAGAGTTGTTCGTAAAAAATATTTTCTCTCTCTCAACAAGAGAGACGTCAAACTACATATAAAAAAAGATTGTCCGGACAAAATTTTTGTTCGGACAACATGGGTGAATCCGCCTTTAGTCAATTAAGTAATAATTACTTTGTATATAGGTTGCCCTTTTCATCTCTCAAAGATTTTGTTGGGACCTGATGCTAGTTTTAAGAGTTAACCACAGACTATATAGGAATATTGGTAATTACTTTATATGGAGGCTACACTATATGGTTGGAACTAGATATTTGCTGTAAGACTTACTCAAATTAGATTTAGAGAGCAAAATTAATAATTACTTTGTAGGGGGTACCGGTCCTCCCCTATCCTACAAGAAGTAGCCGCTTGTAATAATAGCGATCCGCACTAAATCTGGGCAGCCTCAATATTATATTTGCATACATATGAATTTATGAAAGAAGAAAATGCCTTTTCGCCCCATTGTGCGAGGTTTTAAAATATTATAGATGTCCTGGAAGTCACACCTACTTTCAAAACACCGAGTCTTGTACAGTTTTTTGCCCGCTCCAGCAGGATCGCCAAATTATTTTAACCAATTTAATAAATTTGTTCTACAAGATGCCTAGAATTAAGATTAAAATGTTAATGATGTGGAAAGATCGATAATAACGAATTAAATCCCCCAGAATATTTGTTCCAGCAAAAAACGAAAAGGCCTTAATATTACTAGCGAAAAGAAAATGATTTAATGTTTGCTTTATGATTTCATTCTTTAAAAGGCTGCAATTTTATGAGTAAGACATTTTCTAAGTAGTTTTTCATTCAATTTTGACTTTTAAGTGACAGATAAGGGTTTTAAAAAGTTGTGAACATGAATATGTGTGGTATTTCTTAAATATCAGCCAGATCAATGCAAACACACACACACAAAGACCGTTTCAATACAAATACCAAAGTAATTACTATATCTTTCAGTTAAAGTGCAATACAACTAAGAGGTTTGCAGAAGCAACAAAAACAGACAAAAAAAATAGTAGAAAGGCCAGATGTCATTAGTTTAAACATTTAAGTATGTAGATTTAAATAAACATGAACAGAATAAACAAATATTGTTTTATGCACGAATAGATGCATGAGTATCTTCAGCTTTGTTTATAAAATATCCAACAGATAAAACTGTATTAATTCAGATAGCTGCCGCTTATTTTACATATTTATTGTATGTGTGTGTGTACACTTTGAAATATTTCAATTTGTAAGTTGTTGATCGAACAATGTTTATGTTGTTTTTTTTTTCAAGTAAATTTTTCTTAAGATGGTGATTATTCTTTGTAGTTTAAATTTTGCTTGTAACTCGATACGCTGAATATCTTTCTCATTTATCATTACGAAAACAAGTCCTTATTTTCAAAAACCAAGATGAAAAATTGATCGTTTTAATGTCTCAATGTCATGTCATTAATGAACGAAATATGAAAATAGCGTGTCGTTAAAAACTCATAAAAACAAAAATGACAATTTATATGAAATACTTGAAATGTTCAAAAGAAAAATTATTGAGAGAAAAAATAATGGCCAGGAGGTGTTGCAAATATTTATATGGCGATTATTTAATGCTTTTTAAAAATGTTTCAAATTTTGTAGACTTTTACATTTATCATTTGACTGTCAAATACGATACCAGCAGAAATTTGAAGAACGTTTTCAGTTTGAAAATTTATCATAAGAAAATAGCAAAAAGTACTAAAACTCTTGATGTCAATAGGCCAATATTAGTAAAATTACATTTAGAACAGGCATAGCCAATATCCTAAAGCATGATTGATATTAATTAATACTGCAGAAACGACAATGTTTTCAGAAACCGCTGTCCTTCCACCATTAGCACATCCTTGAATCTACACATGCCACAACTGTTAAATTAACAAGTAAAAACATTATATTCGACCGGGTCGAATCTTGAATACCCTCCAAATATTTAGTAAGTAAATTAAAAATGTTTAACTTAGTGGGAGAGAGTTCTTTTATATAATATCGTCCATCAACGCCTATTAAAGGGGGCGGGGTTCAAAAATAGACAATATCATGTTTTCCACAGGCTAACGGGCATTGCTAGACCGTCCTAGACTTCATCACTGATCAAGAATATATATACTTTATGGGGTCCAATTTTCTTTGGAGGATATTAAAACTGTATTTTGGCGGAGTCGTTCTGGCAAGGGCTGTGGGGGAGACATTTCACCTTTGCCATAAAACTCTGAAAATAAATGCTTGGGATAATTATATGTAAACTTTATTTCCAAATTTTTTTATAGAGTCATTTAGGGGGCAAAGGGGCAGGTGGGGGGTAGGACAGAGGAGTACCAGGTTACGCCTCAGCTTCGTCATTAAAGCTTAAAAATTTTATTTTTAAGGAATTTAGGCTTAAGTAAAACAATTTGTTATATTTTTACCTTATTTTTGCCCACTTAAGGCGGCGGGGTTTAAAAATTATTTTTTTTTTTATTTTATGGCTCCAAGTTTAAGTTTAAGTTGGATCTTCTTTAATATAAAAATATATCATTTGCTTAACAAAGTTACAAAAAAAAAACTTTAAAAATTATGATGCTTTTTAGAGGTTGGTTTAGTTCTTCTTAGGGGAACTCTTTTCCCTCTTGCCCGCTTTAGCCCATCCCCGAACTTAACCTACATCACCCTTTAAGATATATTTATACCAAATTTCAAGAGTCTAGCTCTTTTCGTTTGGACTGAATCGTGATTTCTACAGACGGACGGACGGATGGACATGCTCAGATCGTCTTAGATTTCATCACTGATCAAGAATATATATATTTTATGGGGTCTGAGATGGATATTTCGATGCGTTACAAACGGAATGACAAAGTGAATATACTCTCCATATTCTTTTTTTGGTATAAAAAGTACCTTGTAAGAAATACTTAAAAAAGTACTTTCTAAATTTTAAAAATCCGGTTACAAAAACAACATTCAGAAAAGCGAACTGCTAAAACCAAAATTTTAATGGTAACTTTTGAAAGCTTTTTATCGGGGAAAACCTTTTAAACTATTATAAAGGGTGTTTTTATAAGAGCTTGTTGATTTGAAATTTAAATAAAGCACATGCCAAATTATGAAATGGCCAAAAAAAATTTTTTATTTGGTAGATAATTTCTTGTCATTTAACATTTAAATATAATTTCGGGCATATGGCCACCACGACTATTTTGCACAAGGGTCATTCTGGAGGTCCACTTTTCAAGCATTTGAGGGCGTATTTCAGCAATGACACGTTGAATACTGGTTTCCAAAGCGTCAATCGTTGCTGGTTTATCCACTTAAACCAATGATTTCAGGTATCCCCACAAAAAATAATCGAGTGGCGTCAAATCACACGAACGCGGAGGCCAATTCACCGGTCCATTTCTCGAAATAATGTTGTCGTTGAAATGTTCTTTCAATAAGTCCATTGTTTCGCCCGCCCCGTATGACAAGTGGCACCATCCTGTTGAAACCACATTTCGTTTACATCCATATCTTGAAGTTTTGGCACCAAAAATTCATTGATCATCATTCTGTATCGATTTCCATGCACGGTAACGCGTCGTCCTTCCTCATTTTTAAAGAAATAAGGACCGATGATTCCACCAGCCCATAGACCGCACCAAACAGTACATTTATCGGGATGCATTGGTAATTCTTGAACGGCGTGTGGATTATCTTTTCTCCAAATACGGCAAATACTCATCACTGAAAAGAATTTTGCGGTAAACAAGCGGATAAACATTTTTAATTGAACACTGTTTTTGAAAATAAATTTCCACGATTTGGAAGCGTTGTTCTGGAGTTAACCTGTTCATGATGATTTGCCAAACAATACTGAGTAGAGACGTCACTTTAAACTGTCAAAACAGCTGTCAGACAACAGAGTGATTCGTATAAAAAAAAAAACTTCAAAAAAACACCCTTTATAAAAAGCACCTTTTAAGGAAAATCTTTTAAAAAATTCCTCTTAAAAAGTATCTGCAAAAAGATCTTTTAAAAAAGTCCTTTTTAAAAGTTTAATTGAAATTGTACTTATTAAAATGTAACTGCCTATTTCTCATTGTCGAATGAGTTCGTTTTTTCGTATTAATACATTTGAAACATAAAAACTATTTATAAAATGTTGTTTTAAAAATCTTGAAAAATTTAAAAGAATTTCTTTAAAAACAATCATGTAAGGAATATCTTTTAAAAATAGCTTTTGAAAAGTAGCTTAGAAGTTATTTTCTAAAAGTGCCTATTTGTACTTTTCAGAAAGTATCTTTTAAAAATTTAATTCCAAAATTTAATTAAAAAAAAAGTGTCTTTCTACAAACATTTTTTAACAACTTCTTTTAAATTGTAAGTTCCAAAAATTACCTGTTACATAATATTTTTAAGAGTTAATACAAAAAGAAAAGTCATTTAATAATAACAAAGTTCCTCTTAAGTAAACATATTTTGAAAACCTATTCTAAAAAGTATCTTCGAAAATGTACTAAAGTACCTTTAAAAAAAACCTTCCAAAACGTACCTTTTGAAAAGTACTTCATATAAAAAAGAATGCCTTAAAAAGTGTACTATTGTACTCATAAAAAATATTGCTGTTTTATAAAGGGTTTATAGAACAATTTTTTTCATGAAAATCTGTTTTATAAACCTTTTATACATCAAATATATATTCTATGAGTAAGGCCTTCAATTTTTATTTCTTATTGCCACAAGCTTTGGTACTCCAAATCTCTAAAAATGCTTGTTTAATTAACACGTGTCCACATAATTTAATGAAGAAGACTTTAGTCTGCAAAAGATAATTATAATGACACACCATTTTGCCTCTTAGACGAATTGTGGTGAAACCTACGGATCAAATGCGCAGACAAAGCACAACAATGATAATCCGCACAGTGATGGTGTTAAGGAAAAAGTGTAATAAAAATTATATTTAAAATTATTTTTAAATTTAGATTCACTTTTTTTTTACTTCTTTACGTTCTAGCGTTGAAATTATGGCATTTCTCAAATGAGTCTCATTAAAGAAACAAAAACAAAAAATAAAAATACTACGCCCAATAGCAAATGCATATTTTGCTCGTACCACTACCACTTCAACAACTCCTGCTAGCTGGCTTCGATTTAGCGGAAAAATGATGAAAATATATTATTTGAAAATGTAAAATAATGGTTTTATAGAATGGAAAAATGTCTATGATTTCCATGCGATTCTTACGTTTGCCTCACCGCATTGAGTTGGTTTTGTAAAGGAGTCCCTACGTAACATGAAAAAACTTACAAATAACGGCATAGACTAAACATTTGAAGTCATTGTGAAATGCATCATGGAGAAGAGTAAATTAATTGCTTGCAGTTGTTTAGGGAAGGGATATAAGTTTTAAGGGTTTGCAAAATTTTGTAACGAAGGACCAATTCGGCTCGAAGGACCATTAACAAATGTTACAATAATAACTGCCCTTATGATGCCTTTTTTCCATTCTCTCGAATAGATCGGAGAGATCGGTTTCATTTGCCCAATAATTTCCAATTTCACTACTTATTTGTGTATTTTGTATAGAACACGAAATTCAGAGGATTTAGTTTCCTTAAACTTTTTGTTACAGTGTCATGCTGAGTGCTTCCTTTGTTATATTTTTTTTATAAGCCCTGCAAAGGACTTTCCTAAATTAATTCTACAAAATCTCTGTATTGATATTAATTATTATTTAGACCAGACTACAGACTTTTGAGCACATAAATTGTGGCATTTCTAGTTAATTCATCAGTCTGTCAGTCAAGTAGGGAGTCACATATCATCATAATCATCTGCAAAAGTATTAAAAGCATTAATAACAACACACAGGCAGGCGACATTAGTGACATTCTGTATTTCTTTTTGTTGTTATGACATTTGAATTGCTGGTTTTTCTTTTTAGACGAGTGTCTTTGTAGTTGCTTTTATGGCATAAATGATGCTTTTGAGCTCCTTGTGATTTCATTACATTCGCTATTACAGTAGCCGTTGATGTTTTTAATATTGTTTGTATAAATAATTTATTTGTAAAGAAAGAGTTTTTATTATTGTGTACTTGTGCAGACGAAAGACATGTCCTTGGACCCTTTAGTTCTGATAAATATTTCTAAAAGTGGAGTTTAAGAAGAAAAAAAATATGTGGTTGATGTGACATTATCCAAGGATATTGTTGCACAATTGAGTTTTACATATTATATGATCAACAATACCGACGTGCGACTCTGTCCTGTTGTGTTAACCCATGGGGAAATTGTTGGCCTACTTAATCGCAGAATTTCTCTTGTGTGATTTGGGTTTCCCCGGAAAAGTTCTGTCACACGAGTTAAGTTCTGATGTGTTGTTCTAAAATATATTGCTTTAGTTCGTTTTTGAATACTTAAAATGGTTGGCGTTTTCTAGTGTGATGTTGCTTATTATTGCCTCTTATTCTATAACTTTTGTCAACCTCACGTCAAGACAATATCAAAAATAAGACACTTAGCTACTTCTTGTGGACAACAATTAACTATTTAAATATATATCTAAAACCACGAATATAGCAAGATGCTCTTAGAAATTCCGGAAACAAAAGAACACATACATGTTCTCTTTTTCTTGACGTGACGTGACGTTGGCAAATAAATATAGAATAAGTGGGAATGATTCTACCCTCTATGATAAAAGCAGAGCATTTATGTATTTCAAGTGAAGTGAATAAGCAGACTGATCAATGTATCGTGTATTTTGATTATGCATTCCTTAGTAATTTCCACTCCTGCAAAAACGATCCTACATCCTGCAGACGAATAACTGTGCTTTATATCCTGCAATAGCTTTTTATAAACAAATTGAGTAGCAAAACAAAATAACTAATTTATAACAGAACTGTCAGCCACCTGACAAGAGCGTAAGGCTACTTTCACCATTCTAACCTAATCTAATACTGCAGACTTCTAGAGACTTCAAAGGAATTCGAGGAATTGTTTTAATTTGAATAGCACCAGAACGCCTCAAATCGAAAAGGTCACAAAAATGTGGTTTTAATTAATTTTAGAAAATAATGTTTAAAGTTTTATTATATGTGAAACATTCAAAGCACCATGATGCGGCTCGAAGGACCACTAAAAAAAATAGACAAATAACTCTTCACAGACCTGATGGGTATTTAAGAAATTATTATTGTTGTTGAAATTTTATTTTTATTGCAATTATTTTACTCACTTATACAACCGCTAAAGTGTTTGTTTATTTGATTTTATTCTTCAAACATTTCGGCTTAAATCGTAAAACGAATAGCAACGAAACTGAATATTTCTGATAGAATACGCTTTTATATACATATTCATTTTTATTTATTTTTTTATTTTTATTTTTCTCATGTATGGAGTATGAAATTACATGGCAAGAGCACAAATGTTTGTGTTCGTCATTAAAATCAACAACAAGTCTTTATGTTTGTTGTTGATGTAACTCTTTTTTTTTGTAAATCTTTTTAATGTCTCCCTGTTTGTAAGTCCCCTAAGGATTTTTATTTTTCAATGCTTTTCCCAGTTTGATTTCGATTTGAAAGGGGCTAAAGACTTTTTCCTCTTTTACTCTTTTCCTTTTCTACTCATTTTTCACGACTTGCAATCTTTGATTATGATGGCTGGTTTTTAATTTTCACAATTTCCAGTGCCTTTATGATGTGTGAAATATGCCACAAATATTGAAAATTCATGTTTTCCCGTCAAATAAAACAAAAATTAATGTTCACTTTTAATTTGTTTGTTTATTTCGTATGAAGTATTTATTTGTTTAAAACAAAAAAACACAATATGGTTGCAAGAGGTTTGTTTTCCATGTCGTTTGGCAGTTTTTTCTTTCGTTTATTGCTCGCCTATTTCGATTGGGAAAATATTGAATTTCTTGTTAATTCCCCCTTTTAAAAATATTTAGAATTTTTCCGTGCTGACTGAATGGTTTACTTAAAATTTTGTTTTGATTTTAACAAATATTTAACACATTTTTTTAAAATTATCGCTAAAAGTGTGTGCAACAGCGGATGAAAAAATATTGTGAAAGAATTTTTAATTTTTTTTTTTTTTTGGGTAAAACAACAAAAAAATTAAGTTTTGACAAAATATAAATTTAGCAAAAAATGTTAATAAACATGCATAAGGGACTGGCCATGGTATACGAATTAAATTTTTTTTTAAATAAAACGAAATGTAAAGTCGACTTACCATTCTGAACTTTGATATCTGCAAAGAGAAAAATAAATTAAATTAATTATTATTCCACTTTATAGTTTTAAATCAGGTTTGAGTGAATTGATGCAAATTATTAAATTAATTATTTTCATGAAGAAATGAATACAGAAATTTTTATAACAATAAAGCAGAGCATAATGTTTTCAAAGGCCCCTGTATCTCCTCACCAGTCTTCATTTAATCTACTTTTCGGGTGGTGAAAAATAGTAACTCTGAATTTTAGTCAGCATTTCTTCTAAAATATATAATTTAGTATCTAGTTTATTGTTATAGGGTATTAATGCACTAAAATTAAGGTACATATTGGGTGCACCCACCCCTCAGCACATTTGAAATTGCCTTGTGTCAGTTTTGCAATCGTAGTGGCATTCAAAAGAAAAACAACAAAGTGCAAAAAAATAAATTATGACAATGTAAATAACAAGATTAATTTATTAAATAAAAAAAAAGAAACTTTCAGGAAAAGCAGAAATATCAAGTATTCGACCGGGCCGAATCTTAAATACCCTCCAAATATTTAGTAAATAAAAACTTTATTTTGTAGGCGTCACTTGGAGAGGGACAATGGAGGAGACATTTTTGCCATAAAACACTAAGAAGTAAGTTTTTGGGATTATTAAGTGAAAAAAAAATTTCTATAGGACCATTTAAGGGGCAAAGGGTGGGGGGTGGGGGTAGAATAGAACATAGGAAGGTTTAAAATTTTATTTTTAAGGAATGGGGGCTTTAACTATACAGTTTGTCAAATATCTACACTATTTCTCCATGTAATATGTTACCTCAACGCCCACTAAATAGGGGCGGGGTCTAAATAAGAATTTTTGTGATTTTCAAGCTGAAAGTTCAGCGCTTTGGACCTTCTTTGACATAAAAATATTTTATTTGCCTAACAAAATTACAAAAGGAAACTTTAAAAACTATTCTGTTTTTAGAGGTTGGTTTAGTTCTCCTTAGGGGAAGTTTTTTCCCTCCGGCAGAATTCAGGCCATTTACCAACTTGACCTGTGCTATCCTTTAAAATGTATTTATAAAAAATTTCAAGGGTCTGGCTTTTTTGGTTTGGACTGAATGGTGATTTTCACAGACGGACGGACAGATGGGCATGACTAGATCGTCTTAGAATTCATCACTGATCAAGAATATATATACTTTATAGGGTCTTAGAGGTATACCTCGCTGAGCCAAAGTGAATATACCCTCCTTTGGAGGATATAAAAACATTAATCAGAAGCTGGTGATTAAATATCGAAATTCAGTCATGGAAAACATAAAATTCCCCATTTTTGTAAAAAAACATTATCTATAGAATTTTAATATTTCTTGTTGCATACTTAATTCAATGCATCACCCACAGCGAACATTTGCTGTGGGTGAAACCGTAATCTTCGAATAATCGTCAATAAATTCACACTTCACGATAACACCTAAATAAACATTTTGATCCTGAGTCAATACAAAAAATCACACCCGTTGCATTAAACTACGAGTGCATACAAAAAAAAAAACAAGAAACATGTGAATTTATATTAAAAAAAAAAAGATGGCACAACGGCTTCGTATCACCCACCCGTGTTTTCCTCTCTGACAGGAGAAAATAAATTTTTTCGTTAAACCACTTAATCAGTTCATAATGGTTATGGAAATATTAAGATAAAAACAATTTGTCACTTTTAAGTATTTTCATTATTTCCATTACAGTTGTTTTTGTTATTGATAATGTTGCAGGCACTAAGAGGCGTACAATGGATTCGTCAGGCCTAATTAAATTTTATTAACAGGGTGTAAATTGTAACTCCAAAACAGATTAAGTTTTAGGGTTCCAAGAGAAACATGGGAGAGTACCAGCCAAGGTAGTCATCCCTACTTTCCTTATTTTTTTTTTTTACGATTTAAGGGTGGTAAAATCATTATTATGTTAAATGCTTATAAGTTGTGTTCATTTAATCATAAATAATTTTATTTGATTTTATCAATAAAAAATTTAAATAACGGCCAGTCGTACTGAATGACTTTGTGAAAAAATAAAATAAAATTATTTGATGTTGTATGAACAACAAAACTTATGAAGATTTAAAAGGGTTTAATGAACTTTTCCTTTACACATGACCGTTTTTGTTCAATAATTCAGTAAAATCTGTAGTCACAAAAAGGGTTTAATTTTGATGAGCTTGGGAACAAAAACAAATTAACTCTGCAGGCTGATGGTATTAAATTCGTTACTTACAAAACGATGTGGTCTACCAGCACAATATTAAAAAAAAGGAAATACTATTAGGAAGTAAAAATACATTTAATTTGTAGTAATCGTTGATTTGATTAACCAGCTAATTACTCGTGCATTTCAATGCATGCCATGAAATTTCTGCAATTAAATAAAATTTTAATTTGAAAAGTTCTGAATTTTTTTATATTAAAAATATTTTTTATTACAAATCAAATGAATTCAAGTGCAGCTGAAGAACTGCTCTACTAAAAAATATAATTGAAATATTAAAATATGCAATAAAAGTTTTATTTAAATTCATTTAGGGCCCAGATAAACAATTATTTGAAATACGTTTAGGGTTTAAAGAAAAAATTAACTGCAATAAAAAATTCAATTAAATTTTCATTTGCATAATTTTCAAAGACAACCTTGAATTTAATATAAAATATTTTCTAGTTTAAATCGACCCTTGACCAATTCAAAAACAGAAACCAGCCTATGTTATTCTTAGAAACTTAAAATATCTCTATGCCAAATTTAATGTAAATCGATTCAGCGGTTTGAGCATGAAATGGTAATAGACAGAGTTACTTTCATATTTATTATATTAGTAAGGAAAAAAGTGCAAGTCTTTGTAATAAGTGTGAGTCACCATAGAAAGTGCAAGTCATCATAAAAAATGCAAGTCATCACAAAAAGTGCAAGGCATTATGAAAAGTGCAAGTCATCATAAAAAGTGCGAGTCATTATAAAAAGTGTAAGACATCATAAAAAGTGCAAGTCATCATAAAAAGTGCAAGTCATCATAAAAAATGCAAGTCATCACAAAAAGTGCAAGGCATTATGAAAAGTGCAAGTCATCATAAAAAGTGCGAGTCATTATAAAAAGTGAATGTCATTATAAAAAGTGCAAGTCATCATAAAATATGCAAGTCAGCACAAAAAGTGCAAGTCAATGTAAAAAGTGCAAGTCATCATAAAAGTGCAAGCCATTACAAAAAATGCAAGTCATTATAAAAAGTGCAAGTCATCATAAAAAGTGCAAGTCATCATAAAAAATGCAAGTCATCACAAAAAGTGCAAGGCATTATGAAAAGTGCAACTCATCATAAAAAGTGCGAGTCATTATAAAAAGTGCAAGCCATTATAAAAAGTGCAAGTCATTATAAGATATGCAAGTCATCACAAAAAGTGCAAGTCATTGTAAAAAGTGCAAATCATCATAAAAAGGGCAAGTCATTATAAAAAGTGCAAGTCAACATAAAAAGTGCAAGTCATCACAAAAAGTGCAAGTCATTATAAAAAGTGCAAGTCATCATAAAAAGTGCAAGTCATTATAAAAAGTGCAAGTCATCATAAAAAATTCAAGTCATCGTAAAAAATGCAAGTCATTATAAAAAGTGCAAGTCATTATAAAAAGAGCAAGTCAACATAAAAAGTGCAAATCATAATAAAAAGTGCAAGTCATTGTAAAAAGTGCAAGTCATTGGAAAAAGTGTAAGTCATCATAAAAAATGAAAGTCATCACAAAAAGTGCAAGCTATTGTAAAAAGTGCAAGAATAGTCTGTTCTGTGTGCTTAACACGAGCAGTTAATTTTTTGCTAGACTAACTGTCTGCGGCTGCGTATTCAATTCGAAATATTAATTTCTGAAGTAGACAAAGTCTATAAATATATTATTTACACTTAAAATGTCCATTATTAATTTGAACAATTTATTATATTACAATATTTATTGCTTGACCTTTTTTCTTGAACGTAAAATAACCTCTTTCTTTGTTGTTCCTTTTTTTTTTTTTTAAGAAAGACGCAAGGAAATGGACGATTTTTTCAAATATCTGCTCATGAATGTCTTGAATTTCCTTGGTGAAATTTTTCGTTTTTCATTGTTACAAATTTGCAGTAGCAAAAAGATGGAAGTGGCAGATTTTAAATAAAAATAATGTTTATGACTTTCCAAATTGACGTCATCCACAAATGCGTTGTGGTTAAAGGGAAACAAAAACAAGTCAAAGGCAGACTGCAATAATGGTGTATTTCATGAATACAATGTTGTTGTTCATCCTCTTCTTTTATTTACAATCTTTAATCTTGTGAGATAAACACATTCTTGTAAAAAATATTCAAAAAATAGGGAGAAAAATGTCAGGAGAAGGATAAAAATCTGATATCGAGAAGTGCATTAACATTTTATTATTTAGTATGAAAATATATTTAGAATAAAAAAATAAAAAAAAAAATTACTAGAATTTTTACACTGAACAAAATTTATAACAACAGCAATTAGTGATTCTACATTATAGGGTCTCAGTGTGTTAGGAGGTGTTGCTTTTATCAATGAAATGAACGTATCGCCAAACATTGGAGAAATTTGGAAAACACAAACTGTAGTTTCTAAAAGGGCCTTCACATAGAAAGTGTTCATGAATTTTTGGAATTTATATCATAAGGCCAGCTGAGAATAGAACCTATAATAATTTGAGTTAGAGCCAACGCACAGCCAAACAAGCGAATTTATTTGTTGCTTAGTTCTGGCTATTAATTTTTTACAGTGTGTTCTCTGTTTAATGTTAATTTTATTCAACTCCTACAATTATCTTAAAAATCTTTGTTGACGTGTCCTCTAATCTTATCTAATAACATCCACTATGATCAGCCACAGCAGCAACTTATTGACGCTTTTTAAAGGTCTTTTACCACTAAAACACATTTAAGCTACAACAAAACAAAAAAAAAAAAAAGAAAGAGGATTGCATGCGAAACTCATTCCTTAAAGGGTTTAAATGAATAAGATTCAAATTTCGTCTAAACTTTGTTTTAAAGAAAAAAAACTCCATAGACAAGCAGACGCATATAAATGTTTACATAAATCAATTTTAAACTGTTGGAAAACAAAAAAAAAAAAAAAACAAAACGAATAAATATGTAAAAAACTGCAAACAGAGAAAGAAGCAAAAATGCCGCCACATGCTAAAAACACTCAATTTCCATAATAATAAATGCTCAAGTTATGCTTTGGAATTAAGCAGCTAAAATAATGTAATTTGTTGGATTGTCCGGAAAAGAACCCGATAGCAGCAAAGTCTTTACTACTTGTGTAACAACAACAACTACAACAACAGCAACAGGAGGACGTTTACAATATGACATGCAAGACAAGCGAATATTATAATTGTCCATAAAAAAGTTTATAGAAACTCGACTCCCCTCACATTCATGTTCAATAATGCTTTATTTCTGTCACAAGTTTAATGTTAAAGGAGGACACGAAACAATTTTATACTACAAGGAAGGGTAAAGCCCAATTTTAATTCTTCTTCACTCTTTGTTTTTCAGTTAATGCTATTTTGCTCAGTTTGAAGCCTATAACACGGATGGGAAATTATACACAAACCACTATTATTTAGGGTTGATGGCTCTGCTGTCTTGTTCAGAACGACTTAATAACGGCTTGTAAATCATTCGAAAGCAAAATGGCATAACATTGTAAACGAAATCCTTGATGATGTGAAAATTTTAAAGTTACTCTTATATTTTTAGTAGTATTTTTTTGTGTCTACTATAAACCTATACTAACTTTAAATATATATTATTAAAAATTTAGTGTCTGAGATAAAAATAATAAAGATGATTTTTTTCCTAGATGGATAAGGCTGCATTACCACATAATTAAACAAAAAGTGTAATAAAATGAGTAATAAAACTTTAAGTGAAACGCATAAAAGTTAAACAATATTTTCGTGATTAACAGATAATTAAAAACATATAAAAAAGTATTGCTATTCGAATATTTCCTTTACGCTTAACAGGGAAAAACATGTGAACTGGCATAAAGGGTGTTTTTTTATGAAGTTTTTTTTTATGCGAATCACTCTGTTGTCTGACAGCTGCTTTGACAGTTTAAAGTGACGTCTCTACTCAGTATTGTTTGGCAAATCATCATGAACAGGTTAACTCCAGAACAACGCTTCCAAATCGTGGAAATTTATTTTCAAAAACGGTGTTCAATTAAAAATGTTTATCCGCTTTTTTACCGCAAAATTCTCTTTTTAGTGATGAGGCGCATTTTTGGTTGAATGGACATGTCAACAAGCAAAATTGCCGTATTTGGAGCAAAGATAATCCGCACGCCGTTCAAGAATTACCAATGCATCCCGATAAATGTACTGTTTGGTGCGGTCTATGGGCTGGTGGAATCATCGGTCCTTAATTCTTTAAAAATAAGGAAGGACGACGCGTTACCGTGAATGGAAATCGATACAGAATCATGATCAATGAATTTTTGGTGCCAAAACTTCAAGATATGGATGTAAACGAAATGTGGTTTCAACAGGATGGTGCCACTTGTCATAAGGGGCGGGGCGAAACAATGGACTTATTGAAAGAACATTTCAACGACAACATTATTTCGAGAAATGGACCGGTGAATTGGCCTCCGCGTTCGTGTGATTTGATGCCACTCGATTATTTTTTGTGGGGATACCTGAAATCATTGGTTTACGTGGATAAACCAGCAACGATTGACGCTTTGGAAACCAGTATTCAACGTGTCATTGCTGAAATACGCCCTCAAATGCTTGAAAAGGTGGTCCTCCAGAATGACCTTTGTGCAAAATAGTCGTGGTGGCCATATGCCGGAAATTAAATTTAAATGTTAAATGACAAGAAATTATGTACCATATAAAAAATTTTTTTTGGCCATTTCATAATTTGGCATGTGTTTTATTTAAATTTCAAATCAGCATGCTCTTATACAAACACCCTTTATAATCATGTTTACTTTAAAAATATTGTGCTGTATTTTGTATTTGCAAAATACTTGCAAAAGTAATCAGTATCGGTGCACAGATGTCGACCGGTTGACTTAGACGATATGCGGGCGATGTTATTGATCTGTATTTTTATTCGATCCTGTGACTGACTGTAAACGATCTATGCCTTCACATAGGAAATTAACTAGCATAGCACTGGTTACTGAAAAGCGATTGACACATGATACTAAAAAGAGCAAAGTACAGCACCGTCCTTCTTCGGCCACAGGGCTACAGAGCAAAGCATTAGCCGGTGAAGTAAAAGGTTAAAATAGCTACAACAAAAAAATCCCTCTTTCTTCATCTGTTGTCTCAATACCTCTTCTATAGTTCCGGCTCAATGCACTGCATATGTAGGGGTATTCCCCTGAGTGCTGGATCGAGTTAAAAAAAAAATAGTGCAAGTAAGAAGCAAAACTCTCGAAAGAGAGTAAATGATCAGTGGTTTGGCTGCCCTTATTAAATAATTGCAAACGAGGTTTGATATTGACTGCCTCAGAGCTGCTTTGCTATAAAAATATTTTTATGGGTTACCAAAAACAATTGATAATGCTGAATTACATAAAAATAATGAATTGCTCCATAAGGTTGGGTCCAAATATCAGCAAATGACTTTGACTTTTGACCTTTTTCCAAGTAAGAATAATTATATTTCGTAACAGTTTGTTATACAAAATATTTATTTAACTAACAGTTTGCTAAGCTTTTTTTCTAAATAACACTTTCCCTGCTCTGACATCATAAGTTATTATTCTGGCAGTTAATGCTATTTTGCTCATTTTTTACATTTTCTGCAATCATAAATTATCATCATGCAATTTGATGTGTAACTAAATTTCATTACTTGTGTCGCACGATACAAAAACAGAACCTTAAATGTATTCGTTCGAAAGATACATAACAAAATATTTTATAAAATAGAAATTCTTTACAGTTATTGACGGCTGCATAGAAAAATAAATAAGAACCTTATATTTGATTGGCTCAAATCTTAAATACCCTCCAAATATTTAGTAAATAAAAAAAAACTCTATTTTGTAAGGGTCATTCCAGGAGGGGCTGGCTGTGAGGGAGACATTTCACCTTTGCCATAAAACACTAAAAAGTCAATTGTTGGGGTTATTAAGAGTAAAATAAAATTTTTTTTTCTTGATAGGGTAATTTAGGGGGCAAAGGTGGGAGGAGCAAAATCAGAGCACATCAGAGCACATCTCAGCTTTATTATAAAAGCTTTGAAATGTCGGCTTAAATTATACACTTTGTTAAATCTTTACACTATTTTTCCACATAATATGTTACTTAAACGCCCACCAAAGGGGCGGGGTCCAAAAATTGATTTTTCTGATTTTCTGGCTGCATAAAAACATATCATTTGGTTAACAAAATTACAAAAAAAATATTCTTAATATTCCAATCTTAATATAAAATAATAAATAGAATTTGAACAAATTCATTTATTAATAAAATAATAAAAAATCATTTGCAGTCATGCAGATTCGAACTTGAACCCGTTGAAAAAATTAACAATTTACAAAAAAAAAAAAAATCTTAAAAATTATATTGCTTTTCAGAGGTTGGTTTAGTTCTTCTTTACGAACTTGACCTGTGTTTTCCTTCAAAATGTATTTATAGCAAATTTCAAGGGACTCGCTCTATTCGTTTGAACTGAATCGTAATTTCCACAGACGAACGGACGGGCGGACATGCTCAGATCGTCTTAAATTTTATCACCGATCAAGAATATATATTTGTGGGGTCCTAGAGTGATATTTCGCTGCACACGGAATGACAAATCCAATTTTTTTATGGAGAGTATAAAAAAAGAAAATTTATTTTCGACATTCTATGAATATGTATTTTGACCATAAAGACATCTACCAAAAAAGATTAAAAAATAACAAAAAATAATTTGCAGTCATGCAGATTCGAACTTAAGCCCGTTGAAAAATTAACAATTTACATAAGAAAAAGTTCGACTAATAAAAAATTCATACATAATTTAAAAAAAAGATTATAATTAAAAAACTAATTTCTCAACAACAAAAAATTACACAATATCGAAAGCTGTTGACAATATCATGTACCATAAATTATGACAACCTCGTTAGCCTGAATTATACGGCATTCGCCGGCGAAGTAAAATTTCATACAGTAATACGGCACAAATATTTTTGTGGTACACTTTTATATATCTTATCGTTCATCAATGTTGATAAAGTGTATATATTCTAAAAGGTATTTAAATGTACATGTGCACAATACAAATATTTTTTCTAATTAATAGACAAAAAGAGTGGAAAAAGAACATTTTAAATTTGGTGAAAACACAGCAACAAAGTGGTTCTAATTAGCTTTTGTGTTGTATTTCCAAACACATATGTATTAATTTTCAAAGACCTTTAGGCAACTTTTTTAATCGGATGTAGGGCATACGAATGTGATCTATCCCAGTAATAAATAGATTACCTCACACAGGGGCGACCCAGATGGTAATAGGACGAAGGAGATCCTAGCGTTGAGTAGACCATCACTACGGAGATTGGTTTATTTGATAACAGGACATACAGAGTTAAGGAATCACCTGGCAAGAATGGGTATCGTTAGCGATATAACATGCAGAGCGATATAACATGCAGAGGAAGAGGACGAAACACTGGATCATTACTTGTGCTATTGTCCAGCTTTTAGCCAAGTCAGAAGGCAAACATTTAATCAGGAGATTATACGGGGGATGGAATTTCTTGGGGGCTCTAATTGGAGGGACTTAAGGAGATATATCGAAGAAACTGGGTTCTTGACGTAATCGAATTTGAAGGTATCCATGGTAACGGTGGAGGTACCCTACAGTACAATGGGGACTCCTTATTATAGAGCGTACAACAGGCCCATGAGGCATAGGTGTAATCCGAAATGGGTTGGGATGGCTTATGCCCCTCTCTTCAACCTAACCTAACCTAACCTTACCTCACACAGCGTTTCTCAACACTATGACAATATTTCCGCAGTTCAGCAAATATATTGCATGGCATGAGTAGGGATTATTCCTTGGATAAAGGTCCCAGAAAAAAATCAAGATTTCATCTAAGGCATTTTGGATTAAAAAGCTTACCACCAAATCTATACTAGTGCATTATCTGCATGTTTTTATATCGTGTATCGATTTAAAAAAAAAAAAGGTTGGAAGTTTTTCCTCAATTAATATAATTCTATGCAATATTTTTAAGTCTTGTCGCATGCATTTCAAGTACGAGTACAATGAAGTTTGTTGTACTGGGTGTTTTTTATTGAGGTATAGAACTTTAAGTTGGCATCACTTTTTTAACTGGCGGCCATTTTGTCAGCTGTCAAGTGATTAATATTTAGTTTGGTTTGCCATTTCATCATGAACAGATTGACAAAAGAACAACGCTTGCAAATTTATTTCGAAAGTAATGGTTCAGTTCGCGAAGTTTACCGCAAGCTCCGTCCATTTTATGGTCGACATAATCGTCCATCAGAGCAATTAATTCGGTTAACCATGGATCGTTTTCGCACTACGTTTACTCTATGTGATAATACGCATCCGCAGAGACGTCGAACAGTGCGCACCGAAGAAACAATTGCCGCTGTAGAGCAAAGTGTTGAAGAGGACCCGAATGAATCGATTCGCCACCGTGCACAGCAATTGGAGCTTTGTTCATCAACTTTATGGAAGATTTTGCGCAAATGAATGTGGATGAGTTGTGGTTCCAACAAGACGGCGCTACATGCCACACAGCGCACGTCACAATCGATTTATTGAAGGAAACATTCGATGAGCGCATAATTTCGCGGAATGGACCTGTCAATTGGCCACCAAGATCGTGTGATTTGACACCATTGGATTATTTTCTTTGGGGACATGTGAAGTCGCTCGTCTACGCCAACAAACCAGAAACGTTAGGGGACTTGGAAGCCAACATTCGTGGCGCTATTGCCAACATACGGCCCCATATGCTCGAAAAAGTTGTTGAAAATTGGACCTGTAGAATTGGCTTTATTCGAGCCAGCCGCGGCGGCCACATGCCCGAAATCATATTTAAACATTAATTATCCTTCCAATAAAGCCAAATTGATGGACATTAAAACGATTTTCTTGTGTTTTATTTCAATTCGAAGTTCTATACCTTTAAAATAAACACCCTGTATTTAATTCTCGCTATAGTAAAAATGAAATAAAACCATGCAACGAATAAAACATTTCAAAGTCCTGCCTGCCGTTTGCAATAATTCCTTAAGCCTAAAGTTGAAATGCCTTTTGTTACTTTTTTATATTATTTATTTATCTTTTTTTGTTCGCTGTAATATTTGTCTGTTTAGTCATACGCTTTAGTTTCCAGTGTATCTATCTGCATATAAATTTAACTCCTGGTAGTTGCTGCTGTTGCCGACGATTTTTTATCTGATGACATTCTTTTGAGGAACTACAGTTGACTTAATTTAATTGGTTTTTCTTGTATTGCGTGCGTTAATGCTCTTCAATGTAAAAGAAAAACATACACTTTTGAAGAAGTTTGAAGTACAACAAGAGTATTTAGTGCCAGAAAGTGCATAGTGGGCTTGTAAAAGGTCCCTTTATGGGATCACTAAATATTTTCTCATTGAGAACAAAAAAAAAAAAAGTCGTTAAAAAACAAAGCACTTCATAAAATTATGCGTCAAAGAGACATGTTGTTAAGATACAATTTTTTGACATTTTTTCACACCATAAAAATATTCAGACTTGGCGACATTAAATTTTGAGGTAAATAAGAAAATAAAAGTAATTTTTATATATAAAATTTATTAATAATACAAACATAATATTACACTTTAAACTTTAAAAGCAACCAGAAATTGTCCCTGGTAAAATCAAATAAATATAGGAGCAAGAATTATTTAAAGCAAAACAGATGCTGAAAATTACTGCCAACTTGATTTTATTTTTTATTTTTTTAACATCTTCAGACTAATCGCTAACTCAAAAAAAAAAAAAACTATTTTAAACGGAACCACATAGTCTTACAATCACATACATACTTTTTTTAGTTCTCTCATATTTGGCGTAAAATGTAACATACAATTCACCATTTCCGTTTCATTGCATTTTGATTGCAATAGAAATTCAGCGCTAATTTATTGTCAACAGTTGCACATCATCATCATGATAATACACCTCATCCTCATTGCCGTCACCATTGTAATCTACTGATCTTTCCTCTAATTTCAAGTTGAATTACTATTTTTAAATTGTCTTGAAAGATTGTTTTGTTTTGGTTTTCGTTTTTGGTTTTTCGTTTTAGAATAGAACAAAGCAAATCACACAATCATGATATTTTTAAATCAAATTGTTTCACTGTTTGTGCATAAAAATACTCCTCTGTTTCTTTTTTTTTAAAGATGGCTGATTTTATAGATTGCTTTAGCCATTAACACATGAAATGAAAACATAATTAAGCTGGCATGAGTGCGACCATTGTAATGAAATTTTAAAACTTTTCATGTTTTCGTCATTTTTGTCTTTGGAATGGGTCATTAAGTCGCCGAAATATGAGGATGACAACAAATAGAAATTATGGCTAAAAAAACTAACTTTTTTTATTTGTACTAAATCAAGCCATTTTCTTAACACTTAAAGAAATAGCATTAATGGTTACTACCAAAAAAAAAATGCAAGAATAAGTGTATTTTTCAAGAAAATGGTAGAATTTTTCCAATTTGCGGATTTTTTTTTTAATCTCGAACCAGCACTCAGGGGAAGACCCCTACATATGCAGTGCATTGCGCCGGAACTAGAAAGGAGGCGATAGTATTGAAGGGACAGATGAAGAAAGATGAGGAGATAGAGAATTTTTTGTAATTGTATTTTTTTTTAGTTTTTACTTCGCCGGCTAAATTTTTTGCTACAGACGAAGGAGGATGCTGTTGCTCTGCTCTTCAGTACATGATTGTGTCAGTCGCTGCCAATTTTGTTCAGTGATCAGTGCTATGCCTTCATTATTGAAACAGGCTGGCAACAACTAACACAATCATGCCCTAATGCCGATCAGATGTATTCAACACAATATTTCAGGACTCAGCGCGAGGTTGAACTCAGGACCCTCCGCTTCATAGTCTCGTGTTCTACTACTTCAGCCAACAGCACCCTATATAATGCTGGAAAAATGAACCGCAAGTAAGCTCAAAGTTTTTAATCCCCCTTATTCTGTAACAGTTTGTCAATGTCACGTCAACACAATATAAAAAATATGGCAGTTACATTCAGGTTGTGCGCAACTACTGATTAAAGCTCTAAGTCTTAGAAAATAATATTCGGCTGTTAAAAGTAATAAAATGCTGATGAAAACGGACATGCAGATATCTCAGTTTTGATATTATCTCGACGTGACGTTGACCAATAGTTACAGAATAAGGCGGAATAACTTACTGTAATCAAGTTATTGGTAGAAAAATTTTTTTTCCTATACTCCTTCTTCTTATGCGAAACGTTTTAAAATGTTTATTAAATTTATTTGAGATATTTTCTTTATTTACATTTAAAAACTTATTACTTTTTTATAACTTTTTAGGTTTATAAAGTTCTGAACATCTTGTATAAAAATTATCAAAGAGCAAATGGGAATTATAAAGCACAAAAACAAAACAACATACAAGCCACTTGTATTAAGAAAAAAAATGTATCCCTACTAATTATCTTTTGTTTTTTTTACTTGTTTTGAATTCTTATTTGTTCTCTGAGGGCTTTTCAATAAGAATAAATAAGAGATAAAGTTTTTTTTCTAATATTAAATGAACTGTCCTCCCTGGGAACTAACAACTTAAGATAAAATAATTTTAATTAATCAATTGGATTGAAAAACTAAAAACTGATTTAATAAATTTCTCTAGAGTTTTTTTATTACGCTAGGGTCATGTTGTTAATAACAAATTTCAACTCTATTCCATCTGCTTTAACTAATTTTAATTTAATTTTCAAAATAAATTTTGATTGCTACAAAAAAAATACAAATTCAACATATTAGTTCTCCTTAATTAATAATAAATTAAACCTCTACCATCGTTGCCATCATCTTTAGCAATAAAAGTCTTTCATTACAAATTACTGACGTTCATCTCTCAACTCATAAATCCATCAAAACTTTAACTTTTAACAAAATAACTGACAGCTAAGAGTTTCTACCGCATAAATGAATTTAATCGACCAATAGAAATTGCACCACATTGAATCTAATACTCAATTATTAGAAAAAAGAAGGAAAGAAAGAAAATTATACCGCCAATAAAACGTTACACATATTCATTTAAACTTACACTGACATAAAAATAATTAATTTGATTGAACTGAATTTATAGGGCATCTGAAATACGTAAATGGCTTGACGGAAAATAATAAATTATTACAGAAAACAAAAAGGAAAATAAAGCACTGCATGAAAATGAAAACAATTAGAAATGTATTTGCCTGACACACAAACACACACATACATATTAATTTTAATCAGGCCGGATTGATTTATCACATGACACAAAGAATGCTCTCGATAATGCATTGCGTTCTGCTAATGAAATCAACTAAATTTTCCAAATAAATTTTTCTCTTTTTTATTTGTGCCTGCAAATAAATCCACGTTTATATATAAACGTTCAGACGAGTACGCATATTTTCCTTGGGTCGCAGAGAAAGATGATGGGCTTTTCATGTTTTCTTAAAATTTGCCCATTTTTTTTCATAAATTTCACTAGTTTTATTAAATTAAATTTATGGAATAATTGTTCGAATATTTGTTTAAATTCAGCAAGACATAAGGCACAAAGGAAAGTTTTTAGCTTAACTTATTAGGCAGAACAGAACAGTTGTTTTCGAAAGCCACTACACTTTCATCATCAGAACTCATGTGTATTTTGTTTGTCACCACAACTTCACTTATTTTAAATGTTAATATTTTGATCACTTAAAAATAGAAAATTCCTAAAGTCGAGATACAGAAAATAAGGGAAAATTAATTACATTCATATGGAGTATAAGTGGTTCGTTATGTCTTTATAATTCTACTTTTTTGTTTGAGGGGATTCTTGATCTTGAAAAATTAAAGCATTATATCTGAAGTTCAACCGAAGTTATAGCAAAATATATTTTTTACAAACTTTAATCCCATTTTGGTTTTTTTTTATTTTTATTTATTTATTTATTTATTTTTTGTTATTGGGACCGGCACTCAAGTGATGACTCCTACATATGCCGTGGATTGTGCCGGAACTAGAAAGGGGGGATAGCATTGGGAGGACAGATGAAGAAAGATAAGAACATAGAGAATTTATTTCAACCTTTTACTTCGCCGGATAATTTTTGCTACAGGACCGACGAAAGAGGCTGCTGCTGTTACTCTGCTTTTTAGTACATTATCATGCCAGTCACAGCCAATTATGTTCAGTGACCAGTGCCATGCCTTCATCATTGAAACAGGCTGGCAACAACTAACACAACCATGCACTAATGCTGATCAGAAGAATTCAACACAATCCCACTTATTCCGTAACTATTTGTCAACGTCACGTCAAGACATCCTACTCACTTGACCCTTATCATTATATATTTTGGAAAATTTGCACAATATCCTTAAAAATTATAGCCTATGTGTTATTCTGATGTATAAGCTAAATTATTGTAAAGTTTCATTAAAATCCATTCAATAGTTTTTGCGTTAAAGAGGAAAAAAGATCCACACATCCACACTCACAAACATTCGGCTTTATAATATTATATAGTTATTGTTATCAATTATTATCCTGAAGAAGATATCCAGAGGATATCGAAATATTGGAAAATAAAAATTTTTTAAAGTTATTATTTTATTAAACAAAATGATCTTAAAATGTATATTTGAATAGCATCCCTGCAGGAGGATAAGCGTTAATTGTCTTCAAGCTACTGGTACGATTACTAGTATAGAAAGCACTAGTTCAAAAGGTGATTAGACATATACAGAAAAGTACTAGTAATTCAAGTAGTTCATTTGTAGACTGATTTGACTTGTAGAATTTCATATTACTTTTTGATAATGTTTTAAAGCGAATTGCTAATTCTCATTTTCATTTATTTTATTTTTAATTGTTACAATTTTTAAACAAATTCAAATTTGAAACAAAGAATACTATAAGAAGACTTTGCCACCTGCATATCAGTTTATTTATTCGATAATTTATGTAATTAAGACGCAGTTTTCTTGTGTGTTAAAAAAGTGACATTTTAAAAACTAAATAAGAGGAACTTTCCATTTCCTCTTATAAACTAAGAATTGATGAACCAAAAATTGCTTGTGAAGACAAAGACTTAACAAATTTCATTGGGTTTAAAAAAACAATAAATTTAGGGATTTTTTTTTATATATGAACCAGTTCTTAATGCAGAACTGATTATACTAGTATCCGACTAGAAGAAATTATACTAGTACTCATCTAGTACTAATAGTACTAGTATCCCCCTAGTTTCCATGTAGTACCAATTGTACTAGTAATTTTCCAAACACACTCAATCTTAATTTGAGCATGAATATGGTATAGGAAAGTTCACAGTTGGGAACTAGTACTGGTGATTTTTGTACTAGTGCAATACTAATTTGATACTAGTTCGATCTCCTGCAGGGATAATTTATTACCCTAAGTGTATAAGTAAGCCAATGCAATACTTTTTGCTTTCATATTTTTGATTTTCCGAACTCATGAAGTTTCAAAAGTCAGAAATTGTCAATATTCATTCCCATTTGCTATTTAGCAAACTCTGTACAAAACATTCTTTGTTTTTTTTTGTCTTAGGATTTCAAGCAACATAATTCTAAGTTAAATATGGAAAAAAAAGAAAAATAATACATTTTAAGCGGATGTTTTAATGATGCGTAACACCACATATGACTGAACAGAGCGTTTATTAAGACGACGATGATGATGATGATGATGATATTTTTCCCTACATTTTCGTACGTAACAAATTTTCTTTGGTGGTCGGCAATAAATGATCGTTAAGTAATTTTTTTTCTATCTCATTTATTATTTGGTTAGAATAGCAATTTTGTTAATGTATTTGTGGATTAGATTTTATAATTTTATTTTATAAAATTTATGTTTCTAAAAGCAGACTATTTAGTTTAGAGAGCAAAACAACATTTTGTTACTTCAATTTACATACAATGAGCTCGTGAGCACTTAGGACGACTATTTCTTAATAGACCTACAGAGTATGAAATTTGTATTTAAACAACCTTCGCCCTTTTCGAATTAAATACAATTTGGCGGATTTGTTGTTTAATGTGGTTGGTTTTTTCATGTTGTTTTCTTGCCTGGAGGGAACAGGGAACGGGTATGAATTGACTACACCCAAAAAATTATTAAGTTTTAGTTACAGTGTGTTGTGCGCACTATGGAGGAATTTGAATATTTAGTTTATGTTTATTTAAATATTGTTTTCTTTGCGGTGGAAGTGTTGCCAAATATGTAATGTAAACACTTGAATGTTTGGGCCAGAGCTCTCAAAGAATGTTTCAGTAATACAACAAAAATAAAAATAGAAAATTTTTAAAGCCAAAGCTGAAAGTAATAGAGAAGATAATTTGTAGAAGTTATACATTTCAGAGAGGTATTTTGGAAGAATAAAATTATAGGAGCCTGGTCAACCAATTTGGAAGGCAAAATTATTTTAGTTTAAATTTTGGGTTCACTTTGTGACACCCTCAACAAGTAGCACGTACCACAGTGCGATTTTTTGTGCAATAAGTAATTTTTTCGACACATAAAATTCAAAAATGTAATGATGCAGTTTTGTAGAAAATTGATTCAGTATGAAAAATCCATAAATTATATCCCAAAAAAACGTTTATTTGTCTTTGAAATAATGAAGTAAAGTCACATGTAAATTTTGGTGCAAAATATTGAAAACTGTTTACGCACTTCTATAGTATTTGTACGTAAGATAATTAAATAGTGATTTTTTTCAACTATAGCCTTTTCTGCGTATTAAAAAAAAAATTATAAACTTCGCTCATATGGTTTAAAATATATGATAGAATAAAATTCGTTCCATAATGTGCCGTGATTGCAAACTTCCTTGGAAGAAAAAAAGGGTTGCTCGGTCGTGCTAGGTGCTCCCGCTATAATAAAATGAAAGGTAAGACTCCATATTATCAATTAAAAAAAGTTTAAATAATCTTTTATAAAATCATAAAATTTGTCTTCAAATTCATGAAATTTTTATAAAATAATTAGTTTTGGTAAAGAAACAAAAGGTTGTGGGAAAAAATATAATATGGGTTATATGGGCGGTGAGTGGTGGGCGTTAATTGAGGTAATAAAAGGCTCTGTGCCAAATTTCAAAAACTTTGGGCCATAAATAAATTTTGGGTTCTATGGGCGATGGGTAGTGGGCGTGGCCAATTTTGATGAAACTTTATTTTATTCTTAATTGAGGTACTAAAAGGCTCTGTGCCAAATTTCAAAAACTTTGGGCCAATAATAAATTTTGGGTTCTATGGGCGGTGGGTAGTGGGCGTGGCCAATGTTGATGAAACTTTATTTTATTCTTAATTGAGGTACTAAAAGGCTCTGTGCCAAATTTCAAAAACTTTGGGCTAAAAATAAATTTTGGTTTCTATGGGCGGTGGGTAGTGGGCGTGGCCAATTTTGATGAAACTTTATTTTATTCTTAATTGAGGTAATAAAAGGCTCTGTGACAAATTTCAAAAACTTTGGGCCAAAAGTAAATTTTGGGTTCTATGGGCGGTGGGAAGTGGGCGTGGCCGATGTTGATGAAACTTTATTTTATTCTTAATTGAGGTAATAAAAGGCTCTGTGACAAATTTCAAAAACTTTAGGCTAAAAATAAATTTTGGATTCTATGGGCGGTGGGTAGTGGGCGTGGCCAATTTTGATGAAACTTTATTTTATTCTTATTTAAAGTAATAAAATGCTCTGTGACAAATTTCAACATTGTACGAGCACTCATATTTTTTGCCAAACATTGTATGAACAAATCCCACTGTGCGTCCTCTTGACTCGTATAGAAAATTTGGTTTGGAAATCATTGAAAACTCCTTTTGCAAATTTTGTCTTTAAGTCCTAGATGATGGCGGCTGGTTTAGAGGGAAATCAAGAATTCATTCTTTACAAAACTGTTAAATTAGTTTTTCAAATTTATTTTTCTCTGCTTCAGACTTTTTGTAAATTATTCACATGTATTTTAAAGTATAATTATTGAATAACATGCCACTGGTGTTGGAAACAAATGTAAATATCTGCCCGTCTGTCTGCCTGTTAAATAGGTACACACACACACACACACACATACGAGTACGTGCGTAAAATGTTTTTTCCAATCTTATTTTATGTGTAGCCTTATTTTCTTAAATGAAATTTGTAGTTTTTATGAGCTTTTTGCGTTATTTTTGCACATTTTTTTAGGAGATTTTCTTCTACAAATTTTATTGAATATTAATTACTTTTTGTTTCTAATTTTCCACTAACGCTACTTTTTTTTTTTTGTTCTAATTTTAATATTTTTATTATACAAAAATTCCATAATTGAGTTCTGCTTTTCTCGTTCATTATGAATTTATTTTTTAATGTTTTTGGTTGGGTTTGATTTCAAAAGTATCTTGTTATTCATTTAATTGAAGGTCATGTGTAATTTGTTAGATATAAAACAGAATAATGAGATTATAAATCAAGACTAACAGAGGAAATAATATTTCATTATGCTTTTAATTAAAAGAAAATATGAAAAAATTATGGGAAAGTCTTGCAAATAAAAAAAATTTATGTATAATAAAAAGAGCAAAATAAAATAAATTTTTCGATGGTTGAAAAAAAAGCAATAGAAAATATTTTAAACAATAAAAGTATGGAAACATATTAACAAATTTTTGTTTACAGAAAAGAAATGCATTAATAAAGATTTTATTTATTTTTGTCTTAAAAAGTATGTTTATAATGTTTGTATAACAGTAATTCTCAATTACTCGTTAAAACTTTTTACATAAACAACCTACTTTGAAACCCTTTCATAAATACATTTCGACTAAAGTCAAGCTATATAATTTATTTTTTTTTTTAACTCGGACCAGCACTCAGGGGATGACCCCTACATAATGCAGTGCATTGTGCCGGAACTAGAAAGGAGGCGATAGTATTGAGGGGACAGATGAAGAAAGATGAGAAGAAAGATGCCACATCAGCAGCATAGTATATTTTTCACCTCACCATCGAATTTCGTTGCACAAACTGCTTCCTCGATACTGTAATTATCAGCTGGGAGAATATAATGGACGGTACCCGTGGAAAGGGAGAAAAATAATTTTATACTTAGCTTCATGTCCCAAACCAAACAGATCATGTTCAGCAATATGTGAAACCACTTTACCAGCCAGGGATTGAATTTCCAAGAGAAAGTGGGAGGTTAAATTTATACCTTTAGGGGTATCATCATTCTCCGATGATAAATTTTCCAATACACAAAACGAAATCACCTAGAAGGACAGTAGAGGTTTTTTTCATATAAATGAATCATGCCCATCCACCAAGTGATAACAGCCTGCGCGCATCAACTTGTTCTTAGCCGAATCAGTGCAATCGGCAGTGACAGCAGGAGCTGATGTATAGATTTTCATTCTAATTCGTCGAATCTTAGATATTCACCCCTATTATGAATGACGACAGCGACGCCGTATCAAGGCGGCAGAAAAAAATTTTCGCTTGTGCACTCTTTTTCGACAGCAACCGACTACTATTGACATGTTCTATCGCTATTATATGCCCTAATAAATTCCCAAGGGTAATTAATTGTTATCGACAACTTGTAGACAAGGATAATTTTTTACTGCCGGGTTGATGTGACATCCACGTCGTCATTCATAATAGGGGCGATTGTTTGCTTTGTAATTTTCTCCTTATGTGTTTGGAATGCTAAAACAGCAGTAACTTTCTTCTTCCCAATCTGGCATTTTAGACTAATTTTATTTCAAAAATTGCCAGATTTCCACTAGCGCCAGTTTATCGGAGATGAATAAATATTATTTTTATGAACAGCTTTTTTGCCAAATAATAACTTATTTAAAATTTACCACTTCGTTGCCCACATTTCGCTGCTTTCTTCGTTTTTATTTCAACACTTCAATCACTCAAAAGAGCTGTTGTTTTTTTAATTGGTTTAATAATGATGAATTTATTTCAATGGAAATGATCGAGAGATGATGGATAAGCAATTTTTCAAACAAAAGCTTTTTTAAAATCCTTCCTATTTCTTACGCTGAAACACACAATTACACGTGCAATGTATGAAATGCAGCTGACATTTTAAAACAAAAATTTACTACGCAATGCTGTGGTCCACCCGTGGTGAGCGCGTGCTGTATGAATGCGCTTTGCTTTATATACTCGCATAATCAAAAAAAGTTCTTGTATGTAAATTACATGAAAATAATTACAAAGAAATATTGGCCATGCATAGTGATCAATTCAGCCATACAGTGTGCCAAGGCAGTTACGAATGTTAAAATACATATAGAGATAAGGGATACAAATACATATTTCGTTTTTCCTTTTAAATTCTGGAATTCGATTTTTTTAATAATTAATTTTTAATTTAAAGTCCCATTAAGCAGATTTAAAGTGCATTTGCGTTTTTGTTACTCCACAGTGCAGCACATAAAATATCCACTAACCACGCACAGCACGTCAAATTCTTATTTTCACAGTTTAAAACAAAGTCTTATGCCGCTTGCAAATTGGCATAGTAAAATAAAAGGGAATGAAATATAAAATAAATAAAAGATTAAAAAGTAGGCACAAAAGTTAGTCTGCTTAAATTGAGAATATGGCGCATAAAAATTCATTTAACTTTGATGTACATTTGCCTCTTATTCTTTGTTTTTGATGCTAAAATACCTGCTAAGCAGTAGAGGGTGTTGATTAAATTGCATTTAATGCAAAAAAATTCATCCTCTTGCATTTAGTTGAAAATAAAAAATGTGATACGATTTTAAACGGTTGTGGCAAATTGATTTCTTTGATATAATATAAAACTTTTTTCTTTAAAATAAAATTTAAAAAACAAATATATAAAAATTTTATATTCAGAAGAATACACATGGTAGACCCAGACAGTGGCAGAACAAATTGTTATTTTTTAAATGTAATTAAAGAAACAAAACATATTAATAAGATTAAAGTTCAAAACACTTTATGCAGTATTAATTTAAAAATTAGTGTTTTTCCACAGGACAAAACATATCACAACACTAAAATACACATATGTTTTATATTTCACTTTTAGACAAATCACTTATGTAGAAATCTAGGTATTTCCATATGCTGTGAACCGAAACTGAATATGAGAATTATTAATAACCAGCTTTTAACCGCGACTTTGGCCGCGAAGAAAATGTGAAACTGCAGCTAATGTGTGTGTGTTATGTCAATGATGTGTTGTATTTTTACTGTATCAAAGTTTAAAAAGTTCTTAGTTATCAGTTTAATCATTTCATATGTCTATACAAAATTTACGGCCACCACTCCAAAAACAGAAACCAGCCTATGTTATTCCTCGCATCTTTATTAAAATATCTCTATGCCAAATTTCATCTAAATAAGTTCAGCGATTTGAGCATGAAAACGTAACTGACAGACAGACGGAATTACTTTCATATTAATTATTTTAGTAAGGAAAAAAGAACGTCAGTATAAAAAGTGCAAGTCATCATAAAAAGTTCAAGTCATTATAAAAATTGCAAGTCATCATTAGAAGTGCAAGTCATTATGAAAAGTGCAAGTCATCATAAAAACGTGCAAATCATCATTAAAAGTGTAAGTAATTATAAAAAGTGGAAGTCATCATAAAAAGTGCAAATCATCATAAAAAGTGCAAGTCATCATAAAAAGTGCAAGTCGTTATAGAAAAAGCAAGTCAATACAAAAAGTGCAAATCCATCATAAAAAGTGCAAGTCATCATAAAAAGTGCAAGTCATCATAAAAATGTGCAAATCGTCATAAAAAGTGCAAGTCATGATAAAAAGTGAAAGTCATCATCAAAAGTGCAAATCCATCATAAAAAGTGCAAGTCATCATAAAAAGTGCAAGTCATTATAAAAAGTGCAAATCATCATAAAAAGTGCAAGTTATCATAAAAAGTGCAAGTCATTATAAAAAGCGCAAGTCATCATAAAAAGTGCAAGTCATCATAAAAATGTGCAAATCGTCATAAAAAGTGAGAGTCATTATAAAAAGTGCAAGTCATCAAAAAAAGGTCAAATCCATCATAAAAAGTGCAAGTCATCATAAAAAGCACAAGACATCATAAAAAAAATGCAAATTATCATAAAAAGTGCAAGTTATCATAAAAAGTGCAAGTCATTATAAAAAGTGAAAGTTGTTATAGAAAGCGCAAGTCATCATAAAAAGTGCATTATAAAAAGTGCAAGTCATCATAAGAAGTGCAAGCCGTTATAAAAAGTGCAAGCCATTATAAAAAGTGCAAGTCATTATAAAAAGTGCAAAGCATCATAAAAACTGTAATTCATTAACAAAAGTGCAAGTAATCATAAAAAGTCATTATAAAAAATGCAAGTCATCATAAAAAGTGCAAGTCATCATAAAAAGTGCAAATCATCATAAAAAGTGCAAGTCATCAGAAAAAGTGCAAGTCATTATATCAAGAGACCCCTCATAAAATCATGGCCAAAAACAAATATATCTTCAAGTCAACTGTAGCAAAGTTTAAAATGTTCTTTGTTATCAATTTAATAATTTCATATGTCCATACAAATTGTGGACAACCCTTAAACACTCAACAGGATCGGAACATCTTTCTGAATTAAATTTTACAACTTTCAGCCTATAAGTCTTAAGTGAAATTGAAATTGTGAACTTTGTTCCACTGTTCTTTGCATTTTGCACGCTGCATATTTCTTATTAAAAGCATCTGCTGTTTATTTTTTCCTTTTTCTTTCCTTTTGAAGTGGTTGACTGTAAAAATATGCATTATGAATAAAGCAACAAGAAATCCTTTTGTTAACACCTCGTAAAATCTTTATTATTTAAGGTAATTTTAAAATAAATAAACATTAATCGGTCATAAAAATGTTAACGACTTGGTAATACCAAACGAAAATTGAGTAGGAAATATTTGTAGCAAAAGCAATACCTAAAGAATGAGAATTAGTACTCGTATTCAGCTGGGCGAAATCGGATACACTCTACACTTAAATGTGAAGTAGGTAATATGAATGGGAGAAATCTGATAAAATTCCTGTCCAATTGATTATTTTGATCACTTAAAGGAGTTCAGTGATTTTTTCTGTTTTTTTTTTTTTTAATTCCTTAAAAGTTATTTTACGCTTTGCTTTCGAATATCTCGAAATGTATTTTTTTTTTAAATTGGGATAGTTTTATTGTTTTTATATGAATTTGATTTTGTGCTATTGTTTATCTTTCGGAGGAAATGCTCATTTTGTATCATATTTTATGTTTTATAATTAATAAGTATTTAATGTTTTTTGTTGATCACTTGTGTTTCCGCAATTTTTATGTTTTGTGTTTTGTTTTATACATTCTATATTTTAGTGGATCGCGCCATGAGTCCTGCTCAATCAGAGGATTCTGGTTTGGCGCCAGATCGTGGCACAACATATGCAACCATAACATTACCCAGGGATAGCACCACTAACATGGGCATAACACTGGCAGGTAAGTTGAACAACTTCTTAAAAAACAATTTATTAAGTGGCGTCCCACATATTGTTTCTAACAAAAGTACATGTTCCAAAGGAATTTTCACTTGGCAAAATGGACGGACGTATGGGTACAAGTTTAAGTTTAAGCTCAGTGTAAAAATGAAGGTGGTTCAAAAATTTATTCGCTATTGAAAATCATAAAAAAACCCGTGATGTGTTTTGAAAATTAATTTTTTACTCATGTGGAATACATCTTAAAATGCTCTTCAGAATACTTTTTAAAGTATTTGGTTGCTAATAGAAAAAAATTCAAGGTTACATTTAATGAAGAAAACTCACATAAAAGAATTTTCCGACTAATTTTACAGGCACTTGAAATGTTGATTTTAGTTTAAACAAGTAGGATCATTTAGGGGGCAAAGGGTGGGGGAGGGGGTAGGGCAGAAACAGGCAGTCATTAAACTATAAAAATAACTGCCTGGGATAATTGTATACAAAATTAAAAACATATATTTTTTTTGGTAGGGTCATTTAGGTGGTGAAAGTGGAAGAGGGGGTAGGGCATAGTAGTACCAGGTTACGTCTCAGTTTCGTCATTACAGCTTAAAAATTTTATTTTTAAGGAATGTAGGCTTAAGTAAAACAATTTGATAAATTTTTCCAATATTTTTGCATATAATAACGCCCACTAAAGTGGGCGGGGTCCACAAATAATTTTTTTATGGCTCCAGTTTAAGGCGTTGGACCGTATTGACATAAAAATATATCATTTGCTTAACAAAATAACCAAAAAACTTTAAAAATTATGTTGTTTTTTCTGGGTTGGTTTAGTTCTTCTTCATCTCCGAACTTAACCTGGTCTAAGCTTTAAAATATATTTATAGCAAATTTCAAGAGTCTAGCTCTTTTCGTTTGGACTGAATCGTGATTTCCACAGACGGACGGACGGACATGCTCAGTTCGTCTTAGATTTCATCACTGATCAAGAATATATATACTTCATGGGGTCTGAGATGGATATTTCGATGCGTTACAAACGGAATGACAAAGTGAATATATCCTCCAAATTCTTTTTTGAAGGGTATAAAAAATATATACTTCCAATTTCTTAACTTCTGTATAAAAAAGAAATTATATTTGAAAATTATAATTATTTTTACTTTTCAATAAATATCAAATTCTGACAGGCTCAAGATGTGATATTATTTTCTCAAAGCGCCAGTTCATTTAATTTAAAATATAATTTTAACTGCATTCGTTTATTACTTAAGTAGAGTACAAAGTAAATTATTTAATTGATATCAGACAACGTACAAGAAAAAAAGAAGAAGAAAATTCTGAAAATTAATGTATAAAACCGAAGGTTAACGCAACAATGGTTAGAAAATTAAAATTGAAATTAGAAGAACAAAAGTTTTCAAACAACAACAAGAGGAGAAAAACAAGCAAGTGAATTTGTTTGTTTGCTTTTTCGCCATTTAAAAGTGATAAACAACATTTGACAGCTGTCATTTCGTTTCTGTTTCGGCCCAGACAGTACCGCCGCACAAAGAACTTAATTTTCTTTGGAGTTTTTATTGTGCGTATTTATGTTTTTAGCAGAAGTGATTTGAGTGAGTGAGTGATGGAAAGTATAAACTTTTTTTTCCCCTCCCCCCCCCCTTTTCTTTTTCATGTGATGCCTGGCCGGCAAAATGTTGTGAAAAACCAAAATGTTTTCCAAATAAATATTTATTTAATTGCGCTATTGCTGAACATATTCTTGCATCTAGCGTGTGTGCTTTCAGAGACGCAAACAAGACATTACGCAAAGTGGTATGGTATGGATCAGCTTTAGCAACTCCGCCCCCTTAAAAACAATCTTCCGCTACGTTAATGAGCATTTTGAGTTTTTGAAAAAAAAATATGTTAAAAACTGCCATAAATTATATGAAATAAATCAATGATTTTTTTCATTTGTTTAAAAGATTTTTGCCCAAAAATTTGTTACAATTTTGCTTAATGAAGCATAAAAACAAACATTTGAACATTTTATGATTTAATGTTAAATTTCTTTAGATGCCAATTAAAGGCAGGGAAGTACGCTTTAATTAAGAAATATATTTTTGAATTTGAAATGCTAAAATCTAATTGCATTTACTTAAGTACATGTAACAAGAAATTTATGTATTTTATTTTTTTTTATTGTAGGTCGATATCGATACATTGTGTGTTATTTATGAAACAAAACATGAAAACTAAACGTACGATGCGTTTAATTCGCATTTGAATGCGTTCAAATCAAATTAATATGTAGTTACCCCAATTTAATTACCTTTAGCCACACAATATTTACATTTTATTGCTTAGCAATAATTCATAAAAAATTTTAAAAGGATACAAGTGAGCAGGTGTTAAGCATAAATTAAGCGAAATATTTTATAAATAAACCATACAATGTAACATTTAAATAAATGGAGAAATTTCGAATCAGTTCGTATGTCGTTAAACGGCGCACAGTGGGGGAATTTAAAAAAAAACACAAGGGAAATAGTTCGGCACTTCTTAAATGTTATATCCGTTTGTAATGAAATTTCATATAGGACTTAAAAATGTGTCCTTAATTTAAGTTTTGAGTTTGCATTTTATATAAAGGGTGTTTTTTTATAAAGTTTTTTTTTTATACGAATCACTCTGTTGTCTGACAGCTGTTTTGACAGTTTAAAGTGACGTCTCTTCTCAGTATTGTTTGGCAAATCATCATGAACAGGTTAACTCCAGAACAATGCTTCCAAATCGTGGAAATTTATTTTCAAAAACAGTGTTCAATTAAAAATGTTTATCCGCTTTTTTACCGCAAAATTCTCTTCAGTGATGAGGCGCATTTTTGGTTGAATGGAAATGTCAACAAGCAAAATTGCCGTATTTGGAGCAAAGATAATCCACACGCCGTTCAAGAATTACCAATGCATTCC
The DNA here is from genome assembly GCA_951800035.1 of Linnaemya tessellans. NCBI lineage: Eukaryota > Metazoa > Arthropoda > Insecta > Diptera > Tachinidae > Linnaemya > Linnaemya tessellans. The sequence continues at coordinate 22,924,744 of OX637536.1, read as the reverse complement.
GATAAATGTACTGTTTGGTGCGGTCGGTCTATGGGCTGGTGGAATCATCGGTCCTTATTTCTTTAAAAATGAGGAAGGACAAGGCTTTACCGTGAATGGAAATCGATACAGAATCATGATCAATGAATTTTTGGTGCCAAAACTTCAAGATATGGATGTAAACGAAATGTGCTTTCAACAGGATGGTGCCACTTGTCACACTGCGGGCGAAACAATGGACTTATTGAAAGAACATTTCAACGACAACATTATTTCGAGAAATGGACCGGTGAATTGGCTTCCGCGTTCGTGTGATATGACGCCACTCGATTATTTTTTGTGGGGATACCTGAAATCATTGGTTTACGTGGATAAACCAGCAACGATTGACGCTTTGGAAACCAGTATGCAACGTGTCATTGCTGAAATACGCCCTCAAATGCTTGAAAAGGTGGTCGAAAATTGGTCCTCCAGAATGACCCTTGTGCAAAATAGTCGTGGTGGCCATATGCCCGAAATTATATTTAAATGTTAAATGACAAGAAATTATCTACCAAATAAATAAATTTCAAATCAGCAAGCTCTTATAAAAACACACTTTATAACTTGGCAGCACTCAACGTAGCACAGCCAAAAACAAGGTTTTAACAGTTAGTTTAGGTTGCAGAAAGGGGCGTAAGCGAGAGCTTTGCCAATCCGTTCAGGATTACACTTAGGCCTCATAGGCCGGTTGTGCGCTCTATTATAAGGAGTTCCCATTCTATTATACGGAGCCTCCATTAAAAACCCTGGAAACCTTTGAATTTAATTACGTTAAGAACATAGTTTCTTCAATGTATCTTCTTAAGTCTCTCCAATTAGAACCCCTAAGAAATCCCATATTTGGTATAATATCCTGATTAAATGGTTTTCTCCTGACTGTACTAAAAGCTGGACAGTAGCACAAGTAATTGTTTATATTATGAAAAGAAAAAGGATATTAAGGACGGAGATTAATGAAAATATTTTCATTGATGTGTGGGAGGAGAAAATAGACGAATTGAGAGGAAAAAGGAAGAATTCCAAAAAAAAAAAATTCGGTTGTACATGATGTCAATTAAGTGTTGTAAAAATGGGAAACAACTTCACACATTTCTTTGAGCGATTTAATTTACTTTGAACAAATTTATTATACAGCCTGTATGTTAAAACCAAAATTTGCAGTGTGAACACAAAATCAGCTGTTTATGGTTTTAACTCTAAAATCAAGTTTTAACCGTCAGTGTGAAAACACTATAAGACAAAAGTGTCTAGCAGCCATTACATAATTTTATTAATTTATATATAAAAATTGAAATATTTGTATAACATAATCGGCTCGTAAAAGGTTCGAAAACGGATTTAACACCATTCATTCCATGATTTATTTCTTTTTTAATATTTACCCCAGTGTGTACCATGATTCCACTGCTATTTTATTGCTTGTCATTTTACTTTAAAGCTACTGTTTTCTATATAAAAATATTGAAATTAATGTTTTTAATTTATTACAGCTTATTTTATTATTTTATGATGTATGTGGTGTTGCTTTTTTCACTTAATTTCAATTTTTGTTTTTATGGTAATTGCTGCACGGAGAACAACTTTTTGAAGTGGGTGTTTTAGTAGCTGTCAAGTACTTGTAATAGATACATATGTATCTATTTAAAAAAAAAACTACGATAGCACGATATGCGAAAAATAAAAAGTCATGTGACTTTGAATGTATTTTTCCAATATTTTTTGAATTTTTCCTTTACATTTTCATATAAATAGTTTTTATTTTTTTTTTATTTATTACTCTTTTGTGTTAGCAAGACGTATATATTTTTCGTGATTACAGTTACTGAACAATTTATTAGTTACGCCCAATAAAATTTTTTAAACATAAAATTAGAATAATATTTTGACAATCATGTCGAAGGCCTGCAACAAAATGGCAGAATTGTACTCTAATTAGGAAACAAATAAAACTATTTATATTGCTAGACAAACCCCCACTTTTAGGCCACGTTTATGTTTTTTCTTTTTATTTTTTTTTGGGAAATCAGCTAAGAAATAATAAAAAATAAATCAAGAATTGAATACGCAACTTTTTTATAGCGGAGACCTGTCGCTATAAATCATTGTTGATAATCGCCGTATAAAGCACTTTTTTTATTCTGTGTCTGTTTCACATTTCTTGCCACACTTATGCTAATCTCACATTTCGTTTTGGAAGAGGGCATTGTATATATGTAAAAGAAAACAAAAAAATTTAAAAAACGTTTCCACAAATTTAAGATTTTATTTTAATAATAAGCGATAATAATAATTTAGTATTATTTAAGACTGAAGGCGCCACAGATGATGCATAAACAAAATAAAAAATAGTTTTATGGTAAGCATCAGTTTAAAAGTTGTATTTCCGAGTACAATTTTTCGGAATGAAATCATTTTTAATATCATGAACGGCATCTGAAATTAAAAAAAATTTCATTCCGAGAAATTTTTTTCAAAATACGGAATAAAATCAGTTTACCAACGAAATCGGAATCTGTGGCATGGCCGTATGAGTATAACTTTAAAAATGGAACAAAACAAGTATTTCAATGGTCGAGATACGTGGAATTATCCAGTAAGCTGCCACTTAACGTGAGTGTTTGCCAATATCACGCAAACTTTTTATTTTAATGTCTAACATTTTGCCTGGGTTCTCATCAATATAATTTTGGCAGCTCAAAAATTAAATGAATGAAAGCAAAAAGTTTATGACAGATATTAGACATGCTCTTGCTAATTTAATTTACAATAAAAGCAGTAACTCTTCACATATTTCACATACTTTTACTTCAACTTTCTTTTGCAACAGTACGCTTGTACTATGAGCAAATTAAGTTGATTTGAGGAAATTATATATTAAATTGAATTAAGATTCATAGGCTAATTGTTCGAAATTCGTTTTTAAATCTCAGAAAGACATGATAAATATTCCAAGGCACAAAGGAAAGTCAACATCAGTTTTTATTCAACTTACACAGCAGAGCAGAACAGCAGTTTTCGAAAGCCGCAACACCTTCATCATCAGTGCTCATGTGTATTGTGTTTATCACCACTTATTAGGTGGCCTAGTTGAATGTGATAACAGTTCGTATTTACACAAATTTTATTGTGAAAAAGAATCCGAGAACTGTATCAACCTGATGTTAACATGTTATTGTTTTAATACCCGTATTACCGTTTGATTATTTTTCTTCATGTTCCATTTTTCTGAATTTTGAAATTATGTCGAAATGTTTCCATTACGTTATAAGTAATTTTGTGTTCGAATTGTCAAAAAATCAATTTGACTTTTATATTGTCTGGTTATGTTTTTAACATGAGAAAAAAACAACAATTTTTTTTAATGTTAACTTGAAATGGTAAAATAAAAAGAAAAGCTATAAAAATGCAAAATACAATTGACATTTTTGTAAATTATATTCAAAAAATAATATCAGCGCCATTTTATTCGTACTTAAATGTCACTTTTTCGGATTTGCAACTCACCAATAAAGGATGTCCCAAGGTTGCATTTGAGCAGCTGCGGCGCAGTGTTGCACAGACAAATTTCGAAATAATGTGGAAAAATGTATGGAAAATCATGTCGCAAATTACTTAATTTGGGCATATGAAATGATTTCACCCGAATCACGTATATGGAAACGTACTGTAAGCCCTATTCAGCAAAATATTAAGAAATTAATATTCAAAATATACACGAGCAAATGAAAAAGAAACTCTTTAAGAACATTTACAAGAAATATTACACAGCCAACGATAAAATTGAATTATGTGTGTTTAGTTAAAAAAAATAATGCCTCAAATTGATATATAAGTATGTGATGAGTAAAATTTATGAAGAATGATGTTTAAATAAATATTTTTATTTAAATTATGATTGTTTAAATAGTAATAAAGATATTAAATAATATGCTGACCAAAATGTCTAGACGGCAGCTAAAAATGTTTCTTTGTTTTCCTCACATTTATTTTCTAATATTGTATGAGACTAAAAAAAAAACAAAATGAAAAATTGGCACATGTTACGATTTATAAGAAGTAAAAAGCACATTTAATACAAGAAAATCCCTATACAACAGCAGCCAACAATCTTAAAGACAGACAATAAAGAAAAACAACAAAATCTCTTAAGATACCGGCTAAAATGGCCGAAACGTCAATATGTGTCTTATACGAAAAAATAATGAGCTACTGCAGAGAATTACGTCGATCATGACCCACATATAAATTTTCTGGGAGTTATTGAATATCAAAAAAACATTTTCTAAAATATTCCAATTAAAATCAAGCACGAAAAATTTTTTTCTATTTTTGCTTCGCAATCAATTTAAAAAAAAAATTATTTGAATAATTTTCCACGAATGATCGATTAAATATTTTTGATGTCGGGCAACAATAATATTCACCACTATCATGAATAATATTTCCCTCCAATTTTTTCCCTAAAATTGCTATCATGAAAAAATTCCCCGTGAATAATTTCATGCTAAAATTAAATTCCCCTTATCGTGAATGATTTTTTTCCGCGAGTTTTTTCACTTTCCCTCTTAATTTATTCAGGTAGTTTTTGATGGGGAATAGAGTAGAATAAAATTCGAATTATAATATTTTCTATTATAATTCGAATATTCGAGATTAGAAATTTTATTTTCTGGGCAATTTCCATTAATAAGACACAAACTGATATTTTTTTCAACAAATCAATTGTGTGCGTCTTTGTAAAACTTGTTGCTCCAATTCTGAACATTAAGAATAGTTTTAATTTATTTTGTTCGGTTTCCAAAATGTATCCAAATTATTTTACTACTAAATGCCTATTTAGCCACACTTTTTTTAAATTTTTAAATTTTTTTTAAATTTTTCAACACAAATTTCTTTGATTTTTCATGTTGTTTTCAACTTTTACTCTTTTTTACATTCACTGTGAACTGATAGCGGGAATAATTTCTCACGGGAGATTTACGATACCATTTTGCCCCTTCGAGTGGAATAAAAATTTCACGTGATCAAAAATTCCACTTGCTATTCACGATAGGAGTGCCGGTGAAGTGATTTCAACTTTTTCTCTTTTTTACACTCACTGTGAACTGATAGCGGGAATAATTTCTCACGGGAGATTTACGATACCATTTTGCCCCTTCGAGTGGAATAAAAATTTCACGTGAACAAGAATTCCCTTTGCTATTAACGATAAGGATGATTATGTACCGAATAATTTTTTTACATAAAATTAATGGAAAGTTTCGTTTCGTTTACCAGAAATTGATATATTTCAATCTGTTACGAAAATTTCAATTAACTATTTATATTTTAAACGAACACAATGACCCAGCTTTAATTAAATTAATAGTTTGACGGAAAGAGGGATGATACCCGTACATATACATTTTTATTTTTATTTATTTTTGTTATGGAAAATCAAGATCAACTCATTTTTAGAGTTTATAATAGTCACCTATTGATTTTTCAATATCGATAAATACTATAATTTTTTTATATATAAAAGTTTCCCCAAAAAACTGCAGCATATGGTTTCTGAAAATCTGAATAGTCGAAATATATAGAGAATTTTAGACTCCCTAAGCCGCACTGCGATATAACGACCTTTGAAAACAATATATTTTTATATATTAAATTGAATTAAGATTCATAGGCTAATTGTTCGAAATTTGTTTTTAAATCTCAGAAAGACATGATATATATTCCAAGGCACAAAGGCAAGTCAACATCAGTTTTTGTTATTCAACATACACAGCAGAGCAGAACAGCTGTTTTCGAAAGCCGCAACACCTTCATCATCAGTGCTCATGTGTATTGTGTTTATCACCACTTATTAGGTGGCTTCGTTGGATGTGATAATAGTTCCCATTTACACAAATTTTATTGTGAAAAAGGATACGAGAACTGTATCAACCTGATGTTAACATGTTATTGTTTTTATATTTAGCTTATGTCTTTCTGAGATTTCAAAACAAATTTCGAACAATTAGCCTATGAATCTTAATTCAATTTAATATAGCAATATAAATGCTCGTGAAAATACTTACTACATACAAATATATTTTTATGCTCTTATGGTATAATTTTAAATTTTAAATATTTTCAATTTGTAATAAAATAGTTATCAAATAAATAACAATAAAAGTACATAAATAGAATTTGAACAAATTCGTTTATTAAATAAAAATAAAAAATAATTTGCAGTTTCGCAGATTTGAACTTGAGCTCGTTGAAAAAATTAATATAATTTACATAAGAAAGTTTGAAGTATACATAAGAAGAATGAAGTTTGTTAACGAAAAGTATGTATTTGTATGAAACTCCCTTTATGCTTGTAGCTGTTACTAAGTCGGCATGACGGCACAAAGCACTATATGCACGCATTCCGTTTTGCTGATATATTGCGAGTATCATGTACAGCACACTTTGCTTTGTTACCGCCAAAGAATAATAGTTGTAATCTTCTATCGCCACTGATTTACGGAGCTTTGAAGCGCACAGCTGTTGCCGGCAATCACGTTACTACAACCACAGCTACTATGAAGTCAATACAGCAGACTTAGTGGAGTATAATTTGGCGGCAAACTGGATTACATTCCATTCCACAGGGATATTTGTTTGAAAAGTAAACATGAGTATTGCAAACAGCAAAATTCAGTTAAAAATCATTGAAAAATGTAGGGGCACACCTCAAAAGTGTACATTTACCTATAACAGTTTTACAGCTTTGGAAAAATTACAAAAAAAAATTTCTGAACAAAAAATTAAATATTTGACAAATAAAAAATCACAAAAAGAAATCATCATCTTCATCATGATGATTTTTATCAAAATTTGTATACATTTCAAAATAATATCAAGAAAGAAGCAACAACAGCTAAACGGAAGTTGAATTTCGAAGCTAAAATAAAACAGGAGCAGCCAGAAGAAAAAACTTGGCAACATTTTGAGTTGAAATTTTCATTGATGAAAAATTAAAAGAAAACACACACATACACGCGGGCACACAACAGGAAATATATTTTGTTTGAAATTTAAGAATCTGCTAAATAAAATCACTACAACCGAAAACTCATATGCCGTTTATATTGAAACAGTCGTGTCAGACAGCCGGCCATTTAGACATTTGAACGCAGGCACAATTAATTGTAATTTATACTTCAGCCACGCTGTCAGTGAGACTAAATTGATATTTTTTCGTTTTGTTTTTGTTTTTTTTCAACTGCTTATTAATTTTGTTTGCATTTTCCTTTCTTTTTTATTTAATTTAGAACGCAACGACCTTTCGTATCCACCTGTTATAGCAACGTTGAGTTCATTAGGTCATGCTGCGGATTTTCTAGCGCCAGGAGACCGCCTACACCAGATAGATGCCATCTCAACAATTGGTTTAACCAACCAACACATAATGAACATGCTGTGCGGTGGTGGCTCAGCAGATGGTCCTGCTATTGTTGAAATTGAATATTCCCTGCCCGAATACAGTGAGTATAATGAATTGTTTTTAATAGCGAGGGCTGTACAATAAGTTTTAAAACACACACTACATAATTTCATTGAAAATGCTTTTAAATAGATGCTTCGATTTTGGGTAACCTTCTGATACAACCAAAAGAGAGAATAAATGCTTTATCCTTTTTTTTTTTTGGTTTATCTTGGACCAGCACTCAGGGGATGACCCCCTTATACTATATGCAATGCATTGCGCCATGCCTTCATCATTGAAACAGGCTGGCAACAACTAACACAACCATGCACTAAAGCTGATCAGAAGAATTCAACACAATATTTCATTACTCAGCGCGGGCTCGAACTCAGGACCCTCCGCTTCATAGTCTCGTGCTCTACTACTTCAGCCAACAGCACCCACTACTGTTTGTCTTCTTTAAGCTTTTTATTGTCACATTAAAAGTTAGTGAACAATTAAAGAGATATTCTTAATTTCCTAAGCGACAGAAAAGAGTTCAAATATCTTATAAAAGACACACACGCAGACAATTGGCCGAAAAAATTTTTGCCGCTGTGGCCAGTAGCAATGCTAGCGTAACAGTTTAGTGGTCGAGGGTTCAATTCCCGCCAGAGACTCTGGATGTTTTTACACAACCAAGGAAATCGCCTTGCGGCTGAAAAAAAAGTACTTTAAATAATTTATTGAATTGAAAATCAATTCAATAATTCTTTTAAACAATTGCCCTAATGTAGCCATTGCACATTAAGTTGCTTTCGCATGGTTTCGTTGATCATTATATTTTCCTTGTTTTTATTCACCACCATCGTGAATAGCAAGTGGAATTTTCGTTCACGTGAAATTTTTATTCGCCATGAAGAGAAAAATGGCACCGTGAATCTCTCGTGAGGAATGATACCCGCTATCAGTTCTTAGTGAATGTAAAAACGAGAAGAAGCTGAACACAACATGATAATTCAAAGAAATTTGTGTTGAAAAATTTACATTTATGCATGTAATAATTAAAAAAAAAATTTTAAAAAAGTGTGGCTAAATATTTAGTAGTAAAATAATTTGGATATATTTTGAAAACCGAACAAAATAAATTAAAACTATTCTTAATGTTCAGAACTGGAGCAACAAGTTTTACAAAGACACAGGCAATTGATTTGTTGCAAAAAATATCAGTTTGTGTCTTATTACCGAATCTTGCCCCTAAAATAAAATTTGTAAACTCTAGTATTCAAATTATAATAGAAAATACTTACATTTTCTACTCTATTCCCCACCAAAAACTAACTGCCTGTTAGCTCATGTCGAAAGCTATCGAATAATTTTTCCCTTTGCCCTACAATTACAATCATGAAAAAATTGCCCGTGAATGATTTCATGCTAAAATTAAATTCCCTTATCGTGAATGATTTCTTTCCCGCGAGTTTTTTAACTTTTTCCTTTAATTTATTCACTTACTGCCTGTTCACCGATGTCGAAAGCTATCGTTCGATCGAATAAATAAATAACATTTAAAACAAAAACGATTTTTTTTAAATTTGAATAAATTAAAGGAAAAAATGAAAAATCTCACTGGAAAAAAATCATTCACGATAAGGGGAATTTAATTTTAGCATGAAATCATTCACGGGGAATTTTTTCATGATTGCCATTGTAGGCAAAAGGGAAAAATTTCGAGGGAAAAATTATTCATGATAGAGGTGATTGAAATAAAAAATGTATTTGAATTCACTTGCCTATAAAGTAGCACAGCGCTGTTTCTTAGGCTCCCACTATTTTGAAGCACAAAGTCGAACTTCTCTGTGAACCATTGGCCAGTAAATGTTCCCTGAAAATTACTGAGCAATTACAATTGATGCTACTCGTTCCAAAGACCTGAAGAACGTCTTGATCTGCCACCTTGTGAAGTACTTCGCAGTCTAAATATTCCCATATCAAATGCTATTTGAAAAACATATTTTTACTAATTTTTTTAATATCTACTCAGCCTAGTCTAATTTAGATAGTCTATATATCGTGTAAACACTCAGCTTTTTTCAGTTAATTTTCAAGCCAAGATTTTTGATTCCTGGTACACAAAAAAAAACCAGCATTAATTAAAAATAAAGAAGCAAACATTTTAAGTTAAGCAATCTTTCCAAAAACAACATGTTGCTTAAGCAAATTTGGAAATAAATTACTGAATATGTTGTCAATGCAAAACATGGGAGGAATTACTCGTTTATGTTGAAATATTCCATTTAGATTTTTCTAACACTTGCATTTGTCAATACATTTTTAAAAATAATATTTTCTTTTTCTGATCTCTTTTCATGTCCTCCTTCTTCATTATGTGTTTTGATGAACAACCAACCCTCATGTTTGCTCATCATCCAAATGTGTGTGTTGAATGTGTGTGTTTGTGTAAAATTTTGTCTTTCAACACTTCGAAATGCATTTTCCAACAAAAACAAATGAAAAACGAAACATCAGTTTCCCAAAATAGTCTATGTGTTACATCGAAATTGGCTCAAATCACGGTAGAACGGGAAAGTGGTTGCCTGGGTCTGACGTTACGTGGTGGTGGCGACTATCCCCTGATAGTAACACACGTAAGACCTCATGGTCCCGTATACAAGACTGGTCGAATAAAGCCCGGCGATCGTTTGCTGAGAGTGGATAATGTGAGCTTCTCTTTTTGTACACAAATTTTAAGACTCATTGAATTTGCATCTGTTTGCAGGTCTCGCTTATTGGCAAAACTTTGGCAGAGGCCCAGCAAATCATTAAATGTGGTGGCCATGTATCGGGATATGCAAATCTCACCATCGAATACGATGTGTCGGTGGTGCAAAATGTAGAATTTTCAATGGGTCCTCTGCTCATTGAAATCGAACGACCCATGAACGATAAATTGGGTTTGGTTCTATGCAACTATACATCAGCAGCTGGTCTGACTGATCATAGCAAAATCGATGAAGTGAGCCAAGCAGGTGTTTATATAGCAAGTATTTTACCAGCCAGTATAGCAGACAGGTAAGTTGAATTAAATTTGATATAAGAAATTTTTAAAAATAGTCTTTGACTTTCTCTCTCTCCCTCCAGATGTGGAGCTCTGACAGTTGGCGATCAGGTACTTTCCATAGATGATATAAGTATAGAAAATTCTACCTATACTCCGGATGAAGTCATGACAATTTTGGATACCAGTTCTGGACGTGGCTACACACAAATGCAAATAATGCCAGCACATGCCCTGGCCAGAAGAGGTTCGTATAATTTTACAAAAATTAAATATACAAAAATATGAAATGAAATAAAATTAATTTATACAAGAACGATTAATATTTGAAAACATGACATTATTCGAATAATAAAATCCCATAAAATCGAAAAAACTTTAAATGAAAGATGTTAATAAAAAAATAAATTAGAAAAAGGGAAAACAAATTTATAGTGTTGTAGTTGTTGGAAACTTAAGTGAAAAATTGGTGTGGTGACAGGAACATGCATGTCTTTTTCGAAGTTAACATGGCGCCAATGTGTAAGAAAACAAAACCACACAAGACAGCAAAAACATGTAAAAGTTTTCCACTATAAAATAATAAGTGATTTCCTAAAAAAGTACAAAAACAGAAAATCGTAGGGAAAATTTATATCAGTGATTCTTACTTTTTTTTTTATCTTGGACCAGCACTCAGGGGATGACCCCTATATATGCAATGCATTGCGCCGGAACTGAAAACGAGGGGATATTGAGGGGACAGATTAGGAAAGATGAGAAGATAGACTGAATGTATTTTTACAATTTACTTATTTCAACATGAGCTCCGTAAAATTTTTAGCTTATTAAACTAAGCCAAAAAAGATTAATAAAAATGTTTGTATTTGGTAACGTTCAATACATATGCAGCATCCTTTTTCTCTTAAAAAATTTTCTTTTTGATTTAATTAAACCCATCAAAGCATTTATGTATTTTATTTCTTTTTTACTGGAAATTGAAATCATGAAATAGGTCACCTTTCTTTTATTAAAAATTTAATAGAACATTTAAAAAATATTTAATGAAATCGGGTGTTTCTATTTATACTAAAACCTTTTTATTTGGACAAATAAATTTAATAAAAGTCAGGATAGACGAGTGTTTGTAAACTATGTTCTATACTAAAGAAAATAATCTTAAAAAAAATTTTAAAATTATGAGTAACGTTCAACACATAATTTAAAATACAAACTTCGATCAACTGATAAAGCGCTCTCAGTAGAGTAATAGCTGACTTTAAAAAAGAAGAGATGCTGTTTAAGCTACAGACTTTTAAATTACAATGAAAGACATATAAAATTATTTTTCAATATCATAAGTGACGTTCAATACGTTGAATCAAAGTATTATATATAAGAATCACTCATATAATTTTCATATGAAAATTAATATTGCAAAATGTTCCATTTCAATATCTCGAAAATCAGCTAAAAATCTAAGAACCATTAATTTTCTAATGATTTTCGCATGTTGATCTAAAAACATTTGCCATCACCGTCATTGTGTCAGCACTAGTGCAGCCATCACAATCTTATTGAGAATCAAGGCTGATGAACGAGCCGACACATGCAGTCACATAGCGGCAAAAAGCCTAAAATAAAAATAACAATTAATGGAAAATATGACAAGCTCATTATCGTTAAGAAACTGTAGCAGCGACAGGCAGTCAGCCAACCATCAGTAATAACCATCAATATCAATACGAAGCATCACAGATCTTTTAAATAAATCAAACCGAATACGTATGCTCTGTGTATTTCAAAAAATACACAGCGAAAAATTTTGGTGGTTAGTCAAAATTTATGACTCATAACTTGCAGAACATTAAGTTCTGAATAAAACTCACTCCTTGGCTGTACCTCTCTTAAAACAAAATCTCTATGGGACATGTGTTTAAGCCACTTATTCTTCACGGCTACTGAAACTGAAGAAAAACCACAAATAGCTTTTCAAACTTCCTTTTACACAACACATTATAATAGGAAAATAAAAATTGTCTGTTCGCTCTCAATCATCCTGTAAGAAACTTAAACAGAGACCTTTGATCGTAATGTCTATGTATGTACAAGTAAGAATGTTATATTCGACCAGGTCGAGTCTTAAATACCCTCCAAATATTCAGTAAATAAAAACTCTATTTTGTTGGGGTCACTCCGGGAGGGGCCGTGGGGGAAACATCTCACCTTTGCCATAAAACACTAAAAAGCCAATTTTTGGAGGTTATTAAGTTTAAAATTCCTTTTTTTCGATAGGGTCATTTAAGGGGTAAAGGTGGGAGGAGGGTAGGGCAGATCAAAGAACATCTCAGCTTCGTCATAAAAGCTTTCAAATTAAATTTTTAAGGAATGTAGGATTAAATTATACAATTTGTTAAATATTTAAACTATTTTACTTTACAAAGTCTGTTGTTTTTTAGAGGTTGTTTTAGTTCTGCTTAGGGGAACATTTTTCCCTCTGGCCCGTTTGAGCCCATTTACGATATTGTCCTGTGCTATCCTTCAAAATGTATTTAAAGCAAATAAATACATTTTCCGTAATTCATCCTACTTATTTTTCACAACGGACTCTGTTATAATATGATTCTTTTGTCTAATTTTTTTAACCTTTTTTCTTTAATAAATAATATATTTGTTTGAGTCTTGAGGTTAATTTATATTAATATTTGATATTCGATATTTACGGATACTTAAAAAGAAAACCGAATGCTAGATTTTTGATTTATGTTGTTAAAAAAATTTTGTATATACTAATTGAAAAGAAAATTTTTGACAAAACTAAATAATTTCCTGAAGAAGCTAACCGATGGTTAGCGAAATATCGAATATCAAATATTAATATAAATTAACCTCAAGACTCAAACAAATATATTATTTATTAAAGAAAAAAGGTTAAAAAAATTAGAAAAAAGAATCGTAATTTAATTAAACATTTTTTAAATTAATATCTATCACGAACGTTTTATACGAAATCTATTTTGAATTTTTTATGGATTACAAACATTGCCATTTCACTACCTGATCAGCTGATATTTGAATCAAAGATACAAGTTTTTAGAATTACTCGTACGTAGTTCCTGCTTAAAAAACCTTAAAATAGATATTGTGCAATAGAAAAGGAACAATTTGATTACTCCAATGCACGCACAAACATATTTAATTTAATACGAACAATATACAGGGTCCGCCGAATAACTTTTTTTTTGAAAATGCTATAACAAAAAACTACTGAATATTTTCTAAAATTTCTTTTTTTATTTGAAAGTACAATCCTTCCGGTTAATAATGGATAAATAATTTCATTCAAATGGCTGCCTCGGCTGGCCATGCAATAGCCTACACGATCGGTCCCATTTTTAAGCACATGATCGATTGTGTGAAACTGTATTTCACCAAAGGCTTCACGAATATTGTCCTTTAAAACGTCAATTATCTCTGGCTTGTCGGCGTAACACTTATCTTTGACGGCACCCCACAAATAATAGTCCAACGGTGTCAAATCGCAGCTCCGAGGTGGCCAAACGACATCAGCTCTGCGGCTGATAATGCGATCTTCAAAAACAGGGCGCAAAACATCGAGTGTAGCTTCGGCTGTGTGGCACGTAGCGCCGTCCAAATGTTGCCAATATCCTCCTCTTTAATTTTTGTGAACAAAAATTCGTTCAACATGGCCCGATAACGATCCGCATTGACTGTAACGGCCATTCGTTGCTCATTTTCTAAGAAAAATGGCCCAATTATGCCTCTGGACCAAAATCCGCACCAAACAGTGACTCGTTTTGGGTGCGTCGGCTTTTCAATGTATGCGTGCGGGTTTTCTGTGCCCCAAATGCGACAATTTTGCTTGTTTACATACCCGCCAAGATCAAAATGAGCTTCATCTGAAAAGATGATTTTTTTTGGCAAAATCGGCATCTTCTCTAAGTCGATCGCAGGCCCACGAAACCGCATTGGATGGTCAGCCATATTCGTTCAGCGGAAGGATAAAACTAATTATCTGTCAAATCAGACATGAGCTAAATATGCACTTGTTGAAAAAAAACCGTTAGATGGCGGACCCTTTATTAGCTACTACAAACTTAATCAGTAAAGCACAGAAAAAATAATAACAAAAAGAAAAGCACATATGACTTGTGTCAATATGATTTGGTGACATTCGTCGATCGTAAAAACTGTGAAAAATAAGATCCCCAAAAAAGGGGGAAAACATCTTTTATAGTTTAATGTGTCTCTGCAGCTCATCTGCCTGTAGCTACCAGAAAGAAGTCTAAACACAAAAATGAAAAGAGCTCGCGACAAAGTAGAAAACATGAAATCCAAGCAAAATGTTTTTGCTGCTGCGATGCCATTATGAAGCGTAACATAAATTTCTGTTGAAATCGGCGTCATTCAGGCATTACGATACTCGTTCGTACATAAACGAAATATTTATTTTGTTTTTTATTTTCCGTGATGTGTCTTGGCTTTCTAGACTTTACACGATCTTTTTTTTTTATGGCCGTTTCTAGAGATCATATACTTTCATAATTTTCAAATTCACTAAAGTACGAGTATTTTTATTTTTATAAAAAAAAAACAAGAAAAAAGCAACTGGAAATTAATGCAGATTCTAATGATGATTCAGAAGGAGAAAATAAAACTTGTGCTATAGAAGGGGTCGCAAAGGTTAGAAGTGTGTCGCAACTAATTTGAAAATTATGTTTTAATATTTACTCGACACTTCAACTTGTACAACCGGCTACGTACACACAAGTAATTAAAGTGCAATTTATTAAAAAATACTACACAGGAAGCAGGTGTTTTAAAACATTTTCAAAAGTCTTTGTTAATAATTATAATTTTATCAGATGAGCTATTTTGAATGTGCTGCTTTACAATAACCATTTTCATCGAGTGTTTTTGGTAATTATATTTTAAAATGAAACTATATTGAAAATAAAGTGCACATTGAAAAATTGTGCATTTTTAAAAAATATTTATTTTGAAAGGAATTACTAAAAAACTGCATCATATATTAAGTTAATTTTTAACTTATTAAATTAATTATATATATGTAACTTTCATAGTCATTAATGTACTTTTTATACCCTCCAAAAAGGAATTGGAGGATATATTCACTTTGTCATTCCGTGTGTAACGCAGCGATATATCCCCATAAGATAAGACCCCATAAAGTATATATATTTTTGATCAGTGATGAATTCTAAGACGATCTGAGCATGTCCGTCCATCCGTCTGTGGAAATCACGTTTCAGTCCAAACGAAAAGAGCCAGACCCTTGAAATTAGGCTAACACAGGTCAAGTTCGCAAATGAGTTGAATGGGACTAGAGGGAAAAAAGTTCCCCTAAGAAGTACTAAACCAACCTATAAAGCACAACATAAGTTTTTTTTTGTAATTCTGTTAAGCAAATGATATATTTTTATATTAAAGAAGATCCAACGCGTTAAACTTGGAGCCATGAAATAAAAAAAAAATAATTTTTGGATCCCGCCCCCTTCAGTGGGCGTTATTATATGCAAAAATAGTGTAAAAATTTAACAAATCGTTTTACTTAAGCCTACATTCCTTGAAAATAACATTGTTAAGCTTTAATGACGAAGCTGAGACGTAACCTGGTACTACTCTGCCCTACCTGCTTCTCCCACTTTGCCCACTAAATGACCCTATAAAAAATTTGTTGTTTAAAATTTTGTATATAATTATCCCAAGCATTTATTTTTAAGAGTTTTATGACAAAGGTGAAATGTCTCCGCCACAGCCCTTGCCAGAGCGACCCCGCCAAAATACAGTTTTAATACCCTCCAAAGCGAATTGGATCCCATAAAATATATATATTCTTGATCAGTAATGAAGTCTGAGACGGTCTAGCAATGCCCATACGTTCGTCTGTGGAAAACATGATATTGTCTATATTTGAGCCCCGCCCCCTTCAGTGGGCGTTGACGTACGATATTATATAATGGAACTCTGTCTCACCATGTTAAACACTTTAAATTTACTTTCTATATGTTTGGAGGGTATTTAAGATTCGACCCGGTCGAATTTAACGTTTTTACTTGTTTTTTTTGTAATTTTGTTAAGCAAATGATATAATTTTTATGTCAAAGAAGGTCTAAAGCGATGAACAAGCAGCCGGAAAAGCAGAAAAATCGATTTTTGGATCCCACCCCTTTTAGAAGGCGTTTCAGTAACTAATTACATGGAAAAATATTGAAAATATTTAACAAACTGTATAATTTAAGTCTACATTCCTTAAAAATTTAATTTTAAAGTTTTTGTGGCGAACATGTTCTCTGATCCTCCTCTGGCCTATCCTCCCCCACCCTAGAAAAACATTTTTTTTGCACTTAATAACCCCAAACATTTAATTTTTTTTTGTTTTGGGGCAAAGGTGAGATGTCTCCCCCACGGCCCCTCCCGAAGTGACCCTAAAAAAATTTTTTTTTGCACTTATTAACCCCAAAAATGTACTTTTTATTGTTTTGTGGCAAAGGTAAGATGTCTCCCCCACGGCCCCTCCTGAAGTGACCCTAAAAAAATTTTTTTTCACTTATTAACCCCAAAAATTTACTTTTTATTGTTTTGTGGCAAAGGTAAGATGTCTCCCCCACGGCCCCTCCTGAAGTGACCCTAAAAAAAATTTTTTTTTCACTTATTAACCCCAAAAATGTACTTTTTATTGTTTTGTGGCAAAGGCGAGATGTCTTCCCCACGGTCCCTTCCAAAGTGACCCTAAAAAAAAATTTTTGCTTTGCACTTAATAACCCCAAAAATTTACTTTTTTATTGTTTTGTGGCAAGGGTGAGATGTCTCCCCCACGGCCCCTCCCGAAGTGACCACTACAAAATAGAGTTTTTTTTACTAAATATTTGGAGGGTATTTACGGTTCTTTTGCATTTGAACTTTACGAATAATTTAGTTATTAAGCTAAGAATTAGTATTCAGGCTCAAGTTCAAATCCCCGAATTCGTATTCGAATTTTTATTTAGAACAGAATATGTAAAATATTTTTGAGAATCATCAAACTAGCAAAATGGATCAGTACAGATCAAATCAATTTTTCCATTGTTCACCAACTATTTAACGAAATATATTGGTTTTTTGATATTAAAATATTTTCCTTTTTCGAAACCATTTGTAAAGGTCCTCCAAATAAAAAAACATGTTTCTGCTGCTAAAGAATACTCGTATTGATTTGATTAATCTCTCCCAGAATACCTTTTACATACAAGAAACACGAAAACTAAATTTAATAGAGCTTCAGCCATATTTCAAATGTCATATCTGAGCAAATGAATGGCTGTCAATGTCATATCTGAGCAAATGAAATTAAACCATAAAAAATTTCAACAATTTAAAGAAATGAAGTGCCAACAAAAACAGTGAAACAACAAACAAACCAAAACTATGTATTCTAAAAAGTTCAATAATAATACAAGATATTTTAATTAAATTTTTTTTCATGCATACACACCTACATACACATATGTATGTAGTATATCTATTCTCTGATACGCTATTTCGAGCAAATGTGTGCAGCTTTTCTTTGCCAGCGCTTTAGCTTCATTTCCGTCTTCCTATAAAATTTATTTGTGGAAAAGCCCTTTAAAAGAACTATAAATTAGGCACACAATAGTGGAGTAGCATTAATCAAGGGGGATTGGAAAAAGCTTTAAAATTTTATTTCCATCAATTGATGAGAGACAGTCAAAGAAGATCATTTTGGAATGTTCTACTACATGAGCACACACACACACACACACACATACTCATATACATACATAAATAATATATTTATAAATAAATTTCCATTTCTAATTGAGGGCCCTTCCGTTTTGTGTGCATACGCACGCACGCACATAAAACTATTTTTTTTTTTTTTTTTTTAAATTATGATTGATTTTCCGTTCACTTTTTTACAGGTCACAACACTTTAAGTAGTCCCAAATACGGTTTCAACACTTTAGAGTCGCGCAAATCACGTCAGCGCCAACGTTTTGTGCGCAAAAGTTCTCTGCCTTTGGAGTCGGCCAATAACGCCGCCTCAACGAGTGCAGCAAGCGCCGCTGGCAGCAGCGGCAGTGTTAGTGGTCCCAGCGGCAGCAGTAGTGTGAGTGGCAGTAGTTTAGGTGCAGCCAGCAACAGCACCACATCCGGTCTACATCACTCGCCCAGCATGGGCATTTGTCGTGCCGAAACCTTCCCGGTATTATTGGATTGCAGCATGGGCAGCGGTTTGGTTTTGGGCCAACAGTCAGCCTGCGGTCGGGCAGTTACAATTTCTAAAATTATACCCGATTCGGTGGCAGATCGCTGTGGTTGCATACAAAAGGGTGATCGCATAGTGGCCATAAATAAAATGTATAGCATAGATCAACAAACCATGCGCCAGTTATTGGGGGACGTGGGCTCGCGACCTCAGCATGCTCCAGCTAATTGGCTAGAGTTGGAAATAGAGTTTGATATGCCCGATACAGTGGTGCCCTCCAGCGGTGTATTCAATGTCAAAGTATTACGAGCTGGCAAAGCTGGTTTGGGCTTGAGCGTTAATGGCTCTAGCCATGGCGGCTTTGTTATAGCCGACGTCAAACCCGGTAGTCCAGCTCATCGTACTGGCTCTTTACGAACTGGCGATATACTCTTGGCCGTAGACAATCATCCAGTGCAACATTTTAATGTGGATTCGCTGCTTAAGGAAGGCTCGTTGGGAGATTTTTCCACTCTTACCATTAAAAGGGTCATGCTGCCAGACTTCCTGTTCGATGCCCAACAAAAAGTACCCAACCATATTTACAGTAATTGTCCCAGCAGTCCCACTACGGACCATGATCTGTACAGCAGTGCTTATGTGGCCAAATACAACGACTGCATGTCCATTAAATCAACCACACCTCAGCCAGAATATTTCAGAGGTCCCACCTTGGACGACAGTACACTTAATTCCGTACAAATTAGACAACATTTGGCTGCGCCCAATTGGACTTGCGGTGGTGGCACCATGGGCCGATCTTTTCACAATCAAAATACCCAGAGTTTGACCACAGAACTACCCGATGATGAAATAAATTACAATGACTTTGGCGGCTACGATTTGGACAGATATGCCAGGTAAGTTTGCAAATTTGCAAATGTTGTTGTAAATTGTTGTTGTATAAATTATTATTACTATTTTTTCCAATTCAGTGTTGATTGCACTACTTTGCCGCCTCCCATGGAAAATAAAGTCTATGGCTCAGCCGCCAGTTCGAGTAGTAAAAGCAGTGGCTCCAGTTTACATCAAGTCATTTTTACTGTGCGCCTGGAGCCCAAGGGAGGTTTGCTGGGCATAACCCTGGCCGGTAGTGAGGAAACGTCGAAGCCCATTACCATAAGTGGCATCGTGGAAGGTGAGTTTTCGCTAAAGCCTACGCTTCAGTCAATAAATAAAGTTTACAACTTTCCCATTTCAGGCGGTATAGCTCATAAAAATGGCCAAATTCAAATAGGTGACCAGCTTTTAGCCATCAATACTGACTCTATACAAGGACTGCCATTATCACATGCCACTAATCTGCTCCAGCACCTGGGCGATGTAGTAGATTTGAAGATTTTACGGTCACATGATACACAAAATAATTATGGCCCCGCTACCGAAACACCAAATGTGCCACAACCGCAAGCCATCTATGCCAAAGTACAAAGAAGACCCAGAAGTCCTTCGGCCAATACCGATAATGGTTCCTCAAGTGGTAAAGGGGAAAAGCCTAAAGTTTTCCATGTCACTTTATACAAGGATAAAGTTTATGATGACTATGGCTTTTCCGTATCCGATGGCCTCTATGAGAGAGGGGTGTTCATAAATCGTATAAGAACAGGCGGCCCAGCCGATAAATGCGGCCTGCTAAAGCCCTTCGATAGAATCATGCAGGTGTGTAAAATAATACAAATTTAGTGCAATAACCGGGCAAATCACGGTATAATGAGTGCGTCCATTCCTTCCTAATTATCCAACAACTCTCATGTCTGGGCCGGTGCTTCAAAGTCTATTTTGAAGTTACTTGACCGCGTACAGGAGAGGCCGATGAAACTCATCGGAGACAGTAGGGTAGCCAACTCTATTGACTCACTTCAGCATCGTCGCAATGTGGGGTGCGTATCGTTGTTTTATCGCTTCTACAATGATTTGTGCTCTGGTGAAATTGGGGACTTGTCTCTAAAACCCATTCTTTCTTACACTCAACGCGTTCTTCATCAAGGGCGGATGCGTTTGTGGTCGAAATGGCAACGAATCGCACTACGCATTACAGAGAAAATTCCTTTTTTGGCCGAACAGTCTGTATGTGGAACCAACTAACTGCAGATGTCTTCCCCGCCACTTACAATTTGAGGGGGTTCAAGTCGAATATCCACAGACACTACTCCCTTTATCCTCCTTCCCAAAATCTATTTCCCCAGTTCCAGCGCAATGCACTGCATATGTAGGAGTCATCCCCTGAGTGCTGGTCCTACTTCTAAGAAAAAAAAAAGGATAAACTCGAGTTTTCCTAAAACACCTTCGTTCTGTTTGGGAGTTTTAGAATATTTTTTTTATAGTTTTCGCCCCACAATCACAAAGTGTATTTGTCTCCTTTTTAAAAAATAATTTTTATACCCTTCATCATAAATTTAAATTCCACAATATTTATATGCGACCCAATAAAGTATATTTTGTGGGTCCTTATGAATAGGGAAGTCAAATTAGCGATATCCGTCTGTCTGTCTGTCTGCCTGTACGTGAAATCAGTTTTCCGAAACCCCAGAAAAGCTACAGACTTCGGTCTTGGATTGATGTATTGGAAATAGTCCCAAATAGATTGCTATTAACAATCAGTTCCCAGACCTGGAAAATTTTTACTTATTATACCCTCCAAGAAGTATATCCACTTTGTCATTCCGTGTGGAATGCAGCAAAATATTCCTCTAAGGCCCCATAAAGTATATATATTTTTGATCGGTGATGAAATCTAAGACGATCTAGCCACGCTCGTCCGTCTGTCCGACCGTCCCTCTGTGGAAATCCGGATTCAGTCCAAACGAAAAGAGTCAGACCCTTGAAATTTGGTATAGATAAATTTTGAAAGATAGCAGCCTATTTTTTTTTTAGGAGTAGGACCAGCACTCAGGGGATGACCCCTATATATGCAATGCATTGCGCCGGAACTGAAAACGAGGAGATAGTATTGAGGAGACAGATTAGGAAAGATGAGAAGATAGACAGTTTGTTTTATAGCTATTTCAACCTTTTGTACTTCGCCGGCTAATTTTTGCTACAGGGCCGACGAAGGTGGGTGCTGATACTCTGCTTTTTAGTACATGATAGTGTCAGTCGCTGCCAATTATGTTCAGTGATCAGTGACTATGCCTTCATCTTTGAAACAGGCTGGCAACAACGAACACAACCACGCACTAATTCTGATCAGAAGAATTCAACACAATATTTCATGACTCAGCGCGGGCTCGAACTCACGACCCTCCGTTTCATAGTCTCGTGTTCTACTACTTCAGCCAACAGCACCCACAAACAGTTCAAGTTCGTAAATGGGCTGAATCGGGAAAGAGGGAAAAAAGTTTCCCTAAGAAGTACTAAACCAACTTCTAAAAAACAACATAATTTTTAAAGTTTTTTTGTAATTTTGTTTTTTGGGCGTTAAAATAGCATATTACATGGAGAAATATTGAAAATATTTAACAAATTGTATAATTTAAGCCTGATTTCGTTAAAAATTAAATTTTAAAGCTTTTATGGCGAAGAAGACGTGTTCTCTGGTCTTCCTCTGCCCCACCCTCTCCCTGCCTTTGCCCTTAAATGACCTTTAAAAAACTATACACTTAATGACCCAAAAAAATGTACTTCTTAATATTTTATGGCAAAGGTGAGATCTCTCCCCCACGACCCCTTCCCAAGTGACCCCTACAAAATGGAGGTTTTATTTACTAAATATTTGGAGGGAGTTTAAGCTTCGACCCGGTCGAACATAACGTGCTTCCTAGCTTTTGGTGTATAAAAGTAGTACTAGCGAAAACAAACTTTTGTGAATTAGACCTATTTTATAATTTAGGATGAATTAAAATAGCTAAAGAACTAGACAATTTAATATATTTTTTTTTAATCAAAAATGTGATTCCAATCATGGAATGGCGCACGTCGGTGAAGGGTATTAAAGATTCGGCACAGTCGAATATAGTACTTTTGCTTGTTTATGATCTTTTCAAAATTAATTTCCTGAAGAAGTCACACAAAGGAGTGACGAAATATTGAAATTAAAAATTAAATGAAAATAAAGAGACCCTTAAGCTTAAAAATATCAGAATACAATAATAACAAATTAAATTTAAATTTGTAAATTACTCTAACTTTATTGCCTTCATGGTTATTCCACAGAGCACACCTTGTTTTTTGCTCTCGAAAGATATGAATGAGACAAATAATTAATATTTTTTATGAATTTTCAAGGTCAATGAAATGAAGACCCAAGATTTCGACTGTTGTCTTACGGTACCTCTGATAGCAGCAGCGGGTGATAAAATCGAAATGATTATACAACGCACAGAATAGCGATCAAAGTCCAACTTAAGCCAAAACATCCCCCGAAAACTGTTCCAGCAGTATGTGCCTTTTATTATAAACGATACACCTAAATATTATCTAATATACGATTCTAAGTGCTAAGATCAAAAAGAGATCAAAACTAATTTATTTTCTAACCAAATATACAATTTTAAATAATTTTTATACAAAATACCATACACTGTACGAAGAATTTAGTTGTAACACATTTAAATGCCAAATAACCAAAATATGAAATAGAGTACGAGTGTATTTTAATTTAGTTTTGTAAGTTAAAACCCAAGAGAACCAAATTGATTAAATTGTATTTTTTTGAACTTTAACTGTTTTTGAAATAATTTTTAGTACTTTTAATTTTTTAACGAATATTTATGTTTTTAAGCTAAAACAATTTACAATGACAATAACATTTCAAAAATTTATTTCATTTAAGTGCTGAGCTGAATTCTTAAAGTGCTTCTAATTGTCTTTCAATTCTAATCAATTTTAATTAAATTTTATTGTACACATGAAATATGTAATATTAATTTCAAGAAAGCATTTCAAGTGTTTTCCTATACTATTAACAAAATATTGTGACGCCAATATACATATATATTTAAATATTTTGTAATTTAGAAGATGCTAAAACAATAAAATGAATATGTGTTCTGGCTTTAGTTATGAAGTTTTATTAATTTAAGATTTTGAGACATTTTAAAATATTTATTATATACTAGCTTTATCCGCGACTTTGTCTGCGAAGAATATGTGAAACTACGGCGTAGCTAATGCGTATGTTATGTCAATGATGTGTTGTATTTTTACTGTATCGAAATTTGAAACGTTCTTAGTTATCAGTTTAATAATTTCATATGTCTATACAAATTTTCGACCACCCTTAACCAATCCAAAAACAAAAACCACCCTATGTTATTCCTCAGATCTTAAAACATCTTCACGCCAAATTTCATCTAAATGAAAAGGAAACTGACAGACAGAGTTACTTTCATATATATGTACATATTATATTAGTAAGGAAAAAAGTCCGTCATCATAAAAACTGCGCCATTATAAAAAGTCATCAGGAAAAATGCAAGTCATTATAAAAAGTGCAAGTCATAATGAAAAGGGCAAGTCATTATAAAAAGTGCAAGTCATCTCAAAAAGTGCAAGTCATTATTAAAAGTGCAAGTCATTATAAAAAGTGCAAGTCACTATAAAAAGTGCAAGTTATTATAAAAAGTGCAAATCATTATAAAAAGCGCAAGTCATCGTAAAAAGTGCAAGTCAATATAAAAAGTGCAAATCATCATAAAAAGTGCAAGTCATTATGAAAAGTGTAAGTCATCATAAAAAGTGCAAGTCATCATAAAAGTGCAAGTCATAATAAAAAGTGCAAGTCATTATAAAAAGTGCAGGTCATCGTAAAAGTGCAAGTCATTATAAAAAGTGCAAGTCATTATAAAAAGTGCAACTCATTATATAAAGTGCAAGTCATCATAAAATCTGCAAGTCATCACAAAAAGTGCAAGTCATTAAAATAAGTGCAAGTCTTCATAAAAAGTGCAAGTCATTATCTATAAAATGTGCAAGTCATCATAAAAAGTGCAAGACATTATAAAAAGTGCAAGTCATCATGAAAAGTGCAAGTCATTATAAAAAGTGCAAGTCATTATCAAAAGTGCAAGTCATCATAAAAAAAACAAGTCATTATAAAAAGTGCAAGTCATGATGAAAAGTGCAAGTCATAATAAAAAGTGCAAGTCATCATAAAAAGTGCAAGTCATCATAAAAAGTGCAAGTCATTGTAAAAAGTGAAAGTCATTATAAAAAGTGCAAGTCATCATAAAAAGTGTAAGTCATTATAAAATGTGCAAGTCATAATAAAAAGTGCAAGATACAATACAAATTATTTCAAATTACAGGAATGATCAAATTACATTGTTTTTTTTTTAATGCATTGAATGTTTTTCTAGGGACCTGCAAACAATTCAAATTGTGACGAATTTTAAAATAATTGTCAAGTGCAAACGAAAAAAGGTGAAATAAATTCGCCACAATCATTTTCAGTGTTACTCGAATTCGGTTGCCAACTGTAATTATTTCCAAACAAAGTCCACACTCTGTATTGATTCCAAGTGCTTTTCATATGAAATGAAATGGCATCGTGTTTGACCCATTCATGGATTTCGCTGAAAACAGTCTCAAATTCAAAGTACAAGAAATAAACTCGTACGCGTACATTCACGATAATATATGCACAGGATTACTCTGTCTATTGACGTCAATACACAGTAGAGGGGTGATCTAGGATCAAGACTAATTAAACTTATCACCGTTTTTCATTTAAGCTTTAAAGCGTGCGAGAGAGGTTTTGGGCGATAAAAGTGTTTCGAAAAACTAATTTAAAACAAAGAGTATGTGTGTAAAAATAAGATTTTGTTTTAAAATTTATTTGGATGTGTAAATGGCCAGTATGTGTTTGTTAATAATTAAACGCTGTTTTCGACGTATACGAGTATTTTGAACAGCAATCTTATCAACAATTGTATTCACGCTGTATTTCATTAAGACAGAGTTTTGTAAACACACCCATTGACTTGGGAGGGTCTAGACAGCAAAGTCCAAAGTCTACAAGGTCGGCACCAAATCAATCTGGTTTGTGCTGTTTTAACTATAAATGAGTTTCTATTTAAATATAGATTTCTAATTGTTTAAGTATTCTTTTTCTAAGTAAAGATTTTTAATGTTGTCTTATTATTTACTTGCCGTATTTTTTAAACGTCTTGATTTTTATAAATTAGAATTGTTTTGTAAACAAAATTAATAGAATTTTGTTTAATTTCGTTCGTATTTAATCAAAACAATAAGTACGTATTTTATGTTTTCCAACCATTTTTATTTCAGGTCAAAAAAATAATGTCATTATTTATTAATCAAGTTATAAAAATGTTGTAAACAATTTGTAAGTGCAATCTACGTCATTTATGAAAAAATTTAATAAATAGTTTTTAAATTTGTTTTGAAATTCTTGAAGTCATAATTAAATGCGTTAAGGAATTTTATACTACACACAGAGAAAAGATTTGCTAGGATCGTATTGGGAGCACAGTTTTGTGACTACTATTCCGATAGGAATATCCTAGGGAACAATGAACATCAATTTGAGGATATTTTCCCTATAGAATGAAATTTTGTTTGTTTTGTGTTCTAAAAATCTCAAAGCTTACTATGCTTTTACCTGCATAATTCTCAGTTGGTTTGTGAAAGTTTAGCATAAACTGAGGATTTTGTTATTTTGGAATTAGAACACACTGGCTTTAAATTATTTATAGTTTGTGCATATTTGCAGCAAAATATCTTTCAATCGGCAGCTTTTTGTTGCAAATCGGCTGGCTGATATGAGCATAAAAAGTATAACAAAAAAAATCTCTTATCTGTTAATACACACAAAAATACAACAGATTTAGTACAAGTATTGTTCTAAAATAAAATTAACTCTAGAGGCAAAGCATTTGATTAAAACAATAAGTTTATCAGATTTACATCTTTTAAAAACCAGAAAAATATACTGAAGAAACACCAACGTTTTTAATAAACAAACGAAAAATATTTCTTATCAAAATCAGAGATCTCATCATCACAGAGTACCTAAAATTCTTTTGTTATTAAATTTAAATTGTTTATAAATAAACAAAGAAAGTGTATTGAGCTCATAGACTGAATTGGACCGATGGCACGGGTTATATTGACATTTAGTTTCGATGATGTTTGCGGTTTTTGCAAATACACAACAAGAAAAATCATAACGAGATGGGATCGCACGATCCCCATAGTCACTTTCCATCACCTGCAAGCGATAGTTTCTATATCATTCAATTCAGGTGGATGATGTTGGTCAAAGTTCACTACGTTTGCTACGAAGCCGAAAGTCGTGCGATCCATGGTGAATGTATCTGGCCAAAGGCATGGTGAATGTATCTGGTCGGAATCGATGCTTGCTTGTGCTAAGTGTTGTTCGGCAGGCTGTTTAAAGCGGCATGGCCACCAGAGATCTCAGAAATGTACAACAAAATTTTATGTACACCTTTAATACAATGTACACCTTGAATACACTATAGACATTGTCTTTCCTTCATCCTGTACACCTTCTACTTGTGTATAACTATAAGTGTACTCGTGTACATCTCGTATAATATTTTCAGTGTTTGCTTTTACGCACACACACACACATTAATTTTATGAAGTTACGTACATAAAGTGAATTCAATGTCTTCAATGTATACACTTGAGGTATGATGCACAGTACTGTACACTCAAGATTTATTTGTATATAAAGTGGGGCATGCATACATTTTTCAATGTCATGTTTTTCAATGTCGTTGATGTAAACTTGTGTGTACAGAGGATAAAATATGTACACTGTTTCGAACTCTGATGGCCACACATCAAACTGACGCTTCAAACTCTGCTTTTCTTTCATAGTGTTAGTGAAAAAAACTCACACGTACGGTTTGATGTAAGTTTGAAGAATATCAAAACAATTTAGATTTTCGCTGCCAAACAGAATTTTACCAACACATACACAAGTTTGAAGCATCAGTTTGATGTGTGGCCATGCCGCTTTAAAACGTGAATGATCAATTTAGACTGTCAGTGTTGGGAATGGAAATCGATGCATATTTATCACTGAACTATGTGGCAAGTACTGACGATGGCTCGCGAGTGTATTATCCGGTAAGTCCACAATTAAAATTCTTCTACACTCTTTAGCACTTTGAACCAAAGGCGATCGACAAAGAGCGCAAGCGCATCCCCTCTTCACTACGAGTATATAGTTGTGTACGTAAACAGGCCCATTTCTACGTAACTTTAATAAATAAAGCAGTGGATTTGTATTTCCCTTTTACAAGAAATGCCAACAAGTATTTTCTATATTTATTGCAAAATGCATACTGACAATAATATTTTTTAGTTGTTTTTCTTTTTTTAAAAACTTACAAATAATAAAGTGACCTCAGGCTAATTATTTAGAAAGAATTTTATAAAAAAAATAAGTAACAACAAAATTATTTTTGCACCAACGGGCGAAAAACAACAAATAATTGCACAAACAACGAACAACATTTTAAATAATTGCAACGACGTACGCACTAAATTGCAATTAATGAGCAGCAAAAAAAAATAAACAAATTTAAACTTCTTTGTTATCAGTTTTAAGCCGGCAAAAATGCTCATAGTTTTTTTTTCATATTCTTTGTTTTTTTTTATACAACAAAACTAAATGCCGTTCGTCTGACGGCCACTCATGAAGATCCCCAACGAAACTTGTATCCGCAAAATAAGTGAGAACTATGGGAGAGTTTATTACTTGAAAAGGGCTGCCAGCAGCTTTTTACAGACACGAGTGTTTAATCATGACTTAAATTCAGTTGTTTCAACAAGATTTTTTTTATTTGTCGTCTATATTTCCCTCTAATAGATCAATTTAAATTAGATCATTGAGCGTCACATTAACAGCTGGAGGGTGCTATTGGTTGAAGTAGTTTACGCGAGACCAAGAAGCTAAAAATTCCGAGTTCGGCGTCACACTGAATAATGAATATGGTATTGAATTTTTTTTTAATCAGCATCAATACAGTAATTTTTTTTTTTTTTTATCTTGGACCAGCACTCAGGGGTTTTTTTTTAGCTATTTCAACTTTTTACTTTGCCGGCTAATTTTTTTGCTACAGGGCCGACGAAGGTGGGTGGTGCTGTTACTCTGCTTTTTAGTACATAATAGTGTCAGTCGTTGCCAGTTTTGTTCAGTGATCAGTGCTATGCCTTCATCATTGAAACAGGCTGGCAACAACTAACACAACCACGCACTAATGCTGATCAGAAGAATTCAACACAATATTTCATGACTCGAACTCAGCACCCTCCGCTTCATAGTTTCGTGTTCTACTACTTCAGCCAACATCACCCACAAACAATTGAACAGTTACTGGCACCGGTTGATGGTGTAGTGAAGCAGCCTACTTCGTCGGACCTGTTGGTGGTTCTGTTATAATTACATTTCGGAAAATTCGTGATATTTTCAGACAAAATAATCGTCCTTCTGAGACCTTCAACAAGCAAAATTGCTGCATTTGGACTTCTGAAAATCCTAGAGCGATTATTGAGAAGTCTTTGCATGCTCAACGTGTCACTGTATGGTGCGGTAAGTGGTCCGCAGGCGTGATGGGGCTATTTTTATTTGAAGATGAGGTTGGAAAGGCGGTAACGGTCAACTCACTTTTGGCCTATTATTGATGACGTGGATATCACCAACATGGTGGACATTTGCCAAATATAATTATTTATTTCTAATTGCCGTACTTTTCTCTTCGTAACACAATAAAAATTTGAATCATCTTCATCTCAATTTTTTTATTTTTTTAATTTGTTTTCGAATACAAAGTTCTTGTTGAAAAAACCTTTAATATCAAATGTCGTATTGAAGATAGAATGCAACACACAGACATGTGATTTGATTAACACGCCGCACAGTGGGGGCTTTTTGATAAAAATTAAAAGTAATAGTTTCTAAATGGGCAGCCCCATTCCAAATAAAACTCTATATGGCATTTATAGAGGAACTGCTGTAACACGAGACCCTAAAGTGGGTGCTCGCGAGCAAAGAGATTTTTTTTTTTTAATTGCAAAGATGTCGGAAACAAATACCTTCTGTCTCACCATCCATCACATTAATTACATAATTTAACACATTGATTCGATAAATGCGACAACGATCAACAGCAGATCGACTATGAACCATTCCACATTCTGTACACAAATAAATAATTTCCACTGATTTCTTTTCGTATAACTGCCACATGGCAGCCCATTTGATTGGGATAAGAAAATTCCAAAGAAAAGAGGTTCATCGCTATCAATTTTGAAATAATATATGAATTAAATGAAAACAATTTGCGTAAGAGATGGAAACAAAAAAGAGCAAAAACAAAACGGAGAGCGTACTTGATTGTAGGCTAGCAGCTGAGATCGTCTTCATTATAAATAAAATCGATGTTTGACCAGCGACTAAAATTCAGTATAGCGGTGAATTCCAACAAGAGACAAGGTTTAACACAAACAATAAATGAAAGGAACAAGTTTCCCTTCAACCAAAAGAATTTTATTTCTTCTTTCTAATTTACAAATTTGTTTAAAACAAAAAATGTTTACAAAAATTTTTTATGAAAGTTAAGTTGTGTTTAAACAATCTAAAATAAAAAAGGTAAAGCTGATACCAAAACCAAACAATTTAAAATACTAAAAGAAAACCATCAAAGACGAAACAGATACAAAAAAAAAGTGTTGTTATGTGTTTAAGAAGAAATCAATAGATAGAAAGAAAATTAAGATTTTAAATTTCTCTCGAGACAAATTGTATTTACCCAAAAAAAAAAATCAACCAACACACATTCAACAATGTATGTGTCAAACTCCACTAGTGGTCTGATGCTGCAGACCATGCTGTACTTGGCAAATCATACAAGCAGAGCGGCCGTAAACACACTCATTGATCTACCGCCTGCTCAAAAAAGCGGTAAGTAGCCGCTGTAATACGTTTACATATTACAACGAAGTCAGTTGTGTTCATTTGAAAACGTTTGATTTGAAATTTATAAGAATTGTGGCAAATTCCTTTATTGACTTTTACATTGAGAAATCTGTACAAAAATTTTTTAAACAAATCGCCGTCAGCCACGAGGCAATGCAACAAACAAACAAAATTACTATCAACAACAACTTGGGCCAGTGTTTTGGCTTTAATAATTGCAATTGTTTTTGGCTTCGTGTTGGGTTCTTTTTCTTGGCGTTTAATTTTGCAAAGAATGTTTCGTTTGTATGTATATTATTTGGTCTTTGTGACAGAATCTTGCTTTATTTTAGTTTATAAATGGAAGACTCTTATTTTTTATACACTCCAGAACTTGTACAAAGAAATAATAAATATATAATTTATGCCTCTTGTGATCCAATACAAATGGCATCTGCCCTAATTGATGTGATCTAGAGTAACATTTTCATTTCAAATTAGGAACCGTATCCATTCATTTCGAATATTCCGTTTTTAGGAATATATTTTTTCTTGACGGAATTTTTACCTAAAATACTCAAATTCAAAATTATTTGTTCACAAATAAAAACAAATAAATTAAAATAATTTAAATTGAGGAACGTGTAGTTGATTAAAATTCCCCATATTCAATGTTGAATTAGTGTTTGTACTCAAGTTCAACAACGTCAAACAGTGGTGAGCTCTTATGTGGTCAACTCTGAAAGATGACCTCGTAATTCAACTCTAGGAGGTGTTAAAAATTTCCTATTTCCTTACATGTACTTTAAAAATTTACTTAAACCGCTACATGTTGCTGAATTTCTTCCCTTACAAAATAGTACTTCAATTCAATGTAATTTAATTTTAAAAATATAGCCAACGTGCCTGAATCAAATTGTTTTTGTTTTTCAAATTCAAATTAAAACGCACTTTATAAATTTATTTTATAAAATCTTGACGTCAATGATTGAAAGTAATCATTTTCCACTTGGCAACAGATTTTTTATAAAAAAAAAAACAAAACAAACAAAACATCTTATAAACAGTTTTTCGCATTGAACCGTAAAATTTTAAATGCGAATATAGAAAATGCCAGAATTAGGTTATCTATCATCGCAGCCAAAAGCAACGTAGTTAAAGGGTTCAAGCATGACAGATTATTTAGAAGAGAATATAATTACAGCAACAAAACAAGAAGAAATATTATTAATAATTGAATATGACAGATAAGCAAAACTGTTACACTAACAAAAACAAAAAAAATTATGGCAAAATATTTCATATTATTTTAGATCCAAATGAAGTGACATGTTATGGTGTATACGGCTGTTTTCCTTTAAATGGCCCCTGGACAGCCAAGACACGCCAAATCAATGTTCATCCACAAAAGCCTTCACAAATTGAACCTCATTATACTTTGTACACAACGCGGGCATTTGATCAACCGAAATATATAGATTTAAATGATCCCGAGGCAGTCCATCATATGGGAATTAATCCCAATGGAAAGATATTCTTTATATCTCATGGATATTTAGAAGCGGGCAATATACCCTGGGTAAGTACAACCACGCAATTGAAGAGGAATTCGGAAAGTTAATATTTTTATTTCCCTTAGATGGTGGAGTTGGGCAAAACAATTTTAAGCTATGAGCGCGAGGGTGAAGCTGCTGTCGTACTAGTCGACTGGGGCGGCGGTTCAAGTCCTCCATATGTTCAGGCTGTGGCAAATATCCGTTTAGTAGGAGCCATGACTGCCCATGTTATACACCTGATATACGAAGAACTGGGTATGCGAAATTTGAACAATTTTCATTTCATTGGTCACTCTTTGGGATCGCATTTAGCCGGCTATACCGGCAGTCATTTGCAAAAAGATTTCGGTTTAAAACTGGGTCGCATAACCGGTCTGGATCCGGCTGCTCCCTTATTTGCTGAAACCGATCACATAGTACGTTTGGATAGATCCGATGCCCAATATGTGGACGTCATACACACCGATGCCAATATGCTGGGTGGTTTGGGTTTATATCAACGAATTGGTCATGTGGACTTTTATCCTAATGGCGGCATGGATATGCCCGGCTGTGATGCAAAATTACAAGATTATATGCGCAATCGTGAGAACTCTATATTTGCCAATATGCAGCAATTCCTGGGCTGTAATCACATCAGAAGTTATCAATATTTCACCGAAAGCATAAAAAGTAAATGTCCTTTTATGGCCATAACCTGTGACTCCTATGAAAGTTTTCTAGAGGGCAAATGTTCCAGATGTGATGAAAATGATCAAAGATGCATGCGCATGGGTTATCACAGTTTGGAGGACTATCGCCTCTTAATCAAACACAAAAAATTGGATGTTCAAACGCCTCCCATGTTGTATCTGCTAACGGGAGATCAATCGCCCTATTGCCGTAAGTATCAAAGCACTTTATAAAATTATATTTTTGCAAAATAGCTTTAATTTTTACTTTAATTCCAGGCCACCATTACAGAATATCGGTGCGCGTGGCTGGCCATGATGAAAGCACCACTCATGGTGGAGAAATTGGTACTTTAATGTTGCGTTTGCATGGCAAAACACGTAAAAGAAACACTGAAAAAATTAAATTCTCCAACAAGCCCATGTATTTCGAGCCTGGCTTCGATTACACTGCTGTGGTGGCGGGCAAGGCTATCAAAGATCCCATCTATGCCAGTGTTTTTTGGGAATATCAAACAAGCCTATTCAATCCTCTCACCTGGCGTCTTTTAACATCACCGAGAATATTTATTTCACATGTGCAGGTTGAAACACTAGAAACACCCCATATACAACTCAATTTATGTCCCATTAGTGAAGACGCTGCTGTAATAGAAGGCACCGAAAATATTATGCAGGAAAAGTACTGCGACTATTAAAAACATCAGTGATACAACACTATACAATATACAACTCACAATAGTAAAAGGTGCAAGAATCTGCTACAAACACGCCCAAAAAATGTAATAGACTATGTCAGCACGCACACAGAAAACTACATTTAAGACATGCACCGACGATAGCAAATTAGTACACAAAAATATCCCAAATGGTGAGAAAACGACATATTTAGCTTCTGTCGCAACCATTAAGCCAAATTAACCTCAGAATGAGTTTACCCATAGAAAGGGAAATTTTGATTGCAACTAATTCCCCAGGGCTGTTAAAAGCTTCGCTATATTTATAATTTAGTTTCTAAATGCACCACAAAGGATTTTGTTTATTATGAATTCGTCCGCCCACCCATAGTACAAAAAAAAGGGTAAAGCTTCAAAAATCTGTATAGAAAATATACAAATCCAACACAGACAGTATTGTTCTCATAATTGGCTTTTTCCAAATCAGCTTTTCGTATAAGATATTATTTTCACTTTTGCGACTACATACATACATATTGACTGACATGCCCATAAGAATTTTAGTTTTAATAATATATAAAAAATTTCGTGGAGCGGTCCAGCGGGGCAAATATTTAACGTCTGTAACATGATCAGTAAATAATACTTCAAGCCTTAAACTGTAAAAGTTTCTATTTGAACAGAAAGAGTTGAAATTCAATATCTGGTATAAACAATTTAGAAAAACTATCCATCATGTTACGAGTAAATCTTTTTATAACAATAATTTTGAATAAGATATCAAAATTTTATTTATTAAATATTTGACCTGTTTGTAAGTAAGATTGTTAAAACCAAATTTGCTTGAATTTAAAGCATTTTTTAAGTACAGTTTTTTTTCTCAAATTACATTTGTTTTTTTAGTAAACGAATTTTTTTCTAAATTTTAAAAATTTACTTCTTGTGACACGAGACCGTTAGTACTAAAAAAATTTTTAATATGACAATAAGTTTGGGCATACAATCATTATTTTTCAATTCTTAAGTTAATTTTAAATTATTCCAAGCAATACACTTTCACAAATCACGTCATTTTCTTAAGCTATTCTGTATTTCATTCGAAATGAAAATGGTATAAATTTTCTTGGCATTTATTTTATATCTCCAAAAGATATTTATATCAACAAATTTTTAAGTGAAACACAGAATAGATCAGATTGTAAATATATTCACCAACATAAATATTCACCATTTAAATTAATTTATTTAATAATTTCTATAAGTAATTATATATAATGAATTATATAAAAAGAAAAATATTAAGATTATAAGCAGAACAATAATTATAAATAAATAAATTAAGCCAAACAAATAAAGAGTAGAAAAATATATATTTTTATAAAATTTTTTGGTTATTATCAACCAATTTCGAAACAATTTTTAGCTCTGCACCTCTAAAAATATTGCAATTGTTACATAATTGTAATTTCTCAATGCGCAAATTAAGGGATTTAAAACACCTATTCAGAATTTTCGATGTCAATTCGTGTATTGTGCAAATCCAATTTAGGATATTATAAACCAAATTCGCTATTTTTAAAATAAAAATCAGTCCTTTTGAATTCACTTAGATTGATTTCTAAAAAGCCATAATTTATTTTAAAAAAAATGCAGAATTTGTCTTATAAAATAACCGACATTATTTAAAAAATAGTGATATTTTTCAACCTGAAATCGACTTGCAAAGAGAAATAGAAATGATAAAATAAAATGTTGACCACCCTTGACCAACAAATCGGTTCAGCGGTTTAAGCATGCAAAGGTAACAGACAGGGATACAGAGTTACTTTAATCTTTATTATATTAGTAAGGAAAAAAGTGCAAATCATCATAAAAAGTGTAAGTCATTTTAAAAAGTGCACGTGATAATAAAAAGTGCAAGTCATTATGAAAAGTGCAAGTGATCATAAAAAGTGCAAGTCATTATAAAAAGTGCAAGTCATTATAAAAAATGCAGGTCACCATAAAAAGTGCTAGTCATCATAAAAAGTGCAAGTCATCATAAAAAATGCAGGTCATTATAAAAAGTGCAAGTCATTATAAAAAGTGCAAGTCATCATAAAAAATACAAGTCATCATAAAAAATGCAAGTCATCATAAAAAATGCAAGTCATCATAAAAAGTGCAAGTCATCATAAAAAATGCAAGTCATTATAAAAAGTGCAAGTCATCATAAAAACTTCAAGTCATTATAAAATGTGCAAGTCATTATAAAAAGTGCAAGTGATCATAGAAAGTCCAAGCCATTATAAAAAGTGCAAGTCATTATAAAAAATGCAGGTCATCATAAAAAGTGCAAGTCATTATGAAAAGTGCAAGTGATCATAAAAAGTGCAAGTCATCATAAAAAGTGCAAGTCATCATAAAAAGTGCAAGTCATCATAAAAAGTGCAAATCATTATAAAAAGTGCAAGTCATCATAAAAAGTGCAAGTCATCATAAAAGTGCAACTTATTATAACAAGTGCAGGTCATCATAAAAAATTCAAGTCATCATAAAAAGTGCAAGTCATTATAAAATGTGCAAGTGATTATGAAAAATGCAAGTCATCATAAAAAGTGCAAGTCATCATAAAAAGTGTAAGTCATTATAAAAAATGCAAGTCATTATAAAAAGTGCAAGTCATCAGAAAAAGTACAAGTCATCATATAAAACGCAAGTCATTGTAAAAAGTGCAAGTCATCATAAAAAATGCAGGTCATTATAAAAAGTGCAAGTCATTATAAAAAGTGCAAGTCATCATAAAAAATACAAGTCATCATAAAAAATGCAAGTCATCATAAAAAATGCAAGTCATCATAAAAAGTGCAAGTCATCATAAAAAATGCAAGTCATTATAAAAAGTGCAAGTCATCATAAAAACTTCAAGTCATTATAAAATGTGCAAGTCATTATAAAAAGTGCAAGTGATCATAGAAAGTCCAAGCCATTATAAAAAGTGCAAGTCATTATAAAAAATGCAGGTCATCATAAAAAGTGCAAGTCATTATGAAAAGTGCAAGTGATCATAAAAAGTGCAAGTCATCATAAAAAGTGCAAGTCATCATAAAAAGTGCAAGTCATCATAAAAAGTGCAAATCATTATAAAAAGTGCAAGTCATCATAAAAAGTGCAAGTCATCATAAAAGTGCAACTTATTATAACAAGTGCAGGTCATCATAAAAAATTCAAGTCATCATAAAAAGTGCAAGTCATTATAAAATGTGCAAGTGATTATGAAAAATGCAAGTCATCATAAAAAGTGCAAGTCATCATAAAAAATGGAAGTCATTTTGAAAAGTGCAAGTCCAAGTGTGCGATCCACCCACGATAGTATGGAGCAAACGGAGACCAGGGGCCAAATTGCGGCATTCGATATCAGTCGAAATTTGTATTTAGATTATATAGAAATTTCGATCGTTATCGAATGCGGCAATTTGGCCCCTGATTCGGGTTCGGTATCGAAGTGCATGTCAGTGGTTGGGAGTGGTCAAATGAACAGCAAACTTTTTTGTATCTCGACGTTATTTAAAATATATTTATTTTTTTGTCTTTAAATTAATTCTCCTAAAACAAATTGTAAAATCAAAAATGTTTTGCTTCCTTAATGCTTTTTAATTTTCCCTAAATTTCAGACGAATTTTTTTTAAACAAATAAATCTAAATTATCATTAATTTTTAATAGAAGACGTCCGTAATCCCAGTAATCCGCTCATAAACAAACCAAATCCATGAATGAATATAGAACACCGTCATAAATAAAACACAATCATTCATTCTCCCCTTTTCACAAAAGAACACACACACACACACAAAAAGTAGAAAAATCATTTGCAAGGGAGGCATAATTAAGGCAACCAGGTTGCACACTTCGACTAAAATAAATCAAGCAGAAATATTTTGGAAATGTTTTTCAAGCAGCCACTAAAAATGAGTTAAAAAATTACACAATGAGTTAAAAGTCGCACCAAAAAAAGAGGAGGAGGGGGAATAATAAGAAATAAATATAAACAGATTTTTGTAAAAAAAAGTATTTACGGCATTTTAATTAAAAATTTATTAAAAATTTTACCAAATTCATATTTATTAGATTTAAGGAGGGGGAGTCTTCGAAGAATTAATTTTGAATAATTTTTCTTTCTGGTTTGGCGCCAATTTGTTTGTTAAAAATATATATTTTTGGGCAGCCCATTTATTTATTTACAAATTTTAAATCACGTGCTTAGCAAAACCCCCGTAACAAATTTGAATTGCTGCTGCCGGTTGTTGTGTGTCTTTCCGCATTAAAATGGTTGCTTCCGCTACTGTTAGTTTCTATGCCACGTATGAGACTTTTGGCAAATCTAATTTCAAGCTCCAAAGCACATGTCTCAGCTTTCGTTTCAGTCCCCTCTCCACTTTTCTAATACTCTAGCAGTTTTATGTCCTTTCCACTTGGCTGGTTTAATGATTATTTCTCTGCTGCTTCTTGTGTTCTTCTCTGCGTATTTCTGTTAAGCTGAGCAACAACTCATCATCTATGCATTTATTTTTACATCAAATGCTTAATTTTATTTCTAATGCCATTTCTCCCATTATTTAGGCCACATTTGATGACTTTATCTACACACTTGCTTTTGCTGTGCCTGTAACAACTTAATACCGGCGGCCTGGCCTGTTCCTTTGACCTTTTCGTATAAAATTTGTTCATAAATTATTGAATTTTCTTTGGGAGCTTTTATTTTGCATTATCTTAATATTGAAGAGGGAAATTTATTATGCGTTTTATTTTCGCAGAAGAAATAAATGGAAAGTGTGAGCTAAAGTTCAAAAGTTGGAAATTAATTTTCAACATGTTTCGTGTGGGACAGGGAAATATTTTTGTACTTTTTTAAATGAATAAGGAAAATTTTAAATCGTTTTTCTATGAATATTTGCAATGACTTTTTTTTAGAGGAATTTAAAGAGTGTTACACTGGATGCCAAAAAATAGTCATTTTTGCAAATGGCATCCTGCTTCAGTATTGGACATTTGTGAACTACACAGTTGCACTATGCAAAGAAATGAGAAAAGTAACTCTGCACTCAGCAAGCGCAAAAACAATTCGCATTTAGCTGCTCGACGGGCTGACTGTCTGGCGAACAGAGGAGCCCATCGTAGATTCATAGGACCGGAACCCTTCTTTGGCATCTCAGGAGGATATGTCAAAGAACAGAATGACTCCTGGGCTCGAGTGGAGTTTAATCGCCATTGGAAAGCCCTTCACGGCCTAAGACGGGCGAAACGTTGCATTACGTTATCTCGGAACAAATCCCAAAAATTAATTCTGATGGACAAGAATGACCTCAGATTATTAACGGGTTGGTTTACTGCGGTCTCAGACGACACCAGTTTACCATGGGCAATTCTGAGACCAAAGTGTGTAGACTCTGCGGGGCAGAGGAGGAGACACCGGAGCACGTTCTCTGCGACTGTCCGGCAGCGACGTCGTGCAGGAGGAGGTTCCCCTGGAGGCAATTTCATGACTCCAGGGGATGTGTACGACATCTCACCGGGTAGAGTAATTGGCTTTATTCGCAGCCTCAATCTACATCAGTGAACACTTGGGCTGCACAAAAGATCCTTTGGGTCGCGGTGCTTATGGCGTCATATAATAATAATAGCTGCTCGACTCGAACAGACTGGACCGACAAAATACCTTTTGCAGGGCGTGCCCAAGACTGAACACTTCCTTCTGTCGATAATGCCGCAGTTGTAGCTGGTGATGTCTGTGAGATGTAAATAAACATCAGCCAGCCCACCTGCTATGCAACTGGGTTTTACCAGACGGACCCTTCATCGAATTTTATTGACAGACTTACAGATGTTCCCAATGCATTGCTGATCGTTAGTCGCGTGCGAATTAATTCATTATTAATTTTAACCACAAAGAACACAATTTCACGTCGAAAAACACTACGTGTGGCGAAGAAAAAATTATCCCTTCTGGAGTGCTGAAAAGACGGGGGAGTGGAGTGATACTCG
Source organism: Linnaemya tessellans (assembly GCA_951800035.1). Taxonomy (NCBI): domain Eukaryota; kingdom Metazoa; phylum Arthropoda; class Insecta; order Diptera; family Tachinidae; genus Linnaemya; species Linnaemya tessellans. The sequence continues at coordinate 22,885,160 of OX637536.1, read as the reverse complement.
AAGGACTGTTGCATCTACTCAAAGCCATAGTGTGGTGCGGCGTTCAGGTGATAGGAGTGATTGCGACGTAATTTTTGGAGCACGCCATCGGTAATATTGTTACTAGCGAACGGTACAGGGTCGAAATTCATAGACCGGGAATTAGTGAAGAAGTGCAATCGAACACAGCAGAGGCCGCAATGACAATTATGAAGAAAGTGTTTCATGGTCAGCAAAATCTGGCGATTCAACCATCCCACACTTTATTCTTTTTGGATACTTAAAGTCGAGGGCTAAGACCACCAATAAGGCACAGACAATTGGAGAATATTCGAAAAGAAAGCGAACAGTTATTGACGGAAATCATGGAAAATTCAATGAAAATGGCACGAATATTCATTCATTTCCACTTAAGAGGAACATTTTCAAAAATTTCCGTTATCAAAATTCTGTGTACTCTCCAAAAGAAATAAAAATAAAAAAATTGGAAGATATATTCACTTTGTCATTCCGTGTGTAAGTCAGCGAAATATTCATCTGAGACCCCATAAAGTATATATATTATTGATCAGTGATGAAATCTAAGACGATGTCTGAGCATGTCCGTCCGTCCCTCCGTCTGTGGAAATCACGATTCAGTCCAAACGAAAAGAGCTAGACCCTTAAAATTTGGTATAAAAATATTTTAAGCTTAGAGCAGGTTAAGTTCGGAGATGGGCTAAATCGGGCAAGAGGGAAAAAAGTTCCCCTAAGAAGAACTAAACCAACTCAGAAAAAAACAAAATAATTTTTAAAATTCTTTGGTTATTTTGTTAAGCAAATTATATATTTTTATGTCAAATACCCATAAAATAAAAATAGATTATATTAGTACCCCGCCCACTTTAGTGGGCGTTATTATATGCAAAAAAAAGTGTAAAAATTTAATAAATTTTTTTACTTAAGCCTACATTCTATCAAAATAAAACTTATAAGCCTTAATGACAAAGCTGAGACGTAACCTGGTACTACTCTGCCCTATCCCCTCCTCCCCCGTCACCCCCTAAATGACCCTAACAAAAAAAAACATTTTAATTTTGTATACAATTATCCCAAGCAGTTATTTTTAGAGTTTTATGACTGGTTGTTTTTGCCCTACCCCCCCCTCCCCTTTACCCACTAAATGACCCTATCAAAAAAAAAATTAAAAATTTTATTTTATATATAATTATCCCAAGCATTTATGTTTAGAGTTTTATGACAGAGATGAAATGTCTCCCCCACAGCCCTTGCCAGAGCGACCCCGCCAAAATACATCCGACCCGGTCGAATATAACGTTTTTACTTGTTTTTGCTTAATCTTGTTAAGCAAATAATATATTTTTGTGTCAAAGAAAGTCCAAAACGTTGAACTTGAATCAATAAAATCAGGAAAATTCATTTTCGAACCCCGCTTTTTAGTGTACGTTGAAGTAACATAAAGGGTTTTTCAACAAGACATTTTTTCTAAACCAAAAAGAGAGATTTATAAGAGTTTTTCGACTATTGGTGGCATATGCCCCTACATTTATATCTTAAATCCGGCAATAGAACATTTTAATTCAGATTACAGGGCGTTATTCACTCAAATATTCATATTCGATTTATTCATAAATGTATTTTTAATAAAACTGAATTGAGCATGCCCTAAATAATTGAGGGAAATGTCTGCCAAAATAGAATTCAAAGTAAAGATAAGGCATGGCAACTGTTCTGAACTCAGTAATTGGCGAGTACGTCAAGAACTGGCTGCAAAGTGAGAAACCACGGCTGTGGAAACTTAAACCCGAACTTTGGTATTCCTGCTACACACACACATCCACACACACACACACATCCACACACACACACACATGCAATCAGTATGCAGTTAGTAAAACATACAAACGTACTTGCACTTAAAATGCTTACATTTTTAATATCAAATCAAATAATTTTTGTGAAACAAACACCAAATGGCGGAATCATTTAAAAGTTAATAAAACAGCTGAAATGTGCTGACAGACTTATAAATAACATCAAATGAACAAATGAAATGGCTTCGTCAGTGGCAACATAAACTATTTCATTCGTACCACTGCGACAGTAATGGATACAATTTTAAATATTTAAAATTTCCTCTTCACGAAATGCATCGCACAGCAAACAACAACAACAACTAACTCCCCAGGGCAAACAGCCGCACAAGTTGTTCCAAACAATTTGAAACATAAATTTTGAACTGCGAGTACATTTTCACTCAAATAAAAGCTATAAAATGGAAATAAAATAAAATAACATTTAAACATTTCAGAATTTAATGAATGTATTAAATTTTCAATTAAACAAACTTTTGTTTTTGTATTGCGTTTTATACCAGCGACGCAGAGGGGCCTGGCAGCAATTCAGTGTTTGCTAATTGATCTGCATATTAGAGAGGTTCCAAAAAGTATTTCTCCAAATGAACTTTTTAATGGAAAATTGCTGATCATAAATTAGGCAGGCGACGACTGTTGCTCGCTCGTCCGTACGACGATGGAAGGAAGCAATTGTGTGGATGTTTGACGACAATTCGAGGGGCTTGTTTTCACATAATTTATTTATTCAATTTCATTTGGTTGTTTCTTGGTCGTGTTTTTCTTAAAGTTGGTGTCAGTTTGCAAAGTATGGGAGCAGTGAGAGTTTCGTTTTCTTTGTATTTGTATTTTACAGTGCACTGCGCTGCGTTAATATTACACCAGAGTGTCTTGTTGACAGATGCGTCAAATAGTCGTTTTAATTTTAGAATGTGAAATATTTACTTTTGATATATTCTAGTGGAGTGTGGCAGTTGCAACATGATGTTTCAATTAAAAACACATTTACAAACAATTAAAATTAATTGTGGCTTTTAAGAGAGAAAAGAATAATTTTAGGGAACTTTTCCACAAACTGTTCTCAGTTACTGAAGGTTTCTATCGTAAAATCCGTAAAAGGATTTTTTTTTTTGTTAAATATGTTTCTATTCTTAAATTAAAAATCTCTGCTTAAGAAGAAGGATCGATTTTAATTTTACATAATTTTTTTTAACTACACACAACAGAAATTATTCATAAGTTTTTACCGAAAGACCATCAATATCAATAGTTTTTTTTTAAGATTTTGGGTAAAAAGGGTCCTTGAGAATCTGTATAAACTAAAGGATGTGTTTTTATAAGAGCTTGCTGATTTGAAATTTAAATCAAACACATGCCAAATTATGAAATGGCCAAAAAAAAAAAATTTTTATTTGGTAGATAATTTCTTGTCATTTAACTTAAATATAATTTCGGGCATATGGGCACCACGACTATTTTGCACAAAGGTCATTCTGGAGGTCCAAGTTTCGACCACCTTTTCAAGCATTTGAGGGCGTATTTCAGCAATGACACGTTGAATTCTGGTTTCCCAAGCGTCAATCGTTGATTTCAGGTATCCCCACAAAAAATAATCGAGTGGCGTCAAATCACACGAACGCGGAGGCCGATTCACCGGTCCATTTCTCGAAATAATGTTCTCGTTGAAATGTTCTTTCAATAAGTCCATTGTTTCGCCCGCAGCATGACAAGTGGCACCATCCTGTTGAAACCACATTTCGTTTACATCCATATCTTGAAGTTTTGGCACCAAAAATTCATTGATCATGATTCTGTATCGATTTCCATTCACGGCAACGCGTCGTCCTTCCTCATTTTTAAAGAAATAAGGACCGATGATTCCACCAGCCCATAGACCGCACCAAACAGTACATTTATCGGGATGCATTGGTAATTCTTGAACGGCGTGTGGATTATTTTTGCTCCAAATACGGCAATTTTGCTTGTTGACATGTCCATTCAACCAAAAATGCGCCTCATCACTGAAGAGAATTTTGCGGTAAAAAAGCGGATAAACATTTTTAATTGAACTCCGTTTTTGAAAATAAATTCCCACGATTTGGAAGCGTTGTTCTGGAGTGAACCTGTTCATGATGATTTGCCAAACAATACGTAAAGTAGAGACGTCACTTTAAATGTGTCAAAACAGCTGTCAGACAACAGAGTGATTTGTATAAAAAAAAAACTACATAAAAAACACCATTTATAATAAAGAGTTTTACAAGAACTTTGTTTTCTAAAACAAACTAAAACAAACAAATTTAGATGAAGATGATTAAAATTTTTATTGTTTTACGAAGAAAAAGTTCGGCAGTTATGAATGAAAAATAATGTCTGGCAACTGGCCACCATGTCAGTGATATGCACGTCATCAATAATAGGCCGAAATTAAATGGCTAACATCTTGCGATAGCGTGATCCATTGACCGTTACCGCATTTTCAGCCTCATCTTCGAAAAAAAACGGCCCAATTACGGCTCCGGATCACATAGGTGTACCATCCAGTGACACGTTGATCATGCAAAGGCTTCTCAATAATCGCTCTAAGATTTTCAGAAGCCCAAATGCGGCAATTTTGCTTGTTGACAGAAAATCTCAGAAGGACGTTTATGTTGACCGAAAATATGCCCAATTTTACGAAATGTAACTTTAACAGAACCGCCATTTTCATAGAGGATTTTAATTATTTTAATGCGATTTTCCAGCGAAATTGAATTCATTGTCACAATTCCCAATGCATCCATCTACTGCGATCACGTAAAAAAACTAAATGTCAAAAGTATCATGTTGTTGTTGGTGTTGCCACAATTGAAAAATAAAGTTTTTGGTAAAAGTTCTACATGTAAATATTTAACAAATTGTAATCCTTGATTCTTAATCCTACATCCCTTAAAAATTTTATTTTAAATCTTCCACTTCTTGATAGAAAAGGTGAGATGTATCTCCCACGGACGCTCACGGAGTGACCCCGACAAAATAGAGTTCTTATTTACTAAATATTTGAAGGGTATTTAAGATTTAAATCGAATTGCATACAGAATTTTCTTCATACAGAATTTATTAACATCAAATGAGATGGGCACTAGTACACGGGAGTGGCGTATTTCCGGTGTTCGAGTAAAAACCTTCACGTTTTAGACACGCAAATGCTTTACAACAAAACAAACAATATTATTGTTTTTATACCGTCCAAAACAGAATTTGGAAGATATATTCACTTTGTTATTCCGTGTGTAACGCAGCGAAATATCCCTCTAAGACCCCATAAAGTATATATATTCTTGATCAGTGATGAAATCTAAGACGATCCGAGCATGTCCATCCGTCCGTCTGTGGAAATCACGATTCAGTCCAAACATAAAGAGCTAGACTCTTGAAATTTGGTATAAATATATTTTAAAGCTTAGAGCAGGTTAAGTTCGGAGATGGGCTAAATCGGGCAAGGGGGAAAAAAGTTCCCTTAAGAAGAACTAAACCAACTCAGAAAAAACAACATAATTCTTAAAGTTTTTTGGTTATTTTGTTAAACAAATGATATATTTTTATGTCAAATACGGTCCAACGCCTTAAACCTGAGGCCTTAAAATTAAAAAAAAATTATTTTTGGACCACGCCCACTTCAGTGGGCGTTATTATATGCAAGAATAGCATAAAAATTTAACAAATTGTTTTACTTGAGCCTACATCACTTGAAAATAAAATTTTTAAGCTTTAATGACGAAGCTGAGACGAAACCTGGTACTACTCTGCCCTGCCCTCTCCTCCCCCTTCACCCCCTAAATGACCCTATCAAAAAAATAAATAAAAAAATTTAATTTTGTATACAAATATCCCAAGCATTTATTTTTAGAGTTTTATGATAAAGGTGAAATGTTTCCCCCACAGCCCTTGCCAGAGCGACCCCGCCAAAACACAGTTTTAATACCCTCCAAAGAGAATTGGACCCCATAAAATATATATAGATATTCTTGATTAGCGATGAAGTCTAAGACCCATACGTTGGCCTGTGGAAAACATGATATTGTCTATTTTTGAACCCCACCCCTTTTAGTGGGCTTTGAAGTACGATATTATATAAAGGAACTCTGTCCCACCAAGATAAACACATTAAATTCACTTACTAAATATTTGGAGGGTATTTAAGATTCGACCCGCTGGAATATAACGTTTTTATTTGTTTTTTTTTTTATTGATATCGTAAAGTAAAATTATTTCTAAATCAAAGTTAATAGATTTAATAAAGTCCTTTTCAATTCTAATGAAACCATATGTTCGATTTACTTCAACTGAAGATGTTTGTAATGCAAAATAATGGGATGTGTGGCACAAGAATCTATCAAATTGTAAACTCAACTTCTTTATTAATAGATTTCCCTTAAAAATTGTCCATTAGGCAGTGCATTACAAGTACTTAAGAGATACTTGACACATAAATGACACACACACACACACACACACACACACACACAAATAATAAAGTAATCGCTCAAGTGAGTAACCCTTGTTGTTTTTAATTTTCCAACAAATGCCTAAATATCAAAATAAATCACACAAGCATACAAGTACAACAACAACAAGAAAAAAGTAACAACAAAAAGGACATAAAAATGTATACATCTTGTAGTAATTATCCTTGTAACAAGCAACACCCTTGTTTTCAATAACAGCAGCGCCAGTAAAAGGACAATGACTTGATGATATACTCGTATAAGAGACGTTGGACGGGTACTCATAATTTACTTGTAGCTGCTGTTATGACAACAACACATACAAGCATACAAATAGAACTAATGCTTGGGTTTTTTAAGAGCTTTAGGTTTTTTTAAAGAAAAAATAGATAAAATTTTGGGAAATATATAAACTCTTTATTTGACTCGATGGAACGATCTATATAATTAAATATGTATATAAAGATGATTTCGTGTAAAAGTTGCCCGCTGCCACGCCTCAAATTTTTTGCAATGATCGTACTGTAGTGCTCGCCACTCACAAGAACCAATAGAGCAAACTGATCGTGTTTAACAATAACATCTTACAAGACAACAGTTGAGCTGCCAAAAAGAAAGGTGATAAAAAGTCACCCTATATAACCAAATCCAATGTCATGTATTGAAGAATAAAAGTTCTTATAAAAAGTTGTCTATTTATCAGCAAGACTAGTGACAATATTTTGTCAATTATTATATTTCAAGTTTGTTTGTTTGTTGCACCACACAAACAACAATCAATGACAAACAATACAAAAAAAAAAAACAACAAGTGGTTGTATTGTTGCAAATAATTAAGGACGAAAAGAGGGTGGTGTTTGCCTCCTGTGTTCTGGTTACACTCACAATGTCATGAACTGGGAAAAAGGATGTGCTCAGCAGGAAATAAAGTAATCAAGTTAACACACACTCGGCTCTAACAACGCACATACACTTAGAGCTGCTTCTTTAATTTGCGGAAGGGGGGTGCCACAAAATTTATGATCTGTAAGAGCTTTCGCTTTTGTAGCGTTTTGTGTTTGAATTGAAAGAACATTTGTTGCAAAAGTCATGTGGCACATTCTCTTAATGCTTGAGCGCGCATTTCACTTGTTAATGTGATTAATATTTTTTTTTGTACAGATGATGGAAGTAATCGGAAATATATAAGATACACTAGAAACTATTATTGTACTCGTATTAAATAATTTTATGTAAATATTTCCTTTATAAAAAAAAAAAAAAAAAAAAAAAAAAAAAAAACTTTAGAAATATTTGCAAGTAGAAGTAAGACTTTAAAGCGCCACAAATCAATGAGTGATAATTAATTATCCTCTCACATGGCTAATTGCTTTCACACTGACATGGTTTTGAGAAATTCTGGTTTTAACGTTAAAATCAACTGTTAAAACCCGGTTTTACCATATAAAATGATCTTGTTAAAACCAACTTAAAACCAACTTTCGAATTGCTTTTAAGTAGGTTTTATGAAATGCAACCTTGTTTTTGCCTGTTTTTGCCTGTGCTAAGTTGAGTGCTGCCAAGTTTTATATTGGAAACAGCTGATATTGTTTATGTTAATAAAAATACAAACTGACGCCTGAAATATTATGAAAATTTTGTCAAAATGGATGTCAGCCACCAGAAGAACTAAAAAATTGCCAGAGAAAAAGGAAATTATGGGCAGAGATTAATGGAAATATTTTCATTGATGTGTAGGAGGAGAAAATAGACTTTATCTTTTTCTCCAAACAAACACTTCTGTTGTACAGGCTGACAATTAAGTTGTTGTAAGAGTAGAGAACAAGTACAGCAACAACTTCACATATTTCCATGAGCGATTAAATTTATTTTGAGCAAATTTATTATACTGGGTGCATCCTCGAGCAGTGCGGTGAGACTGGCGGCATCTGGGAAGTGGAGGTCAAGGGACTATGGCCACGCAAGGATCCTAGGTCATTTACGACCGACACTGTGGAAGCCCACTGACTATATGGTACCCCACTTGGACTTCAATATTACTCACAAGGTCCTCATTCCATCCAGCCGGGAGTGGAGAGGGGGAAACATAGAGAAGGACTTCGACTGCAGGATGTATACTGATGGATCAAGAATGATCTGTGGTGTAGGTTCAGGAGTCTTCTCAAGGGACCTTGGAACAGGACTTTCGCTCCGACTCCCTGATGCAGCTAGTGTATTTCAGGCGGAAATATTGTCTATAAGGGAGGCGGCTAGGTTACTAATTGACAGGGGTGTTCAGGGTAGGGTCGGTATCTTTGTCGACAGGCAGGCACCACTCCCGTCTCTGAGGTCGTTCACTACTTCTTCTACCCTGGTAACTCAATGCAGGGAGCTTCTATCCAGATTGGGAAATCAGACTGGCACAACCCTCATCTGGGTTCCCGCACATAGTAACCTCCCCTGGAAACGAACGGGCGGATGAGATAGCTAGGGCTGGATCTGCTATGGACGTCTCCACCGCTGTATCGGTAGCCATACCGTATGGCGCTATAAGATGCGGCATTCAGAGCCATTACCGGCAAAAGGCTGCAGACAGATGGCGCAAGCTGGACACGTGTAGGGTAGCTAGAAGTATGTGGCCCTGCTACTACGACAGGAGGACAGCACAGCTGACCAACAGGCACCGTAGGGACATCTCAAGACTCGTCGCAGTAGTGACGGGGCACTGGGCAATAGGCAGACATGCTGGTAGGATAGCTCTCTCTTATAATGCATTCTGTCGCAGCTGCCGGGATCAGGGCAAGGAAGAGACAGTTTATCACTTCCTTTGTGAATGCCCGGCATTGCACCATACGAGACACAGGATCTTAGGCAACCGTGTAATATCCGACCTTTCGGAGCTATCAGGTATAGGTCTGGTTGACCTTATTAGATTCTTCGATGCGGCAGGTTGGACCTAGCATCCATCACCTTATCCGAGATCTGGACTCGGTTCTACACAGGTTGACACTGACGAGTGGAGTGGTCTTTCAAAACGAGATCTCAGAGATCCTACTTGAGTGCTTGTGCGTTACAGGCAGCCACGTATACCAACCAGACAACCAACCATGTTAAAACCACCATTTGCAGTGTGAACGCAAAATCAGCTGTTTATGGTTTTAACGCTAAAACCAGGTTTTAACTTTCAGGGTAAAAAAACACTATAAGAATAAAATTGTTTGGATATACTAGGGGGATAGATTTATACTTGAACAGGCTACAAAATTGTCCTGAATCCCTATATAAATCAGACACTAACTTATGCCATAACGCGACCGCATCCATGAAGAACAATATTTAGTGATCAGTTGAGTGACGAGTTAAAAAAAACACATTCGGCCTGATTGTGTAAGGTATTGCCGATTACGCCTCAGTCGTTTTTTTTTTCATTTTTTATCTTGGACCAGCACTTAGGGGATGGCCCCTGCATATGCAGTGCATTGCGCCGGAACTAGAAAGGAAGGGACAGGTAAAGAAATGTGAGAAGATAGATAATTTTTTGTTATTGTAGCTATTTCAACCATTTTTTTTACTTCGCCGGTTATTTTTTGCTACAGGACCGGCGAAGGAGGGTGCTGTTACTCTGCTTTTAGTACATGATAGTGTCAGTCGTTGCCAATTATGTGCAGTGACCAGTGCTATGCCTTCATCATTGAAACAGGCTGGCAACAACTAACACAACCACGCATTAATGCTGATCAGAAGAAGTCAACACAATATTTCATGACTCAGCGCGGGGTTGAACTCAGGACCCACCGCTTCATAGTTTCGTGTTCTACTACTTCAGCCAACAGCAGCCAACTTGGGTCCAATTTGATCCTTTAGTGTCATCTGTATTAATTATTTGCTAAAAAAATGGAAAATTCTCTGACCACGCAGCTAATTGCTGTGAAAATATTATAGACATATTTCCAAAATTCATCATCATGTCGAAACAACACCAAACAATTGCTTTAATATCCCCGCAACCAATAGCGGCCCTTGAAACTTTCTACACCTAAAGCACAGTTAAGGGCCGACCATAGCGGCAAAATGTGAGTGACGACGAACAGAAAAGTGCAAACTTTGTAATCACACGTCAACGTGACAATATCATCTTGATCAACCACACCTTGTCAATACTTTAAATAGAAATCAGCCAAAGACCTCATCAAATGTGTCCTGTGTGAATGCATTTTATAGCAAATTTTTATATGCCTGAATTGTATTAATATCTCAAAATTTAAATCTTGCTGCCAAGGTGTCAAAATTGCTAAACAATCACGAAAACATAATCATCAGCAGACAGTTTTTTTTTGCTTAGCAAAACAACAAAAGACAAAAATGTTCTAATCAGAGATTTCACATCGAAGATTACAACGAAATAATTTGAACCTTGACATCACAAAATATGCCACAATAATCTCATGCATGCTGCAACACACCCTCCCCCAGCGGCACTCGAAAATGTGAAAATTAAATTCAACAACACAAAAAGAACCCCAGTCACTTTCTTCCTCTCTCTCTCTCTCTCACTCTCGCTCTTTCTCTCTCACTCTCTCTCCCTCCCTGCAGCATGCATTCTAATTTTTACAAATTGCCATAAAAATCCATTTGTCAAAAACCCTTCAGATTAAAATCTAAAGGATTTTTAAATGTAATTTGATTCATAATTTAAGTACAAACGAAAACAAACAAAACAACAACAGCAACAACAAAAAGACCAACACCAAAATGTTGAAAACCAAAAGTTGCACACAGCAGACGCACGACACCAAACAATCATGGTGCGAAACGGAAGGAATAAAAAGGATGCTTTTACATTCACATACACAAACTCTGAGGCTGTTTTAAATCTACCAGAATAATGACAACAAATACACCCCCTTTCTTCGATTTGGATGTTTTTCGTTTCAAGGATGGGTAGAAAATTAAACGTAACGGAAGAATGATTTTTTGTTTTATTGTTATTATGGCCCCCCCACCTCCCCCCTCTGCCGCTTATAATTCTCAGTTCAGTAAAACAGGATGCAGACAGCAGCACCAGCAACAGCAACAGCATTCTGTGGTTGTCAAAACACTTACAAAAGATGTGCAGTTTTAAGAAAAATAAATAAACTCTTGTTTCCTGTACCCCCGCCGCCCTTAACCAACAACAGTCAGTTGGACAGACAATCGTTGTTATCCTCCCGAGTATCATTACGTGCTGTGTTCGGGCTGAAGTGTGCCAGTTTTCCTATTGAAAGAAAAAACACTCTCACAACGTTTGGTTGAGTCCATTAATCATTTTCTAATTTAATATTTTCAAACAACAAACAAACAGAACAACTTTCAGTTGCAAGTAAGTTCGTATGGGTTACAAGGAATCCATCTGTATGTGTGAGAGTGTGTGGTTGTCTGGTGAGCTGTTTTGGCTTTTCCTGCTGAGGTGTTGTGGATTTTCAGAACGTTGCTTTTTTCCATAGTGCTGCAAAAGTTTATAGAGGCAGCGCGAGAGCGTATGGTTTTCCATTCAACAAAATTGTTAAATGAGTTTTGGCTGCCCTTCGCATCTGTAATTTGTTAAGTGAATTTCTTAAGTGCAAACGAATGAATACCAATTGGACAATCGATTACATGGCGTAAACAGTGTTGTTGTCGTTGGGTTAAGTTGTTGTCATTTCCAGTTGCCCCAAGGCGACAGTTTTGCAGGGCAAAAACATAAAAACTATTTTTCGTAATTAATTTACTATAACTTGTGTTAAAAAAACAACAAGTTTTTTTTTAAAGTGTCACAACTTTGAGTTAGCATCACTGTTTTGTTTGAGCACCCATTTAACAGCTGATAGCTGCTTTCTGTTTAGTTGGCTTTGAACTTTCATTATGAATCGATTTATACCAGAGCAACGCATGCAAATTGTTGAAATTTTAATCAAAATAATTGTTCTATTCGTCAAACTCATCGTGCACTTCTTCCATTTTATGGCGTACATAATCGTGCTTCAGAGCGTCTAATTCGAAGAACAGTAGATCGTTTTCGGACCGCATTCATTTTTACTGATCATGTGCATCCCGTGAGACGCCGAACAGTGCGCACTGAAGAAGCTGTAGCCGCTGTACAGGAAATCATTGAGAAGATGATCCTAAGCAATCAATTCGTAACCATTTTCAGCAACTGAAGTTCTGTCCTTCCACTTTATGGACGATTTTTTTAGTTGCTGAAAATTGGTGCTGCAAATTGCGCCTTCTACGCGCCTGCCGTGGTGGCCACCTGGCAGAAATCATATTTAAACATTAATTTCACAAAATCTTCTTTCCAAAAAAGAATATGCAGGGTATATTCACTTTGTCATTCCGTTTGTAACGCAGCGAAATATCCATCTGAGACCCCATGAAGTATATATATTCCTGATCAGTGATGAAATCTAAGACGATCTGAGCATGTCCTTCCGTCCGTCCGTCTGTGGAAATCACGATTCAGTTTAAACGAAAAGAGCCAGACTCTTGAAATTTGGTATAAATATATCTTGAAAAATAGCACAGGTTAAGTTCGGAGAAGGGCTAAATCGGGCAAGAGGGAAATAAATTCCCATAAGAAGAACTAAACCAACCTCTAAAACACAACATAATTTTTAAAGTTTTTTTTGTAATTTTGTTAATCAAATGATATATTTTTATGTCAAAGAAGGTCCAACGCGTTAAACTTGGAGAAATAAAATAAAAATAAGTAATTTTTGGACCCCGCCTCCTTTAGTGGGCGTTATTATATGCAAATATATTGTTTTACTTAAGCCTACATTCCTTGAAAATAAAATTTTTAAGCCTTAATGACGAAGCTGAGACGTAACCTGGTATTACTTTGCCCTACCCCCTCGATCCCCTTTGCCCCCCAAATGACCCTATCAACAAATTTTTTTTTTTTTAATTTTGTATATAATTATCCCAAAAATTTATTTTTAGAGTATGACAAAGGTGAAATGTCTCCCCCACATCCCTTGCCAGAGCGACCTCGCCAAAATACAGTTTTAATACCCTCCAAAGAGAATTGGACACCATAAAGTATATTATATATTCTTGATCAGTGATGAAGTCTAAGACGGTCTAGCAATGCCCATGGGTTCGTCTGTGGAAAACATATTGTCTATTTTTTAACTCCGCCCCCTTTAGTGGGCGTTGACGCACGCTATTATATAAAGGAACTCTGTCCCACCATGTTAAACATTTTTATAAATTGTGTTACAGGATGTTAATTTCCCAACAGGCTATAGGTTCAAATCTGCGAAACTGCAAATTATTTTTTATTTATTTTTATTTTTAATAAATGAACATCCTGTAATACAATTTACATAAACAAAAGGTTCACTATTAAAATAAAAATTCATACATTAATTTAAAACGTTGCGAGGGCACGCGCATTTGTTTACATGTTCATTGTAAATTGAAAACTAAATTCAATTACTTGAACATAAATAACAAAGAAGCTTTAGTTATCAGCAGCCGATGGCTCTGGAAAAAGGGAAAGAAATACATGGAATATTGGGAATATTAATTGTCAGGGTTGGGGAATTTCGTACTAACCAAAAATGTAATAACTTCAAAAAAATATGAATGTGGGAACTTCTCATATTCAATTTTCGTTAAAATATTGTTTAAATAGTTGATATTCCCACTAACTAGCACCACTTGCGAAAGTGGAAAAAATTGAACAAAGAACGCTGATGAGATGGCGTAGCGGCCTCGAAATCAGTACTGATCCGTTCTGCTGGTTTGATGATTATTGAAAATATTCCACTCTCAAAAAAATTAATAAATAGAATGCAATCACGTTCATTTATTAAAAATAAAAATAAATAAAAAATAATTTGCAGTTTCGCAGATTTGAACCTATAGCCTGTTGGGAAATTTACATCCTGTAATACAATTTACATAAACAAAAGGTTCACTATTAAAATAGAAATTCATACATTAATTTAAACATTTTTAATTTACTTACTAAATATTTGGAGGGTATTTAAGATTCGACCTGGTCGAATATACCGCTTTTACTTGTTTTTAAGTAGGACCAGCACTCAGGGGATGACTCCTACATATGCAGTGCATTGCGCCGGAACTAGAAAGAAGGGGATAGTATTGAGGGGACGGATGAAGAACCATAAGAAGACATCGCTTTTTAGAGTTCTCTGATCGCAAGGCTACATGTATTTCCCTCATGGGTAAGAATATTCATATTATTATGGAGATTACACACGGAATAACAAACCTTTTCATCGGTGAAGGGTATAAAATATATACATGTTTGCTTTACAAAAGCAAATTAATGTGTTCTCGGAACCTAATCGTATACAAGACAAATTGTAATCCGCTTTCCCTACTCTCCCTATCATATTAAAAATTACTGTAAGTCTGTGTTCATACGAGTCATGTTTTACTGACATGATTGCGACCAAGAATGATAAAATAAAGATTACGCCAACAAGCTGAAACAAAAATACTTTTCTGCGCATGATGGAACTCTGACGTCACTCAACATGTGTTCTAATTGGCTAATAAAGTTCAGCCGGAGAACTATTATGTTATTATAAAAACAGGACAGTGGGGCAAATTGCGATTTTTCAAATTAAATTTGTTTGATAATAAACAAGTTTAAAACATTATTTTACTTTCTACTTTTTGTTATTTGAAATTGTTCATTTATAGTTATTTTATATAAATATTGAACCCAAGTGCTAATTATTTTTCTTTTTTCGCCATTCAAAACAAATTTGTTTCCTTGCAAAATATCAGCCATAACTTGCTTTGAGCTTCACCTCTTGGAAAACTATAAAATGACACAGCCTTTGGAAAACAAAAAAATTTTGATAGCAATATTAAATTTTAACACAATTATTTCTCACTTGTTTTTTTTTTTTTGCTGTCACTTTGTTTGCAATTGCCCACTGCACATTTTATGCTTGCTCTTTTTGTTCTCTTTTCTCTTTAATTTAGGTCTTTTGTTTACAGTTTATGAGCCTTAAAAATCAAGTTTTAATAAGTTTTTTACACTTTAAGTTTTTTTATATTTATTTTAAATTATAACACAATTTATTATAAAATATAACAAAAAACTTGCACTTTCATAAATCCGATTTCATTTGCTTGTTGGAAATCTCTCTGAGTAAATTGGAAATCTCTCTGAGTAAATTAGAAATCTCTCTGAGTAAATTGGAAATCTCTCTGAGTAAATTGTGTGAAGAGTTGCCAAATATAGCATAAAATATTAATTTTGTACGAGAAAGTATTAGTTTTGCATATAATAAACATTTGGCAATCTGTTCGAGGGAACAAATACGTCATCAAAGAGTAAATCATGCGCGAGGCGTAATCTTTATTTTATCATTCTTGAATACAACTATATGTACATGTCGTCAACAAGACATGAATTGTGTGAACACGAATGCAAGTTCAAAGAAGAAAAAGTAAGAATCTTGTCAATAAGACATGACTCGCATGAACACAGACTAACAACATTTTCGTCAACGGTAACTTTATCGCAAAGGGGCTGAAATAATTTACACAAGTGGACCATCTAATAGTTCAAAGCTGATGTGATGGCTCTTTCGATCTAAGGAGGACTTATCAAGTCAAATTTTTAAGCAAAACTTTAGATGGAATTAAGAACTTGAATATAAATTTCAAAATAAAATTGTCTACGTACTTTTCTGTGGGCTTTTAGCCACGCTTACCACCAATACCTGCTTATCATGTATTTAGGCCCTTTCTAGTCTTTATTCTTGACCAATTTTCAGGTCTTAACAAAAACTAAAACACAAGATACGAATTGTATTCGTATGACAAACATTTACCAAGAATAAATGTCGCATTGCGTGCCATATGACAATGTCATAAAAATTTATAATAACAATATTTCAATGTCACAGCAGGATATCATTGTTACCATGTTAACGCTTATTTTTTTAGACACACACACACGCACACACACACACAAACATACATATACAAACTGAAAAGATATTCGAAAAGGTCCAAATACACAATCACTTCAGAAAATATTTATACAATTTTTTTTTGTTCAATAGGAGCAACAACAAAACCAAAGAGTTAAATCTTTAGAATTTTTTCATATTTTTTTTTTTGATTATTATTTTTATTTATAATTTGTATGAAAACTGCGATTTGTTCTTGTGTTCCTTTTGTTTTAGAAAAAGTATTAAAGAACTGTTTTAATAAAGACAATGAGATACAAACAATGACGGCGAGTTAGAGATGATGATCACCATCATCATGTGGTTGATTGTTAATGCTGACGATGAGGATGTTATAAATGGTGCAGTTAAAGATAACGATTTTTATTTTATTTTCTTTTTTTTTTTTTGGTTTTTTTATATATCAGTTCTTTAGCAAAAAATCTGAATATATCGTCTGTTTTATGTCAGCATGCAGTTGGTGACAAAAATATCATTTCATATCCTTGTTAAATTTTCATCATTCGAGAGTTTAAGAATTTGGATGATTGGTTTGCATGGCTGCCTACTTCCCATGGACATCCTAGGCGATTCCACGCTAACTAAATCCACGGGGATCAAAATGTGCAGGGACGTGACCAGGTCCACGGATGTGACCAAACCGTCACATTGAGATAAGTGAGATAAGTGATCGACTCTGAGAGCTCTGGCAGTACAAGTTTGTGCCTCGAGCCAAATAACGTTGAAAGTATGAAACTGACTGACTGCGACAGAACTCTTTATAAGGCAGTCCTATCCTGTGCCTTGACTTCTCCCTCGAGCATCGATATAGCCTATTTATAAACTCCACTGATCGCCTTCTATTTTCCCAGCAAATTCTCCGCCAGTTGATATCAATTTCGAAGGTGCACTCTTTAATCGTGCCATACCGTGGCGGCTTTCACAGCACAGCATATCAAGAATATAAATTTTTTGTACCAAAAGCAATTCTTATTTGTTGCATAAGGTTAGTTAAAGGGTGTTTTTTTTATAGAGGGACACAAGTTTAAATCACAATAAAACAAGGAAATTTATTTTTAATATCAATGAAACTGGTTTTATTGGAATGAAAATTTTGTGAAATTAATGTCTAAATATGATTTCTGCCATGTGGCCGCCACGGCTGACACGTAGAATGCGCAATCTGGAACAAAAATGTTCAACAACTAACAAAAATCTTGCATTAAGTGGAAGAACACAAAAGGATCATCTTCTCAAGGCTTTCCTGTACAGCGGCTTCAGAGCGCACTGTTTGGCGTCTCAGAGGATGCTCATGATCAGTAACAGTAACAGTAAATGTGGTCCGAAAACGATCTATTGTTCTTCGAATTGGTCTGACCGGAGACTCAATTCTGGTGCCACGGGTGTCAGGAGCCCCAGAAACATCGGTTTCTGCTTGGCAACGGTTGCGGCCCTTCGGGGAGCATCGTGGTGGTTGTGATTTAAACCCAAATCGCGGGGAGAGTTTTGGCTCGGTGTGGAGCGGCATTGCAACCGGGTGTCGTGACCCAAAGATCGGTAAGAGTTTAGATAGCCTCCGCTCTTGACCAAAGGGGAGGCTACACTTGTTGCACATGGAGGCGCTGGTGGACGCATTGTTTTCACCCGCTGTTAAGAGCACCGTCAGGTTAATTCGGAAGACTGGTACTGACTGACGTTAAACTTTTGACATATTTGTTCTTCGAATTAGACGCTCTGAAGGTGGTTTGTGTACGCCATCAATTTTTTATTTTTTTATCTTGGACCAGCACTCAGGGGATGACCCCTATGCATTGTGCCGGAACTGAAAACGAGGGGACAGTATTGAGAGGACAGTTTAGGAAAGATGAGAAGATAGACAGTTTTTTTATTGCCATTTCAACCTTCTTTACTCCGCCGGCTAATTTTTGCTACAGGGCCGACGAATGTGGAAATGGAAGAAGTGCACGATGAGTTTGACGAGTAGAACAATTATTTTTATTAAAAATTTCAACATTTTGCAGGCGTTGCTCTAAAAAACACATTTTGCTACAAAAATATACGTTGAGTCAAAACAAAATCCTTAAAATAAAATCCATTTCTTAAAACTGATCTTCTAAAAAGAGCGTTAAAAGATCACAAGAAATTTAGCCTATTGGCTGCTCAACACTGGCACCACTTCTGCAATAAAATTACCGAAACACAAACACAAATTGATCTAAAATTTTTTAGTTAGATTCCAAAAAACCTATAGAATAATTTTAGCAATCACTATAAAAAATAAATTTCTGCTCTGCTGTATAAGATGCGATCTTACGAAAGTAAAAAAAATGCATTTCGTGGTATTTTTACGCATGGCATGTTTAACAAAGATTCAGTTCTGTAGTTTTAACTTAAAGAAATTCTACCTTTTTTTTTAAGCCCAACAAATAAATAAACACATACTTAACAAGAGAAAAAGATATAAACGTGAATTACGTTAAAAAAGGTTTTAAATTTCATTCACAAGAATTTCTGTGTGTTCTGATCGAATGATGAACACAAGTTCTTTTTCCGCTGCTGCAGTCAATTAACCCACTAAGTTAAAATGTCAGAGACTGGGAGTAATGGCAAGTGGATAGAAAGGGGTTAATAAACTGCTCAAAACAGTCTCCTGCACAAAAGTATTTTAAAGCTAAGAATTGTAGAGAAAATGACATATTTTTTAAAAATAGTAAAATATTAAATGAAATCAGTAATTATTAAAAATAGAAGTACATTTTTGAGAAGCATTTAAAAGAAAAGGACCAGTAGACTATTTTCTGTTGTTTTCCGGATCTAAGACGATGATCTACAAACGATTGATGCCTTCAGAGCGGCTAATTCGAAGAACAATAGATCGTTTTCGGACCACATTTACTGTTAGTGATCATGTGAATGTCGTGAGACGCCGTACAGTGCGCTCTGAAGAAGCTGTAGCCGCTGTACAGGAAAGCCTTGAGAAGATGATCCTAATTAATCAATTCGTCGCTAATCTCAGCATCTAGGGTTGTGTCCTTCCACTTTATGGAAGATCTTTTTAGTTGTTGAAAATTGGTGTTCCAGATAGCGCCTTCTAGGCGCCAGCCGTGGCGACCACATGACAGAAATCATATTAAACATGAATTTCATAAAATTTTCTTTCCAAAAAAGCCCGTTTCATTGATATTCGTCCTTATTGTGTTTGGCATTTTTCGCCTTCAGATTCGACATTTTGTAATGGATTAAAGAAAATTTTAGCTTTTTTTCCTTAAGCTATTACAATTCGTCGCATTTGAAGGCGTAAAACGCCAAACACAATAAGGCTGATTAAAAATATGTTTCCTTGCTTTATTATGATTTAAAACTTGAGTCACTCAATAAAAAACACTATTTAGTAAAGACACAAACCGAGTACAGCTTTCTTTGAACATGATAAATAAATAACTTAATGCCTGAGGATGTTAAAGCGATAACGGGGCAATTTTTTTTTGCAAACTAATCACCCTTATTGTGATTGTCGTTTTACGCCTTTAAATTCGACAAATTTTAATAGCATAAAGAGAAAAAGCTAAAATGTTCTTTAATCTATTACAAAATGCCGAATCTGAAGCCAAAATACGCCAAATAGAATAAAGCTGAATAATTTTGGTCTTATTCTAATTGCAATTTTTGCTGCTGCATATGAGCCCTTTTTATATTTTGAATAGATACGTACCGTGGAGAGTGTTGAGATTATAGATAATTTTTAGATTTTTATTTTCTATAATTGTTGTGTTATTCAAATTCCATTTAAAGTGTTCTATTGGCATGAATATTCTGTACATAGGCTTTTTATTTTGGTTATTTAAAATTCATTTATGATTAATAAAAAGGAATTAGAACTGTAAACGTATCAGATAGATTTGGCACATGATGTTTGAGACATACGAAAGCAAATTATTTATTTAATAGATTTTTCTCAGAGATCTAAACAATCCTGTATCGTTATCAAATAATACCCAGAATATTTTTTTCAACAACTGCAAAATATATACTATTTTTCCTTTGTTGTCCCGTGTAATCAATTACCAATAAATTGAATTCGCCATTAAAATATTAATTGTTATAGCACACGAATCTTCAGCCAGCAGTCGTTTAATGTCAGTGGCTAATTATTTTCTAATCCATCAATACGAGTATAAACAAACAAACAAACGGCAGCAAAAGATCACGTTTTTTATTTTTTAAAAATATTACAAATTACTCACAATTAATTTGAAAAAAAAGAACCTCAAGAACAAAACCGACAACAACTAAAGAAAACTTAAAAAAAAAATGCCACCTTTGAAGAAAACAATTATTATTGACGCCTGTTTGACTACTTGGCCAGCTACTGCACTCTCAAACACACGTTCCACTCCACCATCCACACATCAATCTATCCATCCATACATTCAATCATACTCGTAAAATGAAATGAAATTGTTGTCTAATTGATGGTGGGCAATACATCACAAACAAATAAAACACATTTGAGAGGTTGCCAGTTTAAAAGGTGATCGTGCAGAACCACAAAAACTGAAATAAATGCATTAAACGGTTTTCGCTGTTTTCTTGGTTTTCTTTCTTTTTCGTTTTGCTTAAAACACAGGTAGCTTCTTTATTCAAAAGGGATATACAGTTGCCATTCCAACACTTCAATGATGTGGCATTTGTACACTATCCAGTGTGAATGGCGTTGTATGTGTTGGTGGTATGGCCTCTTAATGTTAAATTCTTGTTTTGGTTTTCCGCACTCTAATCGCTAGCCGGTTGCTAAGAACAGGGCTATAAAACGATTTTATGATCTATAACCCAAAAAAACCCTAATTAAACTAGAAACGCCCAACTATGATTCCGTTTGTTTTCTTTTCATTGTTCGAACTTTAAAGTCGTGCAACAATAGTGTTGATATTCACGCTTCCATTCAGGCGCTTTGTATATCATTTTACTGATTTATGCAAATTATCTTTTAAACGTTTGTAAGAAAGAAATAATTCTGCAGCTCAAGTTTATTTTTAAACATATTTTGATTTCCAAATTTGCTTATGCCCCACAGTCGATCGCTCAAAACATTCATTCATTTCATATCATTAGTTTTACGATCGAGTTTATTGGTATTTAAAATATGTATCGTAAAGAAATATATAAAAAGCTTTTGCTGTTAAACAATCGTAAAAAGAGTTGAACATATTTTATTAGAAAAACAATAACAAAAAGAGAAAACTTGTTAAACCATAAAACGCTTTTTGATTTTATTATATCAATAGCAATAATCTTTAATAGATCTTAAACCATTCATATTAAAATTTTATGAGAACATATTTTTATAAGGCCATATACAAAATTTTAAGTCATAACTTTGCAAATATATTTATAAGAGATTCTTAAAAGTGTTACAATTCGAAAATTTTAACTTAAAACAAATTTTATCAAAACTTTTATTGATAATTTTTATACAGTCGTTTGTCTTTGCCTTAATGGCAGATGCTTTAAATTGAATGCTTTTTTATTTTTTACTTATATCCTGGTCAGTTAAAAAGGTTAACGATGCTAGTGGAAGTAAGACTTGGCAAAGAATTTCCAACATAAAATAGTAAATATGGGATTCCCCTATCAAATTTGAAACGGAAATAATTAAGTTTAATACCTTCAAATCGGTGTAGATAAAACTCGTAAGAACGTTATATTCGACAGGGTCGAATCTGAAATTAGCCGGCGAGGTCAAAACGTACAAATTGCTACAAAAAAATTCTCTATCTTCTCATCTTTCTTCATCTGTCCCCTCAATACTATCCCCTCGTTTGCAGTTCCGGGGAAATGCATTGCATATGTAGGGGTCATACCCTGAGCGGTGGTCATACTCCTAAAAAATAAAAATACCCATATATATATATATATATATATATATATATATATATATATATATATATATATTTTTTTTTTTTTTTTTTATCTTGGACCAGCACTCAGAGGATGACCCCTATATATGCAATGCATTGCGCTGGAACTGAAAACGAGGGGATAGTATTGAGGGGACAGACTAGGAAAGATGAGAAGATAGACAGTTTTTTTGTAGCTATTTCAACCTTTTTTACTTCGTCGGCTAATTTTTGCTACAGGGCCGACGAAGGCCGACCCATAAATAAATAAAAACTTTATTTTGTAGGGGTCACTGCGGGAGAGGGGGTGGGGTACACATCTCACCTTTGCCGTAAAACACTACAAAGTCAATTTTTGGTGTTACAGTCGACTCCGCTTTATTGGATATAAGCAAAACCCAATTTTTTCAGTTATCCGATTTTTTCGCTAAAACGTAGTTCGGATAACTGAAATTTGTTACAGTAAAGCGTACAGCTTAAAATCAATAAAACAATATTTTTTATATCGAATCTGTATATTTTTTTACATCAATTTGACGTAAAATTACAAAAAAAAATTATTCATAAAATTATTCATTTTGTTGTTAAAATTTTTCACGAATTCCTCGAAAATGTCTAGCCACTTGCATTGACAATATAATAGACAAATACAATAAAGGACGTAAGAGCGAAAAGGACAAATACATTTTGCCCTTTAATTTTTTAACGGACAAAACATGCACAATTTTTTCAGCCTTAAGTTATGCAATCGATTTCTACTAAAAAAATTTGTCATTGTTAATTTTTTCACTAAAGCGAAATAAGTTTCATACAAAACGTAGTTGTGGGCTTGCTTTTGGTTTTCAGTAATACAATATTTTCAGTAATGCAATGTTTCGCTAAAGCAAAGTGAATAAGACTAGCAGCGTTTAAAATCAGTGCGGGGACTTGTATCGCTTTCAGTAATCCGATTTTGTTCAGTAAAGCGTGTTGCGCTAAAGCGGATTCGACTGGGGAGGGAGGGTAGAGCAGAGGAAGATCAGGGAGCATCACAGTTTCGCCATAAAAGCTTTAAAGTAAAATTTTTAAGGAATCAATAGTTAAATATATTTACTATTTTTCCATGTAATATGTCACTTCCACGCCCACTAAAGCGGGCAGGGTCCAAAAATGCATTTTTCTGATTTTCTAGCTGCACCTCCTTTGCCATAAAAATATATCATTTGCTTAACAAAATTATAAACAAAAAAACTTTAAAAATTATGTTGTCTTTTTTACAGGTTGGTTGAGTTCTTCTTAGAGGAACTTTTTTCCCTCTAGCCCGATTCAACTCACTTGCCAACTTAAACCTGTGCCAGCCTACAAAATGTATTTATACCAAATTTCAAGGGTGTGGCTCCTTTCATTTGGATTGAATCGTGATTTCCACAGACGGAGGGACGGATGGATCGTCTTAGATTTCATCACTGATCAAGAATATATATACTTTATGTGATCTTAGAAGGATATTTCCCTGCATTACACACGGAATGATATAAAAATGCAGTTTTATAAATAAAATGAAAGAGGTGAATATTCATAATACGAGTACGATACAACAAAAAAAACCCCCGAGTCAAAGAGGACAACAACCACAACATATTTGGGAAATTATTATTTTTTGCTTATCACTCTGGCGAATCCAAATTTTACATATTGTCTTTTGCCAAACATCGTAATAGTGCATGTCTTAGCGAAATAACGCTTTCTCTTAATTCAAATGTTGCCTTTTTCCTTAATTGCATGTCTTAGATGCTGCCATAAGTTTAAATAATGACCGCCGTTGATATTTTTTTCCTTTCATTATTTTCAAATCATCAAAATTGTCCTAAGCGAATTACCAAACAAACAAAAAATACCTTTTATGGTGTTGCCTTTTTTTAGATGCTCTGTTTGTTCCATTGTAAGTAAATCTGCCACCCATTTTGCGCACAGCCTTGTTACTGCATATTTCAATTCGCAAAACAAAAGTTTTCGAAATTGTATGCTATTAAAATAATAATTCAAAAACATTTTCTTTCGAATAGAAATATGCAATAACTCAACAGTTTCTTCATTTTCACATAGATTTCTCAACTTCAGGAGTGTGGGACGTACACTTTTGGAACAGCCTATTTATTCAACTCGATACACACCTTCGGTACAAGATCAAACAGCAGCATTTTTAGATTTAAGCGTTTCTATCATATAGATCTACATTCAAGCCTTTCTCGTGTTGTTTAAAATATGTCATCTAATATTTTATAGACTTAAGGAAAAGTCAGCACTCCGGGCGAATCTAGCTCATCTTTGATATGACAATTAATTTAATGTTTAACAACATAAGAAATCTAATAAATGTGCTATGCCCTTCACCACTGAAACAGGCTGGCAACAACTAACACAATCATGCCGTAATGCTGATCACAAGAATTCGACACAATATTCATGACCGAGCGTGGAGTTGAACTCGGGGCCCTCCGCTTCATAGTCTCGTATTAAGTACTTCAGCCAACAGCACCCTCAGTTTATCAAATTTACATATTGTTTTAATAAACCACAGAAGAACTAGTCGAATCCAAAACGAATGGCGTGTTTTTAAAACAACTGCACGCAAGACGAACACAATGATGAAAAGGAAATTGCCACTCTCGACCAAATAAAATAATTCCTCAAATGCTGTTTCTAATTTGTAAGACATTTCTCAAATTTAATTTGAAAAATTGCCATAATAAAATAATTTTAGAATTAAAACAACAAGAACAACCGCAAGAGAACACAACATTTACACATAATTATTTGCCAGTTGAAATTAGCATTACTTTGACATACAACGACACAAATTGCAACAATTGTCAGAAATTTTTCAATGAATTCTACTTTATGAATTAAGAAAAACGAAACAGACTGACACGTAATTCTACAAAGAAAAATTCAAACATGAAAAAATTAAGTTTTTCCTACACACACACACACATGCTAAATGTCACATTAAATGAAAATATACGACACCGGACGAAAAAATAAAAAGGAAAGAACGACATGAACAAAGAAATACAACCGAATTTATATATTAAACTAAAATAGCAAACAACGAGCTACAAAAAGAAACAAACAAATAAATAAATAAATAAAATGGGGAACTTGTGGTGTGTGCAGCGTAAATTAAGAAGAGCAACAAAAAGGGATCGCGATGTGTTGAGATGCACATGAGATGTATGACATAAATAAAGTCAACCGATACAAGCGGCCACAGTGTGGCCATGGAATTATACTACGATTCCACTACGAACTAGACTTGTGTCCAAATAGCTCATTCACTAAGTTTTGACAAGAACCTCTGATCAAACCTATGTAATTTAAATGGGCGAATGAGCTAGTTGGACCCAAGTAGACTTGTACCGAACTCTTTCATTAGCTCGTTTTTGACAAGAACCTTTAATCAAACCAATGTAATTTAAATGGGTTTGATCATAGGTTCTTGTCAAAAACGAGCTAATGAAAGAGTTCGGTACAAGTCTAGACCCAAGTCTACTACGAACCAATTAAGTTGATTTGAGGAAATTATGTCCAAGTGTTGCCATTACGTTATGAGTAATTTTGTGTTCGAATTTTCGAAATCTATTTGACTTTTGCATTGTTTGGTTGTTTTTTAACATAAGAAAACAGCAACAATTTTAACTTGAAATGGCAAAATAAATAGAAAAGCTATAAAAATGCAAAATACAATTGACATTTTTGTAAATTATATTCAAGAAATAAAATCAGCGACATTTTCATTTGTACTTAAATGTCACTTTTTCGGATTTGTAACTCACCAATAATGGATGTCCCAAGGTTGCATTTGTAAGAAGAGCAGCTGCGGCGCAGTGCTGCACAGACAAATTTCGAAATAATTTGGAGCAAATTAAGTCACTTGAGATAATTTTGTTATATGCAAAAGGTATCTGAAATAATTTTTTTTTTATCTCGGACCAGTACTCAGGGGGTGACCCCTACATATGCAGTGCATTGCGCCGGAACTAGAGAGAAGGGGATAGTATTGAGAGGACAGATGAAGAAAGATGAAAAGATGGAGCATTTTTTATAGTTTTTTTTCAACCTTTTACTTCCCCGGCTAATTTTTTGCTACAGGTCTGATGAAGGAGGGTGCTGTTACTACATGATAGTGTCAGTTGCTGCCAATTTTGTTCAGTGATCAGTGGCATGACTTTATCACTGAAAACAAGCTGGCAACAATTAACACAACCACGCATTAATGCTCAGATCAGAAGAATTCAACACAATATTCATGACTCAGCGCGGGGTTGAACTCAGGACCCTCCGCTTCATAGTCTCGTGTTCTACTACTTCAGCCAAGAGCAAGCACCCTCCATGTCGCGAATTACTTAATTTGGCCAAATGAAATGATTTGGTCGGAACAAACGTATATGGAAACGTACTGTAACTTACAGTCTGTAAGTCCTATTCCGCACAGTATTAAGAAATTAATATTCAAAATATACACGTGCAAATGAAAAAAGAAATCTGTTTAGGAACATTTAAAAAAAATCTTACACAGCCAACGATAAAATTGAATTATGTGTGAAATGACAATTCACATATATGGAAACGTACAATTAATTTTCAATTGCTGAGAACGAACATTTACTTAAGAATAACTTCCGGCCTTAAGGACAGAATCCATTGACAGAGATGCAGCATCATAAAGGCAAATTTAATGCAATAATTTGTTACCAGATCTGCCAAAAGCCACTTACACTTTTTAGCTATACTGCCCCACTTTTGAATCAAAAATGACTAAATCGGCTGGTAAATCATGGCTATATATTTCATCATTAATAGTTGTTTGAATACTTTCTTGCCAGCCTGTAAAAAAAACACAATCTCAAATGGATCGCAGAAACATTTAAAGTTGTAAATTGTTGTATTTCACTTTTGTTTCAACTTTTCTTTTTTTGTTGGCTGTTGAAATTTTCATTTGAAACGGAATTTAGCAGCAATTGGTTGTCAGCAAATTACTGAAATAATTACGCACACATTTACAAATTACTCAATTGTTTTTTACTTACATTTTGTGTTATTTTTTCCTTTACTTTTTTTTTGTTTGTTTTATCCTCACATTTTTCTGCGTATAAATATTGGATACGGACACGCCACAAAACGATCTGTAGTAAGAAGTCTGTCTGTCTGTCTGTTGCTTTATTAAGCACTCGATGACAGCTAATGCTTGATTGTTTATATGTCTGTCGGCGAGCTGTCCTTTCCGTCTGTCTGTCTATCAGTTTCCTGTTCTTAAGGAATCGTAGCTTCTTTTAATTTTTTGTTCTTCAGCATCAAATTGATGAGTGTGTGTCCATTGGCATGAAACTGCCAGTGATGGTATGGAATGTTCTGATCATTGATTAACGGCAAATTGTCAAGCAAATTGACTTGATTTAAAATAAACAATTTAATTGGAGAATTAAAAAAAAGAGAGAATAAGAAAACTTTGTATTACTAAATGCAAGTGAGGTCAGCTAGAAGGAGGACAGGAGTTTCTGTGCAAATCCACTTATGAAATAAACTTATGAAATTATTTTTTATTGATTGAATAAAATGCATCATTATGCAGCTAAAATTAGATTTACTTGCAGACAATTAATAGCTGAACGGTTAGAGTACAAGATTTTAACAACAACTAAAACTAAGTTTAAACATATACGAGCACTTAAACAGGACCGTAAGAGACCGTCATCAGTATCCTTGCATCTCTAAGAAACATCATGCTAGAAATCGTAACTTTATAGTGTTTTCGCACTGAAAGTTAAAGCCTGGTTTTAGCGTTAAAACCATAAACAGCTGATTTTGCGTTCACACTGCAAATTTTGGTTTTGGTTTGGTTGGTTGGTATACGTGGCTGCCTGTAACCCACAAGCATTCAAGTAGGATCTCTGAGATCCCGTTTTGAAAGACCACTCCACTCGTCAGTGTCAACCTGTGTAGAACCGAATCCAGATCTCGGATACGGTGATGGATGCTAGGTCCAACCTGTCGCATCGAGAAATCTAATAAGGTCACTTAGACCTATACCTGATAGCTCCGAAAGGTCGGATATTACACGGTTGCCTAAGATCCTGTGTCTCGTATGATGCAATGCCGGGCATTCACAAAGGAAGTGATAAACTGTCTCTTCCTTGCCCTGATCCCGGCAGCTGCGACAGAATGCATTATAGGAGAGAGCTATCCTACCAGCATGTCTGCCTACTACCCAGTGCCCCGTCACTACTGCAACGAGTCTTGAGATGTCCCTACGGTTTCTGTTGATCAGCTGTGCTGTCCTCCTGTCGTAGTAGCAGGGCCACATACTTCTGGCCACCCTACACGTGTCCAGCTAGCGCTATTTATCTGCAGCCTTCTGCCAGTAATGGCTCTGAATGCCGCATCTTATAGCGCCATACGGCATGGCTACCGATACAGCGGTGGAGACGTCCATAGCAGATCCAGCCCTAGCCAGCTCGTCCACCCGTTCGTTTCCAGGGAAGTTACTATGTGCGGGAACCCAGATGAGGGTTGTGTCAGTCTGATATCCCAATCTGGATAGAAGCTCCCTGCATTGAGTTAGCAAGGTAGAAGAAGTAATGAACGACCTCAGAGACAGGAGTGCCTCCTGGCTGTCGACAAAGATACCGTCGCTACCCTGAACACCCCTGTTAATAAGTAACCTAGCCGCCTCCCTCATAGCCAATATTTCCGCCTGAAATACACTAGCTTCATCAGGAAGTCGGAGCGAAAGTCCTGTTCCAAGGTCCCTTGAGAAGACTCCTGAACCTACACCACAGATCATTCTTGATCCATCAGTATACATCCTGCAATCGAAGTCCTTCTCTATGTTTCCCCCTCTCCACTCCCGGCTGGATGGAATGAGGACTTTGTAAGTAATATCGAAGTCCAAGTGGGGTACCATATAGTCAGTGGGCTTCCCCAGTGTCGTTGGTAACTGACCTAGGATCCTTGCGTGGCCATAGTCCCTTGACCTCCACTTCCCAGAAGCCGCCAGTCTCACCGCACTGCTCGAGAATGCACCCAGTACAATAAATTTTTTCAAAATAAATTAAATCGCTCATGGAAATATGTGAAGTTGTTGCTGTACTTGTTCTCTACTTTTACAACAACTTAATTGCCAACCTGTACAACAGAAGTGTTTGTTTGGAGAAAAAGATAAAGTCTATCTTCTCCTCCTACACTTCAATGAAAATATTTCCATTAATCTCCGTCCATAATTTCCTTTTTCCCTGGCATTTTTTAGTTCTTCTGGTGGATGGCATCCATTTTGACAATATTTTCATAATATTTCAGGCGTCAGTATATATTTTTATTAACATAAACAATATCAGCTGTTTCCAATATAAAACTTGGCAGCACTCAACTTAGCACAGCCAAAAATAGGCAAAACCAAGGTTGCATTTCATAAAACCTACTTAAAAGCAATTCGAAAGTTGGTTTTAAGTTGGTTTTAACAAAATCATTTTATATGGTGAAAACGGGTTTTAACGTTAAAACCAGAATTTATTAAAGCCATGTCAGTGCGAGAATACTATTACATTTACATTAAATGCTGTTGGCTGAAGTAGTAGAACACGAGACTATGAAGCGGAGGGTCTTGAGTCCAACCCCGCGCTGAGTCATGAATAAGTGTTGAATTCTTCTGATCAGTATTAGAGCGTGGCTGTGTTAGTTGTTGCCAGCCTGTTTTAGTGATGAAGGCATAGTCACTGGTCATTGAACATAATTGGCAGCGACTGATACAATCACGTACTGAAGAGCAGCGAAACCCCACCCTCTTTTGTCGGCCCTGTTGGCAAACAATTAGCCGGCAAAGTAAAGGTAGAAATAGCTGCAAAAAATTCTTTATGTTCCCGTCTTTCTTCATCTGCCTTCGCAATGTGGGATGCGTATCGTTGTTCTATCGTTACTATAATGGCAGGTGCTCTGGTGAAATTAGGGAACTTGTTCCTGAAACCCATTCTTTCTTACGCTCAACGCGTTTTTTATCAAGAGCGCATGCGTCTGTGGTCGATATTCCAATGAATCGCACTACGCATTACAGAGAAAATTCGTTTTTTGGCCGAACAGTCCGTATGTGGAACAAACTACCTGCAGAGGTCTTCTCCGCCACTTACGATTTGAGAGGGTTCAAGTCGAATATCCCTTTATTCTCCTTCCCAAAATCTATTTTCCTAGTTCCAGCGCAATGCACTGCATATGTAGGGGTTATCCCCTGAATGCTAGTCCGAGATAAAAAAAGCTTCCACGTGCTCTTCCATAGCAGTAGCGAATTTTTTGATCCGTGTTTAACACTTGTTGGCCCGTTGTTCCTTTAGTGAACTATTTTAAAACTTTTAAGATTCCAATCCGCTATGATATGATTTATTTAGCACTTCTGTTACACTGCAGTTCTGCATTCACAAACACATGCCAAGAAGTCTGGCAAAAGTACTTCAAGAGAGTCTTCTAATTCCGCCAAGAATTTTGTATGTAAAAATTCTTGTTACAAGTAAAATTCTATATAAATTTGTATGTTAAATCAAAAATTTTTTTTTAATTCGTCACAAACACGCATCACAAATCAATTAGGAAAAAATTCATTACGAATAGATTATGATATAAACACATAAATATTTCTATTTATATTCCCAATAGACAGAAATTAGAGGCATTTAATGCTTAAAAGTCGTTACATTCGTCGTGTTTGCTTCTTCGTAGACAAGCGTAAAGACAATAAAAATTTATTTTACGATCATTTAGCATGCAGGCTTAAATTAATTTTTTTATAACTAATTTATAGCTAGTTTCATTCTTTATTATGAATGGAACATGTTTAGTGGCAGTAAAACAAATAGTTTCATTATTTATATGAAGAAGTGATTTCACTTAACGATTTCTAATGCAAAAGCAGAAAACGCAGATTGAGGATACTAAAAGTTTAAGTGCAGACTTAATAAATTTAGCATTAAGCAGCTTTAATCATATTACCAACACACTCACAGCGTACAACAACACACACTCACAGAGTAGCAACGCAGTATGCTGTTCATATTAATCGTTGGCCTATTAAAGCCAACATTTCCTTTTAGTTTCCTTTTTGTGCCAGCAAATTGCAGCCCAATTCAAATTATAATTTTTCTCCTGCACATTGATTTCTGTTGTTCCTTCAACCTATTGCAAATTATATTGTTAATCATGCTGCAATTTATAATTGTAGCTACTCAATTTGTAACGAGCGCAGGCTTATGGCTGATTTTACATGAATTATTTTTTTTTTTGCTTTTTGTTCCTTTTCAAAAGTTTTTATTTTCACAGCATGCATTTAAGTAGAGAACAATGAAACAATATGAAACATATGCCAATAAACTCACACACAGACACACACACACACACACACACACACGCAGACACACACTCTGGGGAAAGAAGGATCATACAAAAACCACTCAAAATGTATGTGGATTAATAAGAAGAAAAGTCGGATTTAAGAGTTTTTATTTCAATTAAACAAAAAGGCAAACAGCAAAAATATACTTAAAAAGGTAATTGAAGAAGTCGGCCTCCTTTTTAACAGCAAAATCCTTTTGTACTCCAAAACAACAACAACAACAATAGCAACAGCAGCAGCAGCAGCGGCAAAAAAGGAAAGAACAAAACAGAAACCTCTATTTTGCCACTTATTGTTTGTTGCACACGCCTGCCAGTGCACTTAACGCTATACAAAAGACCTTTCCCAGCGAACATTTTTTCTATTGAAATGTCAAATATTGCTATAAATCTGTTCAACAATATAAAAATTTTCATAACAATATCCGTGTAGGCTGAAAAACTGAGGTGAGGTGATTTTTTTACAGATCTGCCTGCTTTAATAATGCTGTACATGATTTCATAGAACAGTATTATTCAAGGCGAATTCACTACTAGGTGAACTCGATTTGCAACCCTCCAGAAAAATATCACGAGCTGTCAAATAGAAAGAAATAAAAAAAATGGCGATTGTGATGGCGATACTGAAGAGTTTGACAGCCCGTGAGTTTTGCCTTGGTATCAGCTGATCGATATTTTCTGAATTAAGGCCACCTAGTAGGGAATTCGCCTTGGTATTATTGAGGCGGTCCAAATGCTTACAGGGCACGGCGAGAGATACACAACTATCTCAACTAGATGAATTTGGAATGGAGAACATGACTGATCCTACACTGCATGAACCGCCACCGAAATTCTGAATTCAAATCTCTCGTTGCGCAGATTTCTGCTGGCTGGCAAGATCACTTGATTTAACTATTCTAGGCTTCATTTTCTGTGATCTATTGAGGTCACGAACCCATGGGTCCAAGTTCTGGGGCTGAAGTGAGGGCTAATTCTGCAAATCCCTCCCTTAACCCTTCACTTGAAATAGCAAAACTAAAGTTTTTCATTTATTAAAGAAATTAAGTGTCAAAGGACAACGTGTGACAACCTCTGTGTCACCTTATGATCAGATTTAAGACGCATGTGTGTATACGACAACACGCGCAACAAAACGTCGCCATACGCCGAGAACTATGCTATACATTTTCTTCTATTTGTTACGAAGGCGAATGAGGAATATGACACCTTTCATTTCCATGTTTTGGTATATGAAATTATTTTTACTTTAAAAACTGTTTTTTCATACCGTCCGAAAAAGAATTGGAGGGTGTATTTAGTTTGTCATTCCGTGTGTAACACAGCAAAATATCCCTCTAAGACCCCATAAAGTATACATATTCTTGATCAGTGATAAAATCTAACACGATCTTTCCATGTCCGTCTGTCCGTCTGTGAATATCACGATTCATTCCAACAGAAATGACCCACACCCTTGAAATTTGGTACAAATACATTTTGAAGGATGGCACACGTCAAGTTCGTAAATGGGCTGAATCGAGCCAGAGGGAAAGAAATTTCCCTAAGAAGAACTAAATCAACCACTAAAAATCAGCATAATTTTTAACGTTTTCTTTTTTTTTGTAATTTTGTTAAACAAATGATATATTTTTACGTCAAAGAAGGTCCAAATCGTTAAACTTGCAGCCAGAAAATCAGAAAAATCAATTTTTGGACGCCGCCCTCTTAAGTGGGCGTTGAAGTAACAGATTACATGGAAAATTAGTAAAAATATTTAGCAAATTGTATAATTTAAGCCTCGATTCCTTAGAAATTAAATTTTAAAGTTTTTATGATGAAGCTGAGATGTTCTCTGATTTTTCTCCGCCTTATCCTTCCCCCCACCTTTGCCCCCTAAATGACTCTATCAAAAAAAATTTTTTTTTAAACTTAATAACTGCAAAAAATTAATTTTTAGTGTTCAATGGCAAAGGTGAGATATCTCCTCCACGGTACCTCCCGGAGTGACCCCTTCAAAATAAAGTTTTTATTTACTAAATTTAATTATATAATTAAAATAATTTGAGTCGGTTAGCGACAATTAGACTTCGTGTTCGTTATCGCGCCAGTTTTAACTCTTATCTAATTGTATGCATTTTGATAATTCTCATTTAATTCTTGACAGTTTTTCATTAATACTACACACGAATGTAAGATATGGGTAAATTATTTCTAGTGAAAGCATTTTTTTTTAATCTTGGACCAGCACTCAGGGGATGACCCCTATATATGCAATGCATTGCGCCGGAACTGAAAACGAGGGGATAGTATTGAGGGGACAGATTAGGAAAGATGAGAAGATAGACAGTTTTTTGTAGCTATTTCAACCTTTTACTTCGCCGGCTAATTTTTGCTACAGTGCCGACGAAGGTGGGTGCTGTTACTCTGCTTTTTTTAGTACATGATAGTGTCAGTCGTTGCCAATTATGTGCAGTGACCAGTGGCTGTGCCTTCATCATTGAAACAGGCTGGCAACAACTAACACAACCACGCACTAATGCTGATCAGAAGAATTCAACACAATATTTCATGACTCAGCGCGGGCTCGAACTCAGGACATTCCGCTTCATAGTCTCGTATTCTACTACTTCAACCAACAGCACGCACATTGCGCAAGAACGAACGGAAGGTTGCGAAAGCTCTTGTTTTCATTACGGCAATCAGACAAACCACTCATCTTATATCCGATTTTTACTCCAACTTTCAAAAGAGGCTTTAACTTGAAGTATTTGTGCAGACAAAGCATCCTTGGCTAAGCAACTGGCTATATAACCATCTTTTTAATGATCGGACATAAAAGGGCCACTGGGTTTATATTCCGGCATGAATGCTCTCATACAATAACAGCCATTCAAATGTTTGTACGAATATTTTCTCATTGTCTGCTATCATTTTTGCAATGGCTGAACTGACGGACTGACTGGCTGGCTGGCTGGCTGGCTGACTGAGGCATAAAATAAAAATAATAATAATTGTTGCAACAACACAGTCGCTTTATCGCGTTTGTTAATCAGTTTTAGTTTCGGCTTCGCTGACTTCATACAATGGTTGACGGTTTTTTGTTTTATGGAGAACAAAAAACAAAAAGCCTAACCGGTGCCGTATTTCATGCAACAGCATTTGGCAGCATTGCAGTTTTAAGCATTTGTAACAGCTTAGGTTTGGCACACACATACATAGAACGGCTGTGTGTACACCAACACACCCTTAAGTTTTTCCCCCAACTACTGCATTTCCTGGCTTTTAACTATTTCATTTGTTGTTGTTGTCTGTATGTCTCTTATCAATTTTGGTTGTCTGAGGTTTTAAATTTCCATCATTATTATGTCAAAATTAGTATTGATCAGATTTGACACATGATTGTGCTTGCCAAATAACAGCAAAAATAATAATAATAAAACAAATAAAAAATTTTGTCATAATGTGTTAATAAGTAGGTTTTTCCAACTGATATTCACAGTGTGGATACAACACACACTTTAAAGGTCTGTCTTTTCAATTGAAATTATACAAAGTGTACAGATCACGGATGGCAAACATGATACAATTGTACTTTTTTTTGGCACAATTAGACTTTGTTGGTACCGTGGCACTACCACGACTAATTTGGTACAATTGAAATATCTCAATCAAAAGCTTACCTCTAAACGTTCATAAAAACGTTTTATGCTTGAAAATTTTTGTTAATTTCTCAGTGAATCAGTTAACAAACATAAAATAATTCTGTAAATTATACGGTGACATAATCAAAGATTTTGTGTCAACTTTTTATTGCATCCAGTATTCCAGTCAGCACTTCATGAAATTTTCGGATCGTTTCTTACTCCTCTGCTTGTTCTATATATTTATTTTGGCGTTTCTTTTTGAAAATGATTGTTTTTTCGAGAGAAAACGGTTCTTTAGACCCGAATCTTTCAAAATTGTGTCTTATGTCTCATATTTCTGCTAAATTATGGCTCATTTAAGTAACGGACTTACAATTATTTGCTATAATTTTTCGCAACAGAAACATTTTCCATCGTTAGGCTGCCTTATAAAGGGTGTTTTTATAAGAGCTTGCTGATTTGAAATTTAAATAAAACACAGGCCAACTTATGAAAGGGCCAAAAAAAATTTTTTATTTGGTAGATAATTTCTTGTCATTTAACATTTAAATATAATTTCGGGCATATGGCCACCACGACTATTTTGCACAAAGATCATTCTGGAGGTCGAATTTTCGACCACCTTTTCAAGCATTTGAGGGCGTATTTCAGCAACGACACGTTGAATACTGGTTTCCAAAGCGTCAATCGTTGCTGGTTTATCCACGTAAACCAATGATTTCAGGTATCCCCACAAAAACTAATCGAGTGGCGTCAAATCACACGAACGCGGAGGCCAATTCACCGGTCCATTTCTCGAAATAATGTTGTCGTTGAAATGTTCTTTCAATAAGTCCATTGTTTCGGCCGCCCCGTATGACAAGTGGCACCATCCTGTTGAAACCACATTTCGTTTACAAAAATGGCACCAAAAATTCATTGATCACGATTCTGTATCGATTTCCATTCACGGTAACGCGTCGTCCTTCCTCATTTTTAAAGAAATAAGGACCGATGATTCCACCAGCCCATAGACCGACCGCACCAAACAGTACATTTATCGGGATGCATTGGTAATTCTTGAATGGCGTGTGGATTATCTTTGCTCCAAATACGGCAATTTTGCTTGTTGACATTTCCATTCAACCAAAAATGCGCCTCATCACTGAAGAGAATTTTGCGGTAAAAAAGCGGATAAACATTTTTAATTGAACACTGATTTTGAAAATAAATTTCCACGATTTGGAAGCGTTGTTCTGGAGTTAACCTGCTCATGATGATTTGCCAAACAATACTGAGTAGAGACGTCACTTTAAACTGTCAAAACAGCTGTCAGACAACAGAGTGATTCGTATAAAAAAAAACTTGTTAATTTTATCAACGGGCTTAAGTTCGAATCTGCAAGACTGCAAACCATTTTTTATTATTTTATTAATAAATGAATTTGTTCAAATTCTATTTTTATTAATTTTATATTAAGATTGGAATATTAAGAATATTTTTAATCGTCAGGGTTGGGGAATTTCGTACTAACCAAAAATGTAATAACTTAAAAATATGAATGTGATAACTTCTCATATTCAATTTTCGTTAAAATATTGTTTAAATAGTTGATATTCCCACTAACTAGCACCACTTGCAAAAGTGGAAAAATTGAACAAAGAACGCTGATGAGATGGCGTAGCGGCCTCGAAATCAGTACTGATCCGTTCTGCTGGTTTGATGATTATTGAAAAATATTCTTAATATTCCAATCTTAATATAAAATTAATAAAAATAGAATTTGAACAAATTCATTTATTAATAAAATAATAAAAAATGGTTTGCAGTCTTGCAGATTCGAACTTAAGCCCGTTGATAAAATTAACAATTTACATAAGAAAGTTCGACTAATAAAAATTCATACATAATTTATAAAAAAAAAAACTTCATAAAAAACACCCTTTAGTTTGATGGCATTCATAATAATCAATTAAAAAGTCGATTTTGCTTGTTTTGTAGGTTACGCCCTTTTGCATTTCAGCTAACGATATATACTTTAAGGGGTCTTAGAGGCATATTTCGTTGCCGTACACACGTGATTATACCCCCCAATTCTTTTTTTGGAGGATATAAAAATAATGGTATGTGTCAACAATAACACAATCAGACGAGAAGCTGAAACTGCATCTACAATATTTTTTGTTGCAGTTCTGCTAAATGGCCATGTGAAAACTATGGCAAAAGAGTGCTTGACTTGCCCCTAAGTCGTACACGCGGTACTATGGCCTGTTGCTCTATGAACAGCACAATTCTGAGGCATCACTTTATGATTCACTGACAAAAATAAGAATCCAAAGACACAGAACTGCGTTTTTTATCCAATTCACATCTTGTGTTAACTTTAGAACTCCCTTTCAATGAGATTTATCTATACTGAACATTCTAAATATTGAATACATCCCCAAACAGCAATAAATAGTTTAACTAAAATATTCCCAAAACTATTTCCCTTGACACAGAGTTACTAATTGCCCGTCACTATTTTTGTCAGTCATCTTTTATCATGCGATTATTGAAAAACTTAAGCAACAAATTCTATAGTTTATGCATCCACTCTGTAGGAATTTAAATACTTTGTAATATTTTTATCAAGATTATCTGCGTTTGGTTGCGTCAAACGAAACGATGACTGTCACTTCAACTCCTCATAAATTGCGAAGTGCTGAATAAATAAATAGAACTCTTTGGTGTGTAATTTTAGAAATCTAGCGATATTTTGTAATAAAATAAATTTTTAAAAATTGCAATTTTATGCAAATATGGCGAGTTGAAATAAAACACCTGAATGATGTGGAGGCACAGCCATCTATAATTTCAAACTAACTAAAAGAATTAAAGCAGGTAAGGGAAAAGGGTGGGGGGAATCAGAAAGGTATTAAATATAAAAAAGGAAAAAAAAAACAAATGACAACGTGACCACAACAAACCCTCGCTCGCACAAACCACAACTTGGCGACTAGAGCAATTAAAGCACACACCCGTAGAGTAAGACGCGACGCCTGCGCCGTTGTTTCAAGTCCAAGAGAGTATTTTTTTTTCTGTATTTTTTTTTTTGTTGTTGACTTGTCCAATAAACTGCATCGTTGTTGCCTGTGAGTTGTGTGGTTTTTAATGAGTTTAACATGTAATTTTAAATTCACTTCATTTAGTTTTTTGCGCCTTTGTTGTTTTTGTTAATAAACAATTTATAAATAAAATGATTGTGTGTGTTTTTGGCCTTTAAAATATTTTATTTTCATTAACAACTCAAGCTGTTTGGAGAAGACAAAAATATAAACCAAGAAAATAGTGTGACTTTTTATTTATTCCCACAAGCGTACAAACAAACAGCTAATGAATTGAGGGATCGACCGGCCGGCCATCACACAATTACACACAAATGCCAGCCAAATATGTATTTTTATATTATTATAATTTTGAAAATATTTGGTTTAACAGCGTGTTGTTCTTTTCTGGAAGTCTGGAAAAGATGCTGTGAATTTAATTGTTTTCTTCTTGTTGTTTCATTAATAAATAATTTTGCAAAAGTATTTAAAATTAAAAATACGAATACATCATGCTTTAATGAGTCAAAAACCTTTTGCCTAATTTCCTTTTATTATTATTATTTAATTTATTTACGCGTTCGTTCGCATTCATTGTGAGAAAAAGACTAAATAAATGTGTTACGCATAAATTTGCTTTGTTTAGTTGAGATTCTTTTAAGTGCAAAAACTTACACGCCATATAAAAGCGCGAAGAGTTTTTTTTAATAATAATAAAACGCAACTGGTTAAACGAAATAAACTTCAGCTTAAGTCGCTTCAACGGCACCACATCAGCACCCAGGATAAATAAAGAAAAAAAACAAAAACAAAAAACATACAGGTGTTATCAGACATTAATGACTTGAACAAAACTAAATTATTGCATTAAATCCATTAAAATAATGCATTTTTAACTTGTTTAATGTTGGCCACTCACAAAAATATTGGACATTAATTTGATAAAGTCCGTCGCAATTTATAGGGATATTTTCTGTTTGTTAATGGCTCGTTAAATTTGCTTTTATTTCTTGTGATTGTTTTATGAAACGAATTTCGCTTGTGTTTTGAATGCTTTGCATTGAGATGCAGAAATAAAATTCAATTAAACTCACACTTCTTTGATACGGAGTTGGCAGAAATGCCCGTAAATGAAGAAATAAAGATTTCAATATTCTTTTTTTTTTTTATTTGCCGCAATCGACTTTTAACTGCAACTACTTGCCAGGGCAAATCAAAACTACTTGTTTTGGACAGCTGAAGCTGCAGCCTACAATGAGGCTGGCAGGAGCTGGTGTCCTCCTACAACACATGAAACGCAGAATAACTACAGGATCTAAGTAAAAACAATCACTGTCGTCCGAAAACATACGGCGCACTGTGGGGTGAAAGCCCTCACAAGTGGCGATTAATTCAAAAGATTAACTTGGACTTTCACAGCCATATTCGGTACCATATGAAAGTATATATAATTCTACATCACTAAATGCAAAAATAAAAGTTCTTGGTAGTTCACTTTTTTTTGCAGTGTGTGTTCAAAATTCAATCATTTTTTGATATTTTTGCGCGCATTAATTAAAAGAGAAATTTTTGATATTTCAAGTGATTATAGTTTTTGTTAAGACTTCTATAAGTAAAAGTTTTATAATGGAACCGTCAACTTCAGGTATATGAGCATTTAAAAAATTATTTTTTGTTTAGATAAATGTTT
The DNA here is from genome assembly GCA_951800035.1 of Linnaemya tessellans. Lineage (NCBI taxonomy): Eukaryota > Metazoa > Arthropoda > Insecta > Diptera > Tachinidae > Linnaemya > Linnaemya tessellans. Next base: position 22,845,214 of record OX637536.1, on the reverse strand, counting down.
TAGAAATATAAAAAAAAAAAATTAAATGTCTCCAAAAATGTGGTGACCTTGTGTCGAGAGTGTGATTTTCTGTACTTAATAATTTCACATCATTTTCAGCATCAATATGATGTACACGTTCTCTTTTCAAGTACCTTTTATCACAGACTGAGTAAAACATATCGGAAATGGTTGACCATCCCTGCAACTTTCCGCAAATTTTAAACAATAAAAATACTATTGTTACATCCTCCAAAAAAGAATTTGGAGGGTATATTCACTTTGTCATTCCGTGTGTAACGCAGCAAAATATCCCTCTAAGACCCCATAAAGTATATATATTCTTGATCACTGAGGAAATCTAAGACGATGTAGCCATGTCCGTCCGCCCGTCAGTGGAAATCACGATCCAGTCCAAACGAAAAGAACCAGACCTTTGAAATTTGGTATAAATACATTTTGAAGAATAGCACAGGTCAAGTTGGTAAATGGGCTGAATCGGGCCAGAGGGAAAAAAAGTTTCCCTAAGAAGTATTAAACCAACTTCTAAAAAACAACATAATTCTGAAAGATTTTTTTTTGTAATTTTGATATATTTTAATGTCAAAGGAGGTGGAGCTACAAAATCAGAAAAATTTATTTTTGGACCCCAGCCCCTTTAGTGGGCGTGGAAGTAACATATCACTTGGAAAAATAGTGTAAATATTTAACAAATTCTATTCCTTGAGCCAACGTTCCTCAAAAATTAAATTTTAAAGCTTTTATGGCTGAGATATTCTCTGATCCTCGTCTGGCCTGCCCTCCCCCCCTCCTTTGCCACCTAAATGACCCTATCCAACACACAAAAATTTACTTTTTAGTGTTTTATGGCAAAGGTGAGATGTCTCCTCCTACGGCCCTCCCCAAGTGACCCCGACAAAATAGAGTTTTTATTTGCTAAATATTTGTAGGGTATTTAAGAGGCGACCCGGTTGAATATAAAGTTCCTACTTGTTTTCATTTTCAAACTGCTATATCTTTTGAATGAATCAAGCGATTTCCATGTGATAATCCAGTCCATCGAGAATTGAGAACACTAATTAATCACATATATAATTTTTGAGTTGTTTAAAAAACACAATTTTCTTGTTCACGATATCTCATGAACGGGTCAATCGATTTTGACCTGGTTGGTGGCGATCGATGTAATTTTTCAATGTCAAGAGATGCTTAGATTTTGGAATAGATCGATAAAAAAATCCTTAAAAAGTTATTCAGAAAAAATGGCACTAAAAAGATTTTTTAGATGCTTTTAATATTTCATGAAATCTACCGGTCCAAATCGGTTCCAATTCAAACGAAATCTAAATTTGATAGAATTTGGCCAGCCTTTAAAAAGTAATAAGCGGGCCATAAGCTTACACACACACGTAAACATAGTGGCACTCTCTTAGGGTAATCAATACAATCTCCTAGGAGCTCAAAGCGTCGAGATGTGGTAAAAACTTAATGTCTCCAAAGCGGGGTAAAATCATTAACTCCCTGATTATACTTTTTTTTTATTTTAAATTTTCTTTTCTTTCACTGATTTACAACATATTTTATGATTGACGTGTAATACGAAACATAAAATACTCTCCTGTGATCCGAAAATTCTTTTCTTTCCTTTTGACCATTAAGACATTGAGTGCCACGTCGCACAGTGGGGTGAATGGTAGAGAAAATGGCGAATAAATCATAGAAATCGTAGTTTTAAAATGTTGTTATTTTTTATTGATGTGTATTAATAAATACATAAAAAACCAGCATTTAAAAAAAACAAGATTTGAAAAAAAAATTTTAACCTTTTATGGGCGTTTTTGGATTTTGGGGAAAATGGTCTTATTTGAATATTTTTGCTGTAACTTTGGAATGAAAAACGATATATTAGTAAATTAAATTGTAAATTAGAAAATATAATAAAAATGATAATAAAAACAACACAATACACATGTGAACTGATGATGAAGGTGTTGCGGCTTTCGAAAACAGCTGTTCTGCTCTGCTGTGTAAGTTGAATAACAAAAACTGATGTTGACTTGCCTTTGTGCCCTGGAATATTTATTATGTCTTTCTGAGATTTAAATTAAAAATTTCGAACAATTAGCCTATAGAATCTTAATTCAATTTAATATAATAATAATTTTTATCAAAAAAATCAAGAAACTTTAAATATCTATTAAATATTTCAATTTCAAGCTGACCACAAAAAAAAAGAATATTCTCGTCCTAATCAGTTCATTTTAGATGTTCGTAGTCGCCTATTACTTTTATATCCCTGACATCTTTACTTTAACAATTTAATTGAAACAATAATTTAAGACACAAAAACTCTTCCGCTCCTGAAAACCTAATTTAAAAAGCTGGTCTTCTATATTATACGCTTCGAGCGTTAATGAAGACCATTCTGTTTTATTAAACTACTGGCTTTAGATATTTCCCATATACACACATTTTACAAACGAAATGTTTGTTATGCCAAAAATCTGCAAGCGCCAAACCATAAACTGACATAAGAAGTCAACATTTATAAGCAAAATTTGTATATTTCAAGATATTTTATGAAAACTTTCAATTAAATCGTCCTGGCAAAAGTATTAAAATCAGACATTTCGATGGATATTTGCATACGAATGACAAATAAATTGATAAAATATCAAATAGATAAAGATGCAGATACACGACGACGACGACGACGAAGAATAACAACCAGACACCAGATAGATAACGAAGCAATTTCAACAGCTCCAGCTAAAGAAGAGAGTGCAGTGCGTTGAAGCCAAAAATTGACTATCAATTTACAAAATATGGCTTGTAAAAGGTAACAGTTATTATTATTTAACGGCCACAAAAGCTAATTAAACACAACGTTAAGCACAACTGCGCACAAACACACACAAGTAATCAACGTTCCTATTGTACGCGTGATCGGTGACGGAGATTTGACATCATGAACGTGTGTAGCAGCAAGTAGTTCTTGCCGCATACATTTTAGAAGCCCCAACCGATTGGAGGTTATAAAATTCAAAATCATGTTGGCTGAGCACTTCCAGTCAAGTCAATGCCATAATAAAAACACAGCCAGAACAAATAACCACCACCACTTCTACTTCTGTCAGTTACCAATCAATTTCGTATGTTAAGGCAAACTTGAAAACATTGAACATTTATTTTTTGATCACTTGTACAAGACATTAAACGGCCACTACCAAATGCCATTTAACAGACAACAAATTTCATTCAAGTGATCATTTACAGATACAAAATGAAATCCACAAGAACGAAGAAAAAGTTTAATCAGTTGCCATTACAACACATTACCGTCATGTTTGTCAAGACACCACAGCCATAAAATAATCAAAATATTTGCAACAGCTCCAAGCTGAGATTGGTGAAAAGTTGTTAAAGCATTTGAACAACTTTTCGTGTTGTTGTTGTTGTGCATTTTCTTGCTGTTTAATATTTATAGAAACTAACCAGAGATAAACATTAAAACAAAATTTGCCATAAATTTAAGCTCATAAACATTTCAATTAAATGCCATTGTCTTTCAGAACATGTTACATTTTTAAAACGCCATAAATAAGGAGTGCTTAAGAAGTAGCAAGTGGCAAGTACCCTCTTGCTACAATCAATAACGCTGGCCAGAACGTGCAATTATCTCTAAATTATACTAAAAGACATTAGCAGACACTTTATGCTAAAAAGCGCAGCGAAATGTATTAAAAACATTTTGGCATATTCGCACAGAGCAGTTGCGTGTTTTACAGCCGCTTCAATTACGTGTTCGTTCTATGTTGTACGTGTTCTCTCTCTCTCTCTCTCTCTCTCTGGCCTGATCTCTTTATGCCAGTGATAATTTTCATTTACCTTTTAAAGGTTTTCATATCAAAGCAACATTTTTATCTTTAATTATGTCATTTTAAAAATGTTTGTGTGCCATAGCCAGGCCTTTGCAACAGGGTAACAATATAACAGTAACAACAACAACACAAATACGATAAAAACTAAAGACTTCAGAAACAAACTTGATGGAGTAACTTCCTGCATGTGGTTGAATTTAATATTTAAAATTTTTAAATGAATAAATTAAAGTTAGAGAGGAAAAATATCTCCTTGGTAAAAGCTAATTTCTTGTAAGACATCATTGCAAAAATTTTACTCTGAAGGCCTTATTTCAACTCCAGCTTTTATAATGGGTGTTTTTTTTATAGAGTGACACAAGTTTAAATCATAATAAAACAAGGAAATATATTTTTAATATCAATGAAACGAGCTTTTTTAGAAAGAAAATTTTATGAAATTAATGTTTAAATATGATTTCTGTCATGTGGCCGTCAAGGCTGGCGCGTAGAACATTAATTTTCAACAACTAAAAAAATCTTCCATAAAGTGGAAGGACACAAAACCCTGTTGTTGCGAACAGCGACGAATTGATGGAGCAGGATCATCTTCAATGCACCTCCAAAAGGATACTTTTTGCAAAAAAACCTTTTTAAAAAAAATTCTCTTTTTAAAACGTACATTTTTTTTCATATGCAATTTAAAAAAAAAACATTTTTAAAAAAAATCTCTTTTTAAAAAGTAAATTTTTTTTCATATGCAATTTAAAAAAAAAAACCTTTTTAAAAAAAAATTCTCTTTTTAAAAAGTAATTTTTTTTTCATATGCAATTTTTAAAAATAAATTCACCTTGAAAAAATACTTTAATAAAGTAAATTTATTTTAGCCAATTTCTTTAAAAATATATTTATTTATAATAAATACAATTTGACCAAATTCATTTATTAAAATAAAAATAAAAAATGATTTGCAGTTTCGCAGATTTGAACTTGAGCCCGTTGAAAAAATTAACATCCTATAATATAATTTACATAGACAAAGTTCGGCTAATAAAATAGAAATTCAAACACAATTTAAAAAAATATATAATAATAATTTGCAGATGGCAGATTTGAACTTGAGTCTCACTTAAAAATTCTTATCTAAATAATAAATAATAAAATTTATATTCGTGTTTAGAAACATTTTTTTTTAAATAAACTTTTGTTAAGGACATTTTTAATAGGCAGTTTTTTTTAAAGGAAGGCATTTGTAGAAAAGCAAGTTTTTCAAAAGGCCTTTTTTTAAAGAATACAAATTTTAAGCAAGTACTTTATAGGGTACTTTTTCCATTATGTTTTGGAAGAACACTTTTTTGAAAATATATTCTTTTTGTACGAACTTTATTAAAATATAACTTGTTACAGGTACTTTTTGTAAAAAAAAGTACTTTATAAAATTAGGTACCTTTTTGAAATATGTAAAGAGTATTTAGAGTTTCAGAACACCAGAGTAACGTATGCAAATTGTTGAAATTTTTAATCAAAATAATTGTTCTATTCATCAAACTCATCGTCCACTTCTACATTTTATAGCGGTACACAATCATCCTTTAGAGCGTCTAATTCGAAGAACAAATATGTTAAAAGTTTAACGTTAGTCAATACCTGTCTTCCGACTTAACCTGACGGTGCTCTTAAAACCGGGTGAATAAAATGCGTCCACCAGCGCCTCCATGTGCAGCAAGTGTAGCCTCCCCTTTGGTCATGAACGGAGACTATCTAAACTCTTACCGATCTTTGGGTCACGACACTCGGCTGCAATGCAACTCCCCATCGAGCCGAAACTCAGCCCGCGATTTGGGTTTAAATCACAACCACCACGATGCTCCCCGAAGGGCCGCAACCATTGCCAAGCAGAAACCGATGTTTCTGGGGCTCCTGACACCCGTGGCACCAGAATTGAGTCTCCGATCAGACCAATTCGAAGAACAATAGATCGTGGTCAGACATTTACTGTTACTGTTACTGATCATGAGCATCCCCTGAGACGCCGTACAGTGCACACTGAAGAAGCTGAAGCCGCTGTACAAGAAAACCTTGACAAGATGATCCAAATCAATCAATTCGTCGCAGTTCTCAGCAACTGGGGTTGGTTGCGTCCCTCCACTTGATGGAAGATTTTTTTATTTGTTGAAATTTGGTGTTCTACGCGCCAGCCGTGGCGTTCACATGACAGAAATCATATTTAAACATTAATTTCATAAAATTTTCTTTCCAATAAATCCCGTTTCATTGATATTAAAAATATATTTCCTTGTTTTCCTTGTCGTGTGTCACTCTATAAAAAACACCCTTTACTTTATCCAGCAGATATTTTCCAAGGCCCTTGATTAGAAGTGTACTTTTTTGAACAGATATTTTTTTTAAATCTTATTTTTTTATTAGTTTAATATTTTTTTTTCGAGGAACTTTTAAAAATGGTAAATGCCGTTTTCTTTTTGAAAATTGCTCCGTTTAAAAGCAACGTTTTTAACATAATTTTTCTAAATATTTTTTAAAGCTGCTTTTCTTTTCAGGTAAATTTATTTGTAAAGAAATATCGCTTTGAAAATGACGTTTTTCCCCTATTTTGAATATTGCCCCTTATTCTGTAACTATTTGTCAACGTCACGTCAAGACAATATCAAAAATAGAGCAGTTGCATTCTTGTTGTGAGCACCAATTGGCTACTGCTGGCAGCCGCTGACTATTCTTTAAGGCCTATGCAGTAATAAGACGCTGTTAAAAGAAGTTAAATACGTGGGAAAAAGAGTATGCAGATGTCTTAGTTTTGATATTGTCTTTGACGTGACATTGAAAAGCTGTTACAGAATAAGGGAGATTGTCTTTGGGTGACGTTGACGAAAAGTTACATAATAGGGGAATATTTAAGATAGGAAAAAACATTTTAAAGACATTTCTTTCCTGTGGCAGATTTCCAAGGACTAGCAACTGTTTCGAATCACAGACTTTTTATGAAAGCAATTGGTAACTTTCATATGGCGTTTAACCGACAGAACTAAGTTACTCGGGGATAAATTTCAAACCCAAAGTTTAGGTACTTGCACAATGACTTTAAAAGTGCCATAAGTAGGATTTATATACAGAATGAATTTCTGCCAGCTATTGCAGCAGTAAATAAATTTTACTTTCATTGTGATCTTAGAATATGTACTCTTTTTAAAAGGTACGACTCCCAATATTTGGTACCATTTTGCCTTTTGCCACATATTTCCAACATAAATGATACAACAACATTCCTCCCAAAGTATGTTTAAACACTTTATCACACATATTTCAAAAACTTCCTCATTTCGTAAAACGAAACGTGTTTGAAAACCTAAAAAATTCCATTTTATTAGCATATTTTACTAAACAGAACTAATTTTTTTTATTTTCCTTTTTTTCACACCATATTTATTTTCGACAGCATTTAACGTTATTTTCCACTTACCCGTTCCAGTTGAAGTTGCCTGCAAATAGAAAAAAATATATATATATTTATATTATTAGTAAATTAATGAAGCATTTTGTTATTAATTTCATTAAAGCAATAGCAAGAAAAGAAAACCAGATTTTATTCAAGTCTTTGGTTAATAGTGATTTCTTATAAATCGATCGGACTTAAACGCCTTTGGGCATGAGCAGAAAAGCAGCAGCCTACACGACTGCGTCTACAACATGTTCTCATGGGAGTTAACGTGTCTCCTAAAACTCCACTACGTTGACTAAGGCAACCACCAACCACCGCCTGAGTCAATAAATAAATTGTTATAAATTTTACATACAACAAACAGGCACAACATTAAAATATCAAGTGATTCGGTGACGAGTGAGTTTTTTTATCTAAAAAATGCTGAAAAAGATCTAAAATTCATTTTAACAAAAATATCTATTACATCGATCAAAGACAAGCACTAATTAATAAGAAACTACGAATTATTGAGATATGAAAATTTCTAACATTTTACGTTCGTTGAGACAACTCTGAAGTTGGTCATACAGAAATGATGCTTTCTCTCATTTAAGGAAATTGTTGCATGTTTGAATACATTTGAGCCGTAATTTATTGACAACATTATTGCATGGCAATCACAGTGAAAAAAGAAAGAGAATGATAAATGAAACAAAATACCACAACTTAAATTGTAAAATTTACCGTACAATATGTTGCTTAACAAAATTAAAACAACAACTTCAACAGCAACAACAACAACAACAAATTATAAGCAGAATAACCATTAACATTAAACTTTGTCCGCATTTTATGGTCATTTTAATCGCCCCAAAAACCAAAATCAACGCCTGACAAGTTGTGGCGATCGTGTCGTAAACTTTTGTATGCAAATTTGGCTGTAACTGCTGGTTTGTTGAATGTTGTTTGTCCCATTGAAGATGTTGTACCCATTTTAAGCCATTTAATGTTGCACATTAATTAGCACGCTGCACACTCGCCTTAATTTCTTATCTTTTATTTTCTTTTGTGCGCATTTTTAATATCTAATAGAAAATTTATGCACAACCAACAGATAAGAAAAAGCACTGCGACTGTAAGAGTTGTATTAATTAATTAGTATAAAATATAACGTTTAAATAAATGTAATTTATCAAAGACCAGGAAATATTTTTGTGTATAAAAAAAAACGTTTCATAAGGAGAAGTAGCATTCCGACTATTAGCTGGTGTATTACATTCTTTGGGAAGGGGAGAGTTTAGGGACGTGGAAAAGAAAGCTCAATAATGGCTTACAAAATAGCTATTGCACGTTATGTTGATTTTTAGAGTAGCCTTGCAAAGGTTCTTTTTTTTAACTCGGATCAGCACTCAGGGGATGACCGCTACATATGCAGTGCATTGCGCCGGAGCTAAAATGGAGGTGATACAGCGTTGCCATTTGACACACTTTGTTTAAAAAAAAAAACAAAGTACCTTTTAATAAAGCTCTTTTTAATAAAGTACCTTTTAATAAAGTACCTTTTAAAAAGTACTTTTTAATTAAGTACCTTTTAATAAAGTACCTTTTAATAAAGTACCTTTTAATAAAGTACCTTTTAATAAAGTACCTTTTAATAAAGTACCTTTTAATAAAGTACCTTTTAATAAAGTAACTTTTGATAAAGTACCTTTTAATAAAGTACTTTTTAATAAAGTACCATTTAATAAAGAACCTTTTAATAAAGTACCTTTTAATAGAGTACTCTTTTAATAAAGTACCTTTTAATAAAGTACCTTTTAATAAAGTACCTTTTGATAAAGTACCTTTTAATAAAGTACTTTTTAATAAAGTACCATTTAATAAAGTACCTTTTAATAAAGTGCCTTTTAATAAAGTACCTTTTAATAGAGTACTCTTGTAATGAAATACCTTTTAATAAAGTACCTTTTAATAAAGTACCTTTTAATAAAGTACCTTTTAATAAAGTACCTTTTAATAGAGTACTCTTTTAATAAAGTACCTTTTAATTGTTGGAGCAACGAAGCAGATCAAAGCAACTCTACAATGATATTTGTTACCCTGATATTTAGACCTCTTTTGTACAACTATGAACTGTTTACTTGTTCTTTTATGCTTTATCCTTTTAATTCATTCTGCTTTTGATAGTCAATAAAGACACTTTAATATTACAAAACGTTTTAACTTCTAATAGGTTATGGGCCCAGTAAGGCTAAATATATAGTAAAGTGCTGTAAAGAGTAGTGCGTAATATTGTAGTGTATATCGGGAACGGAAAAGTTAAATATGGCCGGAGTCGTGCGTATAGAACCGCTGAACGCGGAAAATTACGATACATGGAAAATGCAAATGCGGGCTATTTTGATAAAAAATGAGTTGTGGTCGTATGTTGACGACAGTGCCGTGTGTCCTGTAGAAGCCGTAGCGGCAACTGCTTGGAAAAAGCAAGATCAAAAAGCTGCTGCCGATATTATGCTTGCAATGAGCCCATCGGAGTTAAGCTTAATAAAAGAGTGTGACACAGCAAGAAAAATGTGGTTGAGGTTAGAAATGACCTACCAATCAAAAGGCCCTGCTCGAAAAGCAACCTTATTAAAAAGAGTAGCTCTATCGCGGATGCGTGAAACAGACAAAGTGCGTGAACATTTAAATGAATTTTTCGATGCAGTCGCAAAGTTGAAAGAAATTGGTGTAGAAATTGGTGACGAACTCTTAGCCATTTTACTTTTGTACAGTTTACCCGATTCATATGAAACTTTTCGGTGTGCTTTAGAAACACGTGATGAATTGCCGATGCCCGAAATGCTACGTGTAAAAATTCTAGAAGAATTCGAATCGCGAAAATCAAAGGAAGACAAAAATGAAAACAATGCGTTATACCTAAAACGTGAACAACAAAAACCGAAACAAACGAAATCGAAATACAACGGATCGAACGGTGCTTGCTTTAAATGTGGTAAAATTGGACATTTTGCAAGAAATTGTAAAATGAAAAACAGACAAAGTGTCCAAAATTGTGAAGAGGCTAACAAAAAACATAACGTTTGTTTCACGACAGTAGAATCAGTGTTTTTGTGTCCAAACGAAACTATGAAGTGGTGTTTAGACAGTGGGTGCACATCGCATATGAGTGCAAATGTTGAATATTTCAAAAACATTTCCGAAACAAATAAAACATTAAATTTAGCTAACAATAAAAATACAACAATAAATGGTGTTGGAAATGTTGAACTGTCTCTCTGTGACCGCGGTCGTGATACAAATTTGCAATTAAAAGACGTTTTATATGTAAAAGACTTACGCACGAATTTACTTTCAGTATCGAAAATTACTGACAGCGGTTTTGAAGTCACCTTTCGCAAAGGTGAAGCAGTAATTGTTGATAAAAATAAAAAGGTTTGCCTGAGTGCGGAAAGGATAGGAAATTTATATTTCATGAAAAACAGTGAAAACGTAGCGAATGTAATCGAAGCTAAAAATGAGCTTGACTTGTGGCACTTTAGAATGGGTCATCTAAACGAAAGACAACTTAAAGATATGGCAAAAAGTGGTGAAATTTATGGACTAACATTTAACCAGGAACTGAAATTATCTACTTGTGAAATCTGTATTAGCCAAAAGCAAACGCGCGGAAAGTTTCCCAAAACCGCAAACCATCGAACAAATGACTTGCTGGAAATTGTGTATAGTGATGTATGTGGCCCAATGAAATGTGCTTCAAACGGCGGCGCAAAATATTTCGTCACATTTATTGATGACAAGTCTCGATTTTGTGAAGTTATCTTCTTAAAGAAGAAAAGCGACGTTTTAAATGCTTTTAAAAGCTATAAGGCCGCAGCAGAAAATTCTACAGGCCGAAGAATAAAATTTTTTCAATCAGACAATGGTGGCGAATATTGTAATCGCGAATTTGATTTATATTTACAACAATGTGGAATTAAACGTCGTTTAACAGCACCTTATACACCACAACAAAATGGTACAGCGGAACGTAAAAATAGGACTCTCGTAGAAATGGCGCGCTGCTTGATGAGACATGCCGGGTCTCCCCCCTCGTTTTGGGCTGAAGCCATTAACACCGCGTGCTATATTCGAAATAGATGTGTTACAAAAACCAACGGCGAAATTCCGTACAAACTATGGACACACAAAAAGCCCTCCGTAATGCACATGAAAATTTTTGGTTGCAAAGGCTACGTGTTGAATAAAAGTGGTAACAGGGGCAAATTTGACGCACGTTCGGAGCTGTGTATATTCGTAGGGTATTCTTCAGAATCAAAAGCATATCGTTTGTGGTCCCCAAAGAAAAATGATGTCATTTGTAGTCGAGATGTAAAATTTATCGACGAAAACGGTTTTACCGACGCTTACGAAGATTTTTATAGTCCTGAAGATAACTTTATTGACGTTGAGCTTGAAGAAAATTTGGAAAACGCTGATGAAAGAGAAATTCGATCCAATGAAAATGAAGCTATTTCTGCAGAAAAAGACGAGAAACGTTGTAGGGGACGACCGAAACTCCAAAGATTAGGTAATCGTGGTCGACCTAAAAAGTTATTTCAAATCCACAAAGATGGTGAAAATTTGTCCGAAGGCGATCCATATACTCCGTCTGAAGAGGACGACTTTGAAGAGTGTGAGTTGGCGTTCTTATCTACGGAATCCGATCCGAGAACTTATGCCCAAGCAATGGAGGGAGAGGATGCAAATTTTTGGAAAGCTGCTGTAGAAGAAGAGTATTTAGCGCAGATACGAAACAACACGTGGGAAATTGTTGAGAGGCCAAATCAGAGAAAAGTTATAGATAGCAGATTAGTATTTCGGACGAAAGACGATGGAAAAAGAAAGGCGCGCCTAGTAGCAAGGGGATACGCACAACTTCCAGGAGAAGATTTTCATGAAACGTACTCCCCAGTTGCCCGTTCTTCAACAATAAGGCTTATGTCAGCGTTAGCAGCAGAGTTAAAATTAGAAATTCATCAGATGGACGTCATCACAGCCTACTTGAATGGCGATCTTGAAGAAAACGTGTATATTGAAGTTCCAAATCAGCTAAAAGGTATTTTGAACAAAATCATGTCAGGTAAGCCAATTGGTTCAAATAATATTAAAAACCACAGCCAGGACGTCATTAAAACATGTGGACGGTGGCTAAGTGCCACAAATCGTTTAAAAAGTCCAGTATGTCTACTAAGGAAGGCGTTATATGGCTTACGTCAATCTGGGCTAATGTGGTATTATAAATTAACGATGCAACTCAAGAAGTTAGGGCTTAAGCCAGCTAAAAAGGATCCGTGCCTATTCTCGAAAAAAGAAGGTGACAAAGTTTTACTCATATTGATTTATGTAGATGATTTGCTTTTGGCTTCAAACCAGCCTGAATGGATAAGTGAAATTAAATCATCTCTATCGCAATCATTTGATATGAAAGATATCGGTCCTGTTAAGCGTTGTTTAGGAATCGAATTTTACCAGGATCTAAAATCTGATCAAGTTTTTATGTCACAACAGAAATACGCAAAGTCAATTTTAGAACGCTTTGGTATGGCAGACTGTAAGCCATCATCAACACCAATAGAGGCAAATTGTAAATTGACTAGTCCCTTAGAAAAAGACGAAAACATGTTGACTAGGTACCCCTATCAACAGCTTATTGGAGCTCTGATGTATATGGCCGTAACAACACGCCCTGATATCGCCTACGCAGTTAACTTTTTGAGCCAATTCAATTCCAACTATTGCGAAGATCACTGGAAAGCAGCAAAACGTGTTTTGCGGTATGTTCAGGGAACAATTAATCATGGATTATGTTTTACCAAAACTAATAAACAGCCTTACGGGCTTGTGGATGCAGATTGGGGAGGCAATTTGGGTGATCGCCGATCGTACACGGGCTACGCGTTCATTTTCGGTGGCGCAGCCATAAGTTGGGAGGCTCGCAAACAACGAACAGTGGCTTTATCAAGCACTGAAGCCGAATACTTAGCTATCGCTGAAGCCACGAAGGAGGCTCTCTATTTTAAAGACTTAGTAAACGACATCGGTATAGCCAACGAAGAATTAACGCTATACAACGACAGCCAAAGTGCGCAGAAATTAATAAGTGGAATCGCTTATAACTCACGAACGAAACACATTGACATCCGTCACCACTTCGTCCGTGATTGTATCAGAAATCGTAACATTCATCTTGAGTATTTATCGACCGAGAATATGCCAGCCGACATATTTACAAAGGCGCTAAGCACCAGCAAACACAAATTCTGTTCAGCAAACTTGGGTTTACTGCCTCATTAACTAAAGATGCTATAGTTTATCTACTTCGAGGGGAGGTGTTGGAGCAACGAAGCAGATCAAAGCAACTCTACAATGATATTTGTTACCCTGATATTTAGACCTCTTTTGTACAACTATGAACTGTTTACTTGTTCTTTTATGCTTTATCCTTTTAATTCATTCTGCTTTTGATAGTCAATAAAGACACTTTAATATTACAAAACGTTTTAACTTCTAATATTAATAAAGTACCTTTTAATAAAGTACCTTTGAATAAAGTACCTTTTAAAAAAGTACTTTTTAATTAAGTACCTTTTAATAAAGTACCTTTTAATAAAGTAACTTTTAATAAAGTACCTTTTAATAATGTACCTGAAGCAGTAAATTTTAATTAAATGGTTTTTTCAAAAAGTGTTTTCAAAATGTTCTTAAAGTATCTTTTGAAAAAAGTGTTTTTAAAAAAGTAAAAACTACTTTTAATAAAATGCTGTAACTATTATATTTTAAATACATCGACCCCAAGGGCTAGAACTTTATATTACTAACGTGAATTCGAAGACCAGCTATCAATATAGGTACTTTTTGAAGTAGCAACCATTCTAAATAAGTACCTTTAATCAAAAGCTCGATATTATTATGACACAAAAATAAAAGATGTTTTATAAAAACAAATACTATTATATTCTGATATGTTTAAGCTTAAGGTCTCTTTATTTTAATTTTATTCTTAATTTCAATATTTCGTCACTCCTTTGTGTGACTTCTTCAGGAAATTAATTATTTTATTTGATATGAAAAAATTTTTTGTTGTTTTATTTTTTTCATATCAAATAATATAATTAATTTCCTTAAGAAGTCTCACAAAGGAGTGATGAAATATTGAAATTAAGAATAAAATTAAAATAAAGAGACCTGAAGCTTAATAATATCAGAACATAATGATAATAATTAAAAAGACGTCAAGAAACCAGAAGAATTTAAAAACAAATACTTAAAAAAAATACAACGTCATGTATTACCCCTTATTCCAAAACTATTTGTCAAGGTCACGTCAATACAATATCAAAAATTAAACCCGTCAGAACTTATTTTCTCCAACAAATGACAGTTTCTAGGACCCTCTGGTCGTATTCAAGGTCTTAAAGAGTGGCCGTAGGCGCGCTTGGAAGTAGTTAATTGTTGTCCACAAGTAGTAGGTATTTGTTCCATTCTTGGTACCGACGTGACGTGACGTTGACAACGACTTACAGAATAAGAAGGATTAATTTTAAGAAAGTAAATTTCAAAATGCATTTTGCAAACAGCTTTTAAAACGTGATCTACAGAAATGCACTTAGTAGGATTTAAAATAACCTTCTGATGCTACTTTACACTACAGTCCATGAAACTTCGTGCAGTTCCCAAATATCTTATATTTTACTTTCGTTAATTGTCAGCTCGTTTATAAAAAATGAATTGCTGAATACAAAATACGCAAGTTAAACAATACGAGTATCATAAATTTAAAAAGATAAACAACAACATAAGAAAAAAATATTATACCAAATTGATTTAATTTTCCATCTCGTGTCCAATTAACATCACATGTTAAGCATCTCTTTAACAAAAGTCAAATTGGACAGCTAAAACCTTCATTTTCGTTTTACAATCGTATAAATACCACAACTACATATTAACGAAAGATACAGTCGCTTTGAAAAAGATGCAACAAATAATAACTATACGAAACGAAAGGAAATAAAATTAAATGCAGCATAACAAATTCAACTGAAAGTTTGAAAAGTACGAGCAACTCGTAACAAACCGAGCCAATCATATCAATGTCTTGACTTGATGGACAGATTTAGTTTTGAAACTTAATTTTATTTTATAAAATTTTTGTTGAAATACAAATGCAAACACGCAAAGCTTGTTACAAAAAAAAGCACACTTCAGCTAAGAAATACTGAAGAAGGTTTTCATTAGGAATTGTGCAATGCCAGGCGCATGAAGGAACGTACGAACGAACGAACGAACGACGGTGCGCCTATAATTAGCCACGCATTGTGTGGCAGCAGCATGTCAAACCAACAAACATCAAAAGCAAGTAGGCCAAGAACAATATTAAGTTTTTATGTAACAAAAAATGTTTTTACTTTTTTATTCATAAAAAAAAATTGGAATAAAATTTCAATTTAATTCCTCTTGCTGAACCTGTCATGACCAAACTGCACTACATTCTTTTCTCTCTTTATTATAATTTATTTATTTTGGTTTTTTTGTGTTATTTTTCGCTTTTTAATAAACCTGTTTAACGCTCTTGGGTGCCTTTTGAACGTCTAATGCACAAAAAATCAAATTCATTCATTAAACTGATTTCCGTTTATTTTAAGAAAACAAAAACAAAAAAAAAACTTGCATGAACTTTTTATGAGGCATTCAAGAATACTTTCTGTAGTCTGAATAATTGTGGTATTAAAAATGATCTTGTCACAACTTGATTGCACAAATAAAAAGTTCAAATATAAAAGCCATAATTAAAAATTTAAATGTTATTAATTTCTTACTTTAAGCGGGTATGTATTAGTCGTACACAGTATCCTAAGTGTGGCAAATGTGTTACCATCAGTTTGCTACAATTCTCGTATGCAATTTCCTAATAAAATGTGTAAAAATTAGAACTGTTAGTATCTCATTCAACTAAACCACCTAATAAATGGTGTGAAACAAAATATAGATGAGTACTGATGATGAAAGTGCAGCGGCTTTCGAAAACAGTTGTTCTGCTCTGCTGTGTAAGTTGAATAAATAAAAGATGATAGGCAGGTACGTTGAGGGTAATTGATATTTTAACCTTAAAATTATTTTAACCTTAAAATTAATTACTTATTACATTACTTATATTATTAATACATGACAAGAAAATGGTTGTATAATTATCTTATAGAAATGCTAAATATATATAACATAAACATATATAATTTGGTGAGGCATTATAAAAACAAAAATAATATATAATAAAAATATAATGGAACAAAAAATTCAGAAAAATGGGACTTGAAGAAAATAATCAAACGGCAACACGGGTATTAGAAATACAAATGTGTTACCATCAGGTTGATACAGTTCTCGTATGCAATTTCCTAATAAAATTTTTATAATTAAGTATAAATATCATATTCAACTAAGACACCTAATAACTGGTGACAAACACAAGAGCACTGATGATAAAAGTGTAGCGGCCTTCGAAAACAGTTGTTCTGCTCTACTGTGTAAATTGAATAACTAACAAGTAAAAACGTTATATTCGACCCGGACGAATCTTAAATACCCTCCAAATATTTAGTAAGTGAATTTAATATGTTTAACTTGGTGGGACAGAGTTCCTCTACATAATATCGTACGTCAACGACCACTAAAGGGGGCGGGGCTCAAAAATTGACAATATCATCTTTTCCACAGACGAACGTATGGGCATGCCTAGACCGTCTTAGACTTCATCACTGATCAAGAATATATATACATTATGGGGTCCAATTCCCTTTGGAGGGTATTAAAACTCTATTTTGGCGGGGTCGCTCTGGCAAGGGCTGTGGTTGAGACATTTCACCTTTGTGATAAAACTCTAAAAATAAATGTTTGGGATAATTATATACAAAATCTACACATTTTATTTTTTTATATGTCATTTAGGGACAAAGGGGGAGGAGGCGGTAGGGCAGTGTAGTACCAGGTTACGTCTCAGCTTCGTAATTAAAGCTTAAAAATGTTATTTTCAGGGAAAGTAGGATTAAGTAAAACACTTTGTTAAATTTTTACGCTATTTTTGCATATAATAACGCCCACAAAAGGGGCGGGGTCCAAAATTTATTTTTTTTTATTTTATGGCTCCAAGTTTAACGCGTTGGACCTTCTTTATTATAAAAATATATCATTTGCTTAACAAAATTACAAAGAAAAACTTTAAAAATTATGTTGTTTTTTCTGGGTTGGTTTAGTTCTTCTTAGGGGAACTTTTTTCCCTCTTGCCCGATTTAGCCCATCACCGAACTTAACCTATGCTATCCTTCAAGATATATTTATACCAAATTTCAAGAGTCTGGCTCTTTTCGTTTGGACTGAATCGTGATTTCCACAGACGGACGGATGGACGGATGGACGGATATGCTCAGATCGTCTTAGATTTCATCACTGATCAAGAATATATATACTTTATGGGGTCTCAGATGGATATTTCACTGCGTTACAAACGGAATGACAAAGTGAATATACCCCCCATATTCTTTTTTGGAGGGTATAAAAACTGATGCTAACTTTCCTTTGTGCCTCAGAATATTTATCATGTCTTTCTGAATTTAAAACAAACAAAATTTTTTCGAACAATTAGCCTACAAATCTTAGTTCAATTTAAAAAATAATTGCAATTAACTTTAAATTGTTCGGTATTACACAAAAATACACCGCAATAATCATGTGTTTATCAGTTTATCTTAACCCATTACAATTTGAACTGAATTCATTAACAATAACGAAACAAAGTTTCCACCACAAAAATAAAAAATAAAAAGAAATAATACAGCTTTTAAACTTAATATATTGCACTATATGTGGGTATATTAAAATAAAACTGACTAAATTACGAGCGCATCCAATTTCATTCCAGCTAAATTTCCATAGTTAAAATCATCGTTATCAATAAATAATACACAGCGAACAGAAAAAAGAAGAGCATTTTTCGCCTACAACTCATGTCATTACGCATCAAAAAATTCATTTAGGGAATATTTATATTTTCCACAAGATTTGCAATTGAATACATGAAGCAAAAAACGAATAAAAATAAACCAACAAACGCTGCGGGATATTTAAACAAATAACATGATCACCGAGAAGAAAAACAAACACACGAAAACAATAACGTGTACACAACAAACTTTTTAATCCTTTAGAAAAGCCAATAATAAAGAGAAGACAACAACAACAAAAACTACAATGTCTCTACTTAAAAGTCGGCGGCGGGATCAAGTAAAACACACTCTCAGGCGACAAACGAAAAATAAAATATGTACACTTACGTAGAAAAAGGTTTCTTTCTGCGGAATGAAAATTGAATTTAAAACAAGCAAAATATCACTTCGATTAATTCAAGCAAGTATAAACGAAAGATAAAAGAAGAAAAAAAATATTAATCCGTGATCTAAAAGAAGAAGTTCAATATAAATCCCCCCGCTAAAGGAAAATCCACACAGACAATGCGGATTAAAGTAAAAGGAGTCCCACAAAATAATACATATTCCCATTATACGGCAACTGAACTGTCGACAAAAATCATATAAAAGCGAAAACAGTTTTTATGTTTTAATAATTTCATTTTATTTCTAAAATAGCACTTTAATTAGGAGCAGTTCGCAAATAGGGCTGGCAATTCATTTCATGGTGCAAAAACCACCATGTCGGTTTGGACTATCAGCAGTTCACAGTTTTACCATTTACGAATATGAATCGTTTAAAAACCGAAGAACACGTAGAAGTAGTTAGAACTTGTCTTCAAATGTGATAGCAAATCGCTATAATCGCGGTCTGTTCTGTGCGTCATTGCACTGTACGCACTTCCGAAAATATCACTTCTGTTAGTGAAAGTGTGGCGGGGTAATCCAAATTTGCCATTTTCACTGGATTATCAGAAAATGGCGATTATTTTTATACCCTCCAAAAAACAGAATTGGAATTCAGTATATTCACTTTGTCATTCCCTGTGCAACGCAGCGAGATATCCCTCTAGGATCCCATAAAATATATATATATATATATATATATATATATATATATATATATATATATATTCCTGATCAGTGATGAAATCTAAGACGATCTGAGCATATCCGTCCGTTTGTCCGTCTGTGGAAATCACGATTCAGTCCAAACGAAAGGAGCCAGACTCTTGAAATTTGCTATAAATATATCTTGAAGGATAGCACAGGTTAAGTTCGGAGAAGGGCTAAATCGGGCAAGAGGGAAATAAATTCCCATAAGAAGAACTAAACCAACCTCTGAAAAACAACATAATTTTTAAAGTTTTTCTTTTGTAATTTTGTTAAGCAAATGATATATTTTTATATTAAGGAAGGCCCAACACGTTAAACTTGGAGCCATAAAATAAAATATATAAAAAATGTTAGGACCCCTCCCCCTTTAGTGGGCGTTATTATATGCAAAAATAGTGCAACAATTTAACAATTTGTTTTACTTAAACCTACATTCCTTAAAAATAACATTTTTAAGCCTTAATGACGAAGCTGAGTCGAAACCTGGTACTACTATGACCTATCCTCCCCCTTTGCCCTCTGAATTACCCTATCAAAAAAAAAATTAAGTTTTACATTTTGTAATTATCCCAAACATTAATTTTTCGAGTTTTATGACAAAGGCGAAATGTCTACCCCACAGCCCTTGCCAGAGCGAATCCGCCAAAATACAGTTTTAATACCCTCCAAAGAGAATTGGACCCTATGAAGAATATATTCTTGATCAGTGATGAAATCTGAGACGATCTACAAATGCCCATACGTTCGTCTGTGGAAAACATGATTTTGTCTATTTTTGAGCCCCGCCCCCTTTAGATAGCGTTGACGTGCGATATTATATAAAGGAACTCTGTCCCACCAAGTTAAACATTTTAAATTCACTTACTAAATATTTGGAGGGTATTTAAGATTCGACCCGGTCGAATATAACATTTTTAATTGTTTTTTTTTAAAGCAAATGATATATTTTTATGTCAGAGAAGGACCAATACATTAGACTTCGAAAATTAAGAAAATCTATTTTTTTAACCCCGCCCTCTAGAGTGGGCGTTAAAGTAACATATTACCTAGAAAAACAGTGCATATATTTAAAAACTTATGTTCTTAAAGAATTTATTCCTTAAAAACTTAATTTTTCAGCTTTTTTTTATCTTGGAGCAGCACCCCCCTATATATGCAATGCATTGCGCCGGAACTGAAAACGAGGAGATAGTATTGAGGGGACAGATTGGGAAAGATGAGAAGATAGCCAGTTTTTTTTGTAGCTATTTCAACCTTTTACTTCGCCGGCTAATTTTTGCTACATGGCCGACGAAGGTGGGTGCTGTTACTCTGCCTTTCGTACATGATATGACGAAGCTGAAATGTTCTCTGATCTTCCTCTGCCCTACCCTTCTTCCCCCTTTGTCCCTTAAATTACCCTATTAAGAAACCATTTTTTTAACTTCATTATCCCAAAAATGTACTTTTTAAGTTTTTACAACAATGATGAGATGTCTCCCCCACGGCCCTGTTGGGGTGACCCCGTCCAAATAGAGTTTTAATATTGGACACAGGAATGTCCTAAAGGAACTCTAAGCCAGCAGGCTAAATATTTTTAATTTATTTTCTATATATTTGGAGGGTATTTAAGATTCGACCGGTTCGAATATAATATTCTTACTTGTTTTTTTTTCCTGAAATTGAAGATAATGAACCGAACGATATGTGGTTTCAACAAGACAATACCACCAACTACACAACACTACCGACTTTGTTTTTAGTCCATGAGAAGTTTGTAGAAAGTTTAATTTCATGTTTTGGCGACGTTAATTGGCCACCAAGCAATTGATGCCGTTCAACTTAATTTTGTGGGGTCACATCAAAGACCTTGCCGACGCAGATAATTTTAAAAGCATCATTTATCACGTTATTGCATAGATGTCGGACGAAATGTGAATCAAAATGGTTTAAAACTACCTCAAATGGATCGAAACCAATTTCATACACAAGGTCAAAAATTTATCAATATCATGTTTTATGTGTCTATTTTGGATAACTTTTAAAGCTTGAAAATATGGAGTAATTAAAGTTTCTCCAATTCGTTGCGGGTTACACAATGTGAGCTTTTATTTAACATAACTTTTGGATAGGAATCTGAATAATTCATTATTTTCCTAGCAGTCCCTATAACGTGAGCTTCTCAGGTCTTAAACATACCAAAGTTGGGCTTTCATCATGTTAAGATCATGATCATTCATGCTTAGGATAATTTTTTTTAACATTTTAATTAATGAGCATTTTCTATGGCCTACGGAAGGAAGTATGAATTATTTTAACCAGAAATCGAGCTGAAACTATTTCATTGCCCTATTTTTAAGAAAATGTTTTCACATTTAAAACATGATACATCTTCACTAGGTCTCACTAATGTTGACTATTCTAAAAGAGCAGCTGGCATAATTCAAAAAAAAAATAATAATTTCTAAAACCAAGAAATCGGGAGTGATTTTGCACAGAAAATAAAATCAAAACTTAGAATATACCTACTAGTATTTTCTTAAGCGCAATACTTAACAAAATGGTACTGTATCCCAGCAGCCCTTAAGGAAATTTTCAACGCTGCTCAAATCAAATGCATAAACCCTTTTCATTGTATAAAATAATTCAATTGAAAGAGATCAACGTCATCATATCTGGTGGTTAATTTCGTATATACGAGGCAACAAAAGCAAAACAAACAGCTATTGGCGTAAGTTATTGGAAAAAAAGCTGAAATAAAAATAAATAAACCAAACGGGCATGCAGGAGAAGTAAGTCTACTTTAAAAAATAAAGTTCGCAGGCTTTTTCAGCATTTCGTTTTCCTTCGTCCGTCAAGTGCCTAAAAACTCATTGAAGCAATAAGTCTTAGGCTTGTTGTAGCATGAAATCAATTGGAAAATATTGCTTTAAAACTTTCAACAGTCTTCTTTGCTCAACAGCAGACACTAAATGTTGTTTAGAGGATCAGTAGGGAATTTCATGCGGTGCCGGCTTATAGGAAAAAAGTCATAAGTTGGCAATTCGCAACAAATAAACAATTAGCAACTTAAGCATCTGTTAAATAATTTGACTTTGTATGTTATGCATGTGTAACATATAAAATCTAGAGGAGTCTTATGGGAAGTATGAAAACAATTTAAATAGAGGATCTAAAACATAACGATACCACATCCGGTAGAACTAGCTACTCTGGCAACCCTAATGCGGTTCGAAGGACCATGCAATTAGTAATATTCGTGGCTTTCATAGTTTGACCCGGAAAAACGCAGCTTTTCGACCATAAGTAAACTCCGATTAGATCGCAATGTGTACAGAGTCACTCTTTAAGAAGCTGCAGCATGTTTTATTGTAGAGCTCGTGCTGAAATGCCATACGTCCATTTTTATGCATTTTAATCAACTGAGTTGTCTCTGAAAATCTTGGGCCAAATTACCGCATTCGATATCGAACGAAATTTCCATACAATTTAAATACAAATTTCGATCGATATCGAATGCCGTAATTTGGCCCCAGATATACTGGCCCGATTCAGCCCATTTACGAACTTGACCTGTGCTATCCTTCAAGATATATTTATAACAAATTTCAAGGGTCTAGCTCTTTTCCTATTGACTGAATCGTGATTTCCACAGAAGTACGGACGGCCGGCCATGGCTAGGTCGTCTTAGATTTCTTCACAGATCAATAATATATATATATATATATATATATATATATATATATATATATACTTTGTGGGGTCCTAGAGGGATCTTTCGCTACTTTACACACGGAATGACAAAGTAAAATTCTTTTTTGGCGCGTATAAAAAAAATCTCATTTCATTTTTCTTAAATTTTCTAAATTTTCTTAAAATGTTTTCTAAACTGTAATGAGAACTAATTTTTGTTCTTGTTAATATTTTCCTTCGCCTTTTATCTCCACTTAAATTGTTTTTCGTGCGAAAGAGCAATTTTGTTTCCTTTCAATTCTGTGTACTTTAGATTTTGATAAGTTGCATTGGCGTTTTGTTTAAGGGAGGCGGCTTCTTTTTAACGCGGTCTTTTTACGCTAAACAATTTATTTATTTATTTTAGAGTTTCAGATGAAAATGTGTTTTAGAATAAAATTCTAGATCTGCAGTTACAATTTATGTGTTTTTTATTTTTTTTATATTCCATTTGCCTAATGGGAATTTTTTAAAATTGTTAGATTTGTTATTTGGGATTCTGTTGTTTAGAAATATAAAAAATCTTTATTATAAAATGTAATCTTAAGTAACTGTTAATAATTTTAATTTAAAACAAGACACAAAGAAGTGAAAATTAATTTTTCTCTATAATATGCCTTTAATTATTTATTTTCTGGCTTAAATATTGCAGACATATTTTGTGTTTGTTTTTGTCACTTTATTTGCAATTTACACTGACAAAAATTGGCATACATAAGAATCTTTCAATATTTCATTGCACATGTTTTATTAACCTGATCATAGGATTATATATTCGACAAGACAAACACTTAATAAAACAATCGATACCATTGTCCAGTGCTGGCCATTGAAGAACAACAATAACATTTCAATAACATTTGGGTTTTGCTTAATTGGGCCTGACAAATAGTCAAAGGGAAATTGATGAGAAAACATGAGCTTAATACGCAAGGCGAATTCCTTTTGTTGTAAAGAACAACAATAAGAAATTTTAATGCGATTAAAGACTTTGCACAAATTAAAGTCCACAAAAAGTCAAACACAATTTATTTGAATATGCAAACATGTACGAGTATGTACGAGTACGTATGTTTTACATTACACTGACAGTTAAAATTATATGTTTATTTTCGCATGCCATCTTTGGGATCATTTGATAACAAAATAAAGTTTTTAAAGAAAAGTAAAGCTGGAGACAGCAAAACCATCTGATTTCATTCCATTTGCACCTCATGCTTTTGAAAAGATATAATTAATAATACACTTGTTATACACTTCAAAAAAGAATTGGAGGATATATTCAGTTTGTCATTGCGTGTGTAACGCAGCGTAATATCCCTTTAAGACCCCATAAAGTATATATATATGCTTGATCAGTGATAAAATTTAAGACGACCTTCCGTCAGTGGAAATCACGTTTCAGTCCAAACAAAAACAGACAGACAATTGAAATTTTGTATAAATACATTTTGAAGGATAGCACAGATCAAGTTTGCAAGTGAGTTGAATCGGGCTATAGAGGAAAAAGTTCCCCTAAGAAAAACTAAACCAACCTCTAAAAAACAACATAATTTTTAAAATATTTTTTTATAATGTTGTTAAGAAAATTATATATTTTCAGAGAGAAAATCGGAAAAATTTAATTTTTGACCCCGCCCCCTTTAGTGTTCGTTGAAGTAACATATTACATAAAAAATAGTGTAAATAGTTAACGAATTGTATAATTTAAGCCTACATTCCTTAGAAATTCAATTTTAAAGCTTTCTGATCTTCCGCTACACTACCTTCCCCCTTCCCCCAATTTTCGACCTAAACGTCCCCATGAAAGAAAATATTTTTTTTACACTTGATAATTATTTAAAAAATCTACTTTTAGTGTTTTATGGCAAAGGTCAGATGTGTGTCCCACGGACTCTCCCGGAGTGAAACCGCAAAATAGAGTTTTTATTTACTAAATATTTGGAGGGTATTTCAAACTCGACCCGGTCGAATATTAAATATTATCCGAAATGAATAGGAAAATTTTAAATTCTTCTGGTTTCTTGAAATATTGATATTAAAAATTAAATCAAAATAAATAGACCTTAAGCTTAAAAATATCAGAATATAATAATACAGTGAAAGTTCCTTTAGCGGACAGCTCTTATAAGCGGACATCTCTCCAAAGCGGTCAATTCCTAAAACTTTAGAACCGATATCATAAACCCGAACAAAAAACATTCCCTAAAACGGACGCTCCCATAGCCAGCGGCGGACACGAAAACAACATTTTTATTTTTTTTTTTGCCAAAACATTCTAATAAGCGGACATTTGACAAAGAAATAGCGCATGTACGGCTTAAAACTGCAGTAAATATGTGAAACAATTGTACAATAAATAATTTTTAGCTGCATATAAATATTAGAGAAATAAGAAAACCCATAATCATGGGAAAAAGTAACATCCGAAACCATTAAGAACTGTTTTGGCAAAGCAGGATTCATGAAAGATTTTGATAATGCAGAATTAGATGCAGAGGATGATATCCCTTTATCTATCCTCTCGAGATTGCCTAGACAAAATGTAGAATATAGTGAGTCTAATTCTATTGATGAAAATATTCTAACAGAATCTGACACTATAGAAGTTTTGGTTGATAGAGTGGAAATAAGCTCATCAGAAAATAATGATACAAGCATTTTAGAAGAAGACCATAACAAAATATCTTCATTTAAAGAAGCCTTAGAAGAAGTTAGACGCTTATTGAAGTTTGCAGAAGAAGACTATACAGCATTTGAGCCCTTGAAACATCTAGAATGCTATTATGGAGAAAAAATGATTAAAGGAAATGAAGCAAAATTAAAACAAAAACATATTTTAGATTTTTTTCCAACTTTGTAACCTTTTTTTTTTTTTTGTTTAATAATAATAATTTAAACTTTTAAAATGAAACAATATTCTAAAAATTACTTTTTATACCATTCCATTCTTCGCCGACGGCAGATGTCCGCATATGACAGCTTTCACTGTATAGGAAAATTCTGAAAAAACAAAACTTATGATGGAACAAAAAATTCAGAAAAATGGGACATGAAGAAATATAATCAAACGGTAACACTGGTATTATAACAATAACATGTTAACATCAGTTTGAAACAGTTCTCGTATCCTTTTTCACAATAAAATTTGTGTAAATAGGAGCTGTTATCACATTCAACTAGGCCACCTAATAAGTGGTGACAAACACAATACACATGTGCACTGATGATGGAGATGTTGCGGCTTTCGAAAACAGCTGTTCTGCTCTGCTGTGTAAGTTGAATAACAAAAACTGATGTTGACTTGCCTTTGTGCCTTGAAATATTTATCATGTCTTTCTGAGATTTAAATTAAAATTTCGAACAATTAGCCTATAGAATCTTAATTCAATTTAATAAAACTCGATGAAATTAATCAAACGACAACCGTTTCGAATTTAGACATTTCTCGTATGAATTTTGTTCATGAGATTTCCATATACAAAAATTGTTATCGCATTCAACTAATCCGCCTAACAACAGCTGGTAAGCAGTGATACGCTTGAGTACTGATGCTGGGAGTGTAGGTTCTTCCATAAACGGCACTGTTCTGTTCTGCTTGTAAGTTGGAAAATTTATCATCCTCAACTGAATATAATATATTACGAGCCTTGGCTCACTTCATCTCCAGATCGTTTATGATTAAAGAAATAAGACACAGCAGCACATAAATTCTGTGCGTAGTAGAAGAAGGCGTTTAATTCATTCTTGTTCGATTGACAGTAAACAAGCTTACCCATCCTCTGTCTTGACTATCATTAATGAATCATACATAGAGCTTGACCTCTTTGTAAATGGCATGGGAAATATTAAAGCCCAGCTGAGCTCTAAAGGATTTATGGCACAAAACTAGGATCACCGAGTGTCGCAGAGCTGGTCTTTAGACAACAACATTTTCTTATTCAATTCATTTAAATATGGACACCTCCTGGGCTAAAAAGTTGGTCAGAATGACTTGAAACACATATTCTCATACTTAAGCGCTTCTAAACAATTGCAATTTTGTAATTAATAAAGGACACTGTTTCAATAAAGGATATCACACAATTCTTCCCCTTAAACAATAGATTTTCAAAGGCTTGCAGACATTTCTAATTGCCAGTGCTATCAATTCAATTTTTTCAAATTCTTATCAAAATTGTTTTTTTAAATATTATTAATATTTCAAAAATAAAAGAAAAAACTCACAACAATATTTAAAATACTGTCAAAATAGTAGGCGCCATTTGACAGTTATTTTGTATTGTTTTCTTTAGTTTTCTTTATCAATGAATCAATTTTATGCTCTCAACATAGATGAGCCCAAAAGTTGGCTCAGAAGAGTTCTCTGACCTTCTCAGGCAACCCGCTGAGTTTTTCTCAGCGCATTCAAAAAAATCATCTGATCACGACAATTTCTTACAATGTCACAACTTTTGAAAAACAACAAAAGAAGAAGTCTTGAAGAAAATAGCAAAGCAAACCACATCAGGTGTAAATCAATTCTGTAGAGACAATTTAGAAGAAGAAAAAAAAAATGTTTATATTTTTCTTGTAGAAAACAGTAAAACTGATGGGGGTTTAAACATGTTGCATCATCATACGAGTATGTTCTGCTACAGACTGTGCGCAATCATTATCATCGATATCTTATGTCCCCTGATTAGTTCTGATACAGGTTAAGATAGAAATTTAAAAAAAAAAATAAAAATAAATAAATAAATAAAATATAAAGAAAATGACAGTTTCTGTTTCGAGTTGGTTTAATCTGTTCAACAGATCTGAGTGCCACAGAATGCCAGCCACTCAAAAGAAATTAACCTTAAACTAAACAACAACAACTACAACAACAACTAACAGTTCTTCCATTCTAAATGTTGTAGACAAAATCAACTTCATTATCGTGGTCATTATCAGCATGTTGTTGGGTTTATGTCAATAGTTATTTAAGATTCATAAATAATAATAATGAGTTGATTTGAATTATGTATTTTGACTGCGAGTCTGGTATGTGTTTGGCAGCAGCATTCAATTTAGCTGTCCAGTGTCCTGTTTTCCATCACACATAAAATTTGGCATCGTGCAGCAAGCAGTCCGGTCTCAGTCGAACGGGGTAATTAAGTTAAGAGCATGTGAAGGAACGAATTAAACAATTCGTTCTACAGTGGCAGCTTGGAAAATTGTAAAAATGTACGCTTTAGTTTTAACTGACAAAATAAAAAGTCGTAAAGACATTCTTCTGATCACAGTTGACACCTGTTTACATGCATGAGAATTTCTGTGTGTGTGTGTGTAACTTCAACCGTGTTTAGAGACGCTTTGTCTTGCATTAGAAGAGAAGTTATTTAACACAAAAAAAAAGGGTTGAACTAAAACAGGAAAAACTCATTTGAATCCGTCAATTTAATTATTGATCTGATAAGAAACAAAGTTTTAATTGTTAGAAATAAAAATTTATGAACAATGACCAAAAGAGTGTTTCCCAGACAATAACTAATGAAATTATTTATTAAATTTTATAATATTTTGCATAATAAAACAATATGTTTTAATGAAATAAATAAATAAGGAACATTTTAAAACATTTTAGAACAAAATAAATACATGCGGCCACTATACAAGCCAAGTAAAGAGCAACATTTTTCCTTATGATGCAACAAAACAAAATCTGCTTCTGAGACAGAAATTCAATTTACGTTATTTATTTAACAATTTTATTATTTTAAATTACGTATGAATTTTTATTAGTCGAACTTTCTTATGTAAATTGTTAATTTTCTCAATGGGCTTAAGTTCGAATCTGCAAGAATGCAAACCATTTTTTATTATTTTATTAATAAATGAATTTGTTCAAATTCTATTTATTATTAAACCCTCCAAAAAAGAATTTGGAGGGTATATTCACTTTGTCATTCCGTTTGTAACGCATCGAAATATCCATCTCAGACCCCATAAAGTATATAAATTGTTGATCAGTGATGAAATCTAAGACGATCTGTGCATGTCCGTCCGTCCGTTCGTCCGTCCGTCTGTGGAAATCACGGTTCAGACCAAACGAAGAGAGCTAGACTCTTGATATTTGGTATAAATATATTTTGAAGCTTAAGTTCGGAGATGGGCTAAATCGGGCAAGAGGGAAAAAAGTTCCCCTAAGAAGAACTGAACCAACCCAGAAAAAACAACATAATTTTTAAAGTTTTTTGGTTATTTTGTTAAGCAAATGATATATTTTTATGTCAAATACGGTCCAACGCCTTAAACTTGGAGCCATAAAAAAAAAATTTGTGTTGAACCCGCCCACTTTAGTGGGCGTTATTATATGCAAAAATAGCATAAAAATTTAACAAATTATTTTACATAAGCCTACATTCCTTAAAAATAAAATTTTTAAGCTTTAATGACGAAGCTGAGACGATACCTGGTACTTCTCTGCCCTACCCCCTCCTCCCCCTTCACCCCCTATATGACCCTATATAAAATTTTTTTTTTTTAAATTTTGTATATAATCATCCCAAACATTTATTTTTAGAGTTTTATGACTGCCTGTTTCTGCCCTACCCCTTTCTCCCCCTTTGCCCTTTAATGACCCTATAAAAAAAAAATTTAATTTTATATATAATTATCCCAAGCATTTATTTTTAGAGTTTTATGACAAAGGTGAAATGTTTCCCCCCACAGCCCTTGCTAGAGCGACGCCGCCAAAATACAGTTTTTATACCCTCCAAAGAGAATTGGACCCTAAAAAGTAAATATGTATAGTCTTGATTAGTGATGAAGTTTAAGACGGTCTAGCTATGCCCATACGTCCGTCTGTGGAAAACATGATGTTGTCTATTTTTTGAACCCCACCCCCTTTAGTGGGCGTTGACATGCGATATTATATAAAAGAACTCTGTCCCACCAAGTTAAACATTTTAAATTCACTTACTAAATATTTGGAGGGTATTTAAAGATTCGACCCGGTCGAATATAATGTTGTTACTTGTTTTTATATTGCTAGGGCACTTGTTCATTGTAAGTTGACAACTAAATTCAATTACTTGAACATAAATAACAAAGAAGCTTTAGCTATCAGCAGCCGATGGCTCTGGAAAAAGCGAAAGAGATACATGGAACATTAGGAATATTAATCGTCAGGGTTGGGGAATTTCGTACTAACCAAAAAGGTAATAACTTAAAAAAATATGAATGTGGGAACTTCTCATATTCAATTTTCGTTAAAAACATCGGTTAAATAGTTGATATTCCCACTAACTAGCACCACTTGCAAAAGTGGAAAAATTGAACAAAGAACGCTGATGAGATGGCGTAGCGGCCTCGAAATCAGTACTGATCCGTTCTGCTATATATTCTTAATATTCCACTCTCAAAAATAATAAATAGAATGTAATCACGTTCATTTATTAAAATAAAAAATAAAAATAAAATAAAAAATAATTTGCAGTTTCGCAGATTTGAACCTATAGCCTGTTGGGAAAATTAATAAAAAAATCATTTGCAGTCATGCAGATTTGAACTTAAGCCCGTTGAAAAAAATTAAAAAATTAACAATTTTATTATTTTTTATTTCTTTGAAATATTTAAAGTCTACTTTAGAGTAAACCAGCCAAATTTTAATTCATATATCACCAAATTTGAAAAACGCACATTCCTAAAAACTATCAAATAGGCAGTTACTTTGAGATTTTTATCACAAGAATATTACTGATCCGAAGTGGGAGCAGCCACAAAAATTATCTCGTGCTCATTCAAAGTGTGTCAAAGAGCTGCCCACAATACCATTTCTGAGACAAGCAAATCTATTCAATTCTCAGTACTTCTTTTTTTGGTAAAACGAAAAAACAATAACAATAACAAATTGCGTTAAGCTATTTTTTATTACAAAAGAAAACATGGCGTGGAAGAAGTATTTCTACCGATATCATGTCCATTAGGGTTTTTTAATTAATTTATGCAAGACATTCAAATATACAGTCACTTAGTCTAAAGTAAATGGCAATGCAAAGTGCACCGTTTCCATAAATAAACCAGGAAGAACGTTATATTCGATCAGATCGAATATTAAATACCCTACAACTATTTAATAAATAAAAACTCAATTTTTATTCTTATTCAAATTTACATTTTTATTTTATTTGGCTTAAGTAAACACAGAAAAAAAAATTATGTGAATACGGTCGTTTCCAATGTGCTCGAAGGACCATGGCTGCGACTCCTTTCTGTTAGCAAAAAAAACTCACGTATAAATATTTTATATCAACGCGCAGAAAGTGGTCTGAGATAAGTTAAAAATGTTTGACCTGCTGGGTCAGTTTTTTTTTTATCTTGGACCAGCACTCAGGGGATGACCCCTATATATGCAATGCATTGCGCCGGAACTGAAAACGAGGGGATAGTATTGAGGGGACAGATTAGAATATGGAGAATTTTTTTGTAGCTTTTTTCAACCTTTTATTTCGCCGGCTAATTTTTTGCTACAAGACCGACGAAGGAGGGTGCTGTTTAGTACATGATAGTGTCAGTCGTTGCCAATTATGTTCAGTGACCAGTGCTATGCCTTCATCATTGAAAACAAGCTGGCAACAACTAACACAACCACGAACTAATGCTGATCAGAAGAATTCAACACAATATTTCATGACTCAGCGCGGGGTTAAACTCAGAACCCACCGCTTCATAGCCTCGTGTTCTACTACTTCAGCCAACAGCACCCACAGAATTCATTTAAGACATTTGAAAACTCTATACAGGGTCACTCCGGAAAGGGCAGTGGGGGAGACAGCTTACCTTTGTCATAAAAACTTTTTTTGCGTAAATTTTTGGGATAACTAAGTTTGGAAAAAAAATATTTTTTGATAGGATCATTTTGGGGGCAAGGGAAGCCTGGTAGGGCAGACGACGATATTTTATTTGAAAAAAAATTAAAATTTTTTATTTGTTTATTATACATCGAAATCACTTCATTTTTAATTTTTGCACAAAAAGAAGATCGAGAAAAATTAGAAACAATTGCCCCTATTATGAATGACGACGTCGACACCGTATCAAGAAGACAGCAAAAAATTACTGCTTGTCTACCCCTTTTCGACAGCAAGTGACTACTATTGACATGTTCTAGCGATATTATGTGCCCTAGAGAATGCCAAAAATTTGTCAAGAGTAATTAGTTGTTATCGACAACAGTGATAATTTGTTACTGTCGACTTGGTGTGACGTCGACGTCGCCATTCATAATAGGGGCGAAAATTTCTTTTCATTAAAATTTTCATTGCATACGAAAGCACTAACTCCATTTAATATAAAATATTTTTATAAATTTCCCTATTCTAACGGCAAACGGTGTAGCAAATTATTTTCAATATCTTGCCAGCGACATGCAAAGTCTAGCGTCGTGGCCTTAATATTAACAGCACGAAAAAAAATATCTAAGGAACAAACAGCAGGTTTTCGTGCTAAAAAAAAGAACGAGAAGCAAACTAAACGAGTAGGACAAAATCAACTCCCCATGTCATCAATAGAGGAGGCACAAAGAACGGACAAACAAACAACCAAACAAACAAACAAAAACCAGCCAACAATTTCCATAAGGACTCTTGGTTCTGTCAGAGTCCACTAAGTGGATGAATTTGTAAGAGTAAAAGAATAAATTCTTTGGGTCTGTGAGGTCTTATCAATTTAATGGTTGTTAATTAGACGGTTTCACTGTTGTAGTTTCACGATACAAGTATTATTTCAGTGCCAGCCAAGTCCTCTACTTAACGCTTATCATAATAACAAGAAAAATGTTTTTCGTATACAATTTTACTTGTGCCTGGCTGCCGCACTGACTGGCTGACTGGCTGGCTTTGCTGGGCTGTTGAGGTTTTAATAAATGACATCGATTGGGGATGTTTGTAGCGGTAACGACTAGAGCCGAGTACAAACATTAATATTAAACTGATATTGAGTTTGTTAACACACCATTATAATCACCTGCTTTAGATTTTTATTATTTTTTTACTCTTGACTTTATTTAAATTCGTTTCTGTTTTGCTGTGGTATGCATGAGTTTTCTAAGAAAGATTTTTATCAATTAATGGTTGTCATTGTGAGTTAAAAAGGAGTACACAGGATCGTGTGCAGCGCCAAGGAATTGCTTAATGAAAATGATTTATGATCGTGTGTATGAAAGTATGTAAGACTGCATATGACAGGTGTTGTGCCAAGATGTTTTACTGATTGCAGAGAGAAAGATGGCCGCTTAAAATGATTACAATTAAGCAGGGAAACCACGAATATGCAATTGCATGTTTTTCTGTACGCTTCGTAAAAAGGCCTAGATACGATATTTATCCGTTTTAGAAAAAACTAAGAATTTTGAGATAGACTTGTTAGTGCATATTTTTGCATATTTAAGCCTTAAGAGCATATTTTGGCAATAACCGAAAATTTTCCTTTTTAGAGCATATGTTTTAGTATATTTTTTTAACTTTTAGTTTTAAATTTTATTTTTAATTTTGTTTTCATTATTTTGATTTCATTTCGTTATTTAAAAAAATAAAAATAGAGGCAGGCGCCTATACTTCAAATACAAACCAAATTACGTTTGATGTGTAAATTTTCATTGTTTTACATAAAATTAGAGTTATTAAATCAAAACAAGGTGTATTAAATGCAGTTGGTGGTCGCAATGGCGAATTCGGCAACTAAGGCGAATTCAAAGTGTATCTGCCATGCCATTTTTTCGTTTTGTATTAAATTAATATTTAATATATTTTCTGTTTTTCCATACACAATTTAAAACAGGGCGAATTCATACAAGGTGAACTCACTTATGCAACTCTGTGTAGAATTTATTGAACTGTCAAATGAAATGCTTTGGAAAAAACAATGGCCACACACAAAAACGAAAAACCAGAAGAACACTTTGACAGTTCAATAGGCCACCTGGTATGAATTCGCCTTGATTTAAAACTTTAAGTTTTTTGTTGAAAACTAAAGTCAATATTTTGTACATTTTGTATATTGCAACAATAATTTACACTAAAAATCTTTAGTTTGTCTAACATTTAGGGTAACCAATTTTAAGTTTGAATTGCTTGATTTATTAAATTTGAATTAAGATTCTATAGGCTAATTGTTCGAAATTTTAATTTAAATCTCAGAAAGACATGAAAAATATTCCAAGGCACAAAGGCAAGTCAACATCAGTTTTATTCAACTTACACAGCAGAGCAGAACAGCTGTTTTCGAAAGACGCAACCCTTTCATCATCAGTGCTCATGTGTATTGTGTTTGTCACCACTTATTAGGTGGCTTAGTTGAATGTGATAACAGTTCCTATTTACACAAATTTTATTGTGAAAAAGAATACGGGAACTGTATCGTTAAAATTATTACTACATACAAATTTAAGCTATGGCTTGAGCTACCCAATAATAAAAATTGGAAAAACGTTCACATGTACTTAAGTATAAAATTCAAACCAAAAAAGTTTGACTTAGGTATGATGGAACAAAAAATTCAGAAAAATGGGACATGAAGAAAAAATAATCAAACGGTAACACGGGTATTATAACAATAACATGTTAACATCAGGTTGATACAGTTCCCGTATTCTTTTTCACAATAAAATTTGTGTAAATAGGAACTGTTATCACATTCAACTAAGCCACCTAATAAGTGGTGACAAACACAATACACATGAGCACTGATGATGAAAGGGTTGCGTCTTTCGAAAACAGCTGTTCTGCTCTGCTGTGTAAGTTGAATAAAACTGATGTTGACTTGCCTTTGTGCCTTGGAATATTTTTCATGTCTTTCTGAGATTTAAATTAAAATTTCGAACAATTAGCCTATAGAATCTTAATTCAAATTTAATATAGCAATATAAAATGTTCGTTAAAATTATTACTACATACAAATTTAAGCTTGATTTAGTTTATTTGATCAGGGATATTCATTAATCTCCTAAATGCCCCACATACCTCTTAAACTCTTAATCTTTTAAATATTAAACGATATTTTAGGAATTTAAGACCTAGAAGAGGCGTTTAAGAGATGAATTCTTACTAAATGCAACATGTAAAATATCACCTTTCGTGTGTTTTTATAGAATATTTTTTAGGTTTTAACAGCATATATTTTAGTTTTTAGTGCGTATTTTATGTGCATAAAACACTTTTTTAGAGCATATTTCTGGTTTCCCTGCAAATAAGCAATTAAATTTGTATATGAAAAATTTTTTTATTTAATTGTTTTTTTTCCATATAAAACATGATTTTCCAAATAGACAAAAAAATAATTTATAAAAATGTGCCCCAGCCACTAGCCGATAAGAAGCTAAAACATTGACTGAAAGTTAAGAGTTCAAGTGTTATTTTTCATTGATTTATCGCACAATTTCAAATTTATTCTGTTCTTAAAAAAGAGGAAAAAAATAATTATTTTAAACTCAACCACTTTATGTTCGAGACTTTATTCGTTTTATTTTGCCGTAATGAATTTGTTTGCCCCACCTCATTTTCAGGCTTCTGTGGTGGAACTTTTGTTGGACATGAACTCCAAGTAATTTTTATGTCACAGCTGCTGTATTGATCACAATCTTAAACGCGGTTGCAGTTTTGCTTTTTTTTCATTTTACTATACATTTTTTGTATTTAACTTCATTTAATTGTAAAAAAGTCAAAGTATTTTCTTTTCATACTCTCTTGGCCGCTGTGTTTGTTTTCTGCCAATTAAAGGAAGCTGCCAAAGCAAAAAAAAAAAAAAAAAAAAAATTGTCGTCCTTATGCAGTAGATGTGTTAACATTGATAAGGATTTCGTTTTCCGTTTGGGCTGCATACAGCAGTCATGTTGCAAGTCAAATAAAGTCGTAAAGTTTGGTTGTTTAAAGAAGATTCTGAAGCCAAGATTTAAACTTAAATAAAAAAACGTTTGGCTTTCAAAGACCTGAAATAATGATTTAATTAGCTTGCTTTACAAGCAGCCCAGCTAATGGCAAGCAGCAAATCGTTTTGGCTAAAGGAAATGTTAAATAACAAAGAATTCCATTTTTTTACTAAAATGATTTTTTTTTCGAAATAATTGAAAAATATGTTTTTTTTAACTAAAAAAACTTAGCAATATTTACAATAAAATTGCTTCCCTATCACTCCTATTGTGAATAACAAGTGGAATTTTTGTTCAAGTGAAATTTTTATTCCACTCGAAGGGAAAAATGTTATTGTGAATCTCCCGTGAGAAATTATTACCGCTATAAGTTCCCAGTGAATGTAAAAAAGAGAAGAAGCTGATATCACTTCACCAGCACTCCTATCGTGAATAACAAGTGGAATTTTTGTTCAAGTGAAATTTTTATTCCACTCGAAGGGAAAAATGTTATTGTGAATCTCCCGTGAGAAATTATTACCGCTATCAGTTCCCAGTGAATGTAAAAAAGAGAAGAAGCTGATATCACTTCACCAGCACTCCTATCGTGAATAGCAAGTGGAATTTTTGTTCACGTGAAATTTTTCTTCCACTCGAAGGAAAAAATGTTATTGTGAATCTCCCGTGAGAAATTATTACCGCTATCAGTTCCCAGTGAATGTAAAAAAGAGAAGAAGCTGATATCACTTCACCAGCACTCCTATCGTGAATAGCAAGTGGAATTTTTGTTCAAGTGAAATTTTTATTCCACTCGAAGGGTAAAATGTTATGGTGAATCTCTCGTGAGAAATTATTACCGCTATCAGTTCTCAGTGAATGTAAAAAAGAGAAGAAGCTGGAATCACTTCACCAGCACTCCTATCGTGAGTAACACATGAAATTTTTGTTCAAGTGAAATTTTGCTTCCACTCCAAGGAAAAAATGTTATTGTGAATCTCCCGTGAGAAATTATTACCGCTATCAGTTCTCAGTGAATGTAAAAAAGGGAAGAAGCTAAAAAAGTCATGAAAAATCTAAGTAGTTTGTGTTGAAAAGTTTACGTTTATGTAATAATTTAAAAAATATTTAAAAAAGTATGGCTAAATATTTAGTAGCAAAATAATTTGGAAATACTTTGGAAATCAAAAAAATTAAAATTAAAATTATTCTTAATGTTTAGAATTACAAAGTTTTACAAAGACGCATGCAATTGATTTGTTGGAAAAAAATATCAGTGTGTGTCTTATTAACGGATCTTACCCGTAAAATAAAATTTTTAAATTCTAATACTCGTTTTACAATAGAAAATACTTAAATTTTCTATTCTATTTCCCACCTAAAAATAAGTGCATAATTTAAAGGGAAAAGTGAAAAACCCAGCGGGAAAAAATTTATTCACGATAAGGGGAATTTAGTTTTAGCATGAAATGATTCACGGAGAATTTTTTCATGATAGAAATTTTAGGAAAAAGGGAAAAATTTGTAGGGAAAAATTGTTCATGATAGGGGTGAATAATAGCATGAAATCATTCACGGTGAATTTTTTCAGGATTGCTGTTCTAGGGAAAAGGAAACTATTTCAAGGGAAAAAATTATTCATTTGATTGACTCTTGCAGCAAATTATTAGTTGACCTCAAATTAAATCTGAAAATTTTAAAAACTTTCAGCTTATGCGCAAACTTTCAGAAACTGTTTGAGAATTATATTCGAAAAACTATAGAAAGCCTGGGAACTTTATCAAAAACAGATTCTTCTTGAACATATTTAATATTGTTCACTTGCCATATAATATTATTTTTCCATTTAATTTGTCATTTGTTAATATAGGGTCCGCAATCTAACGTTTTTTTCTTTCAACTAGTGCTTATTTCGTGAATGGTAACACTTAGCTCATGTCTGATTTGACAGATAATTAGTTTTATCATTCCGCTGAACGAATATGGTTGACCATCCATTTTTGCTTCGCCTGCGATCGACTTACAGAAGATGTCGATTTTGCCAAAAAAAAATCATATTTTCAGGTGAAGCTCATTTTGATCTTGGCGGGTATGTAAATAAGCAAAATTGTCGCATTTGGGGCACATAAAACCCGCACGCATACATTGAAAAGCCGACGCACCCAAAACGAGTCACTGTTTGGTGATTTTGGCGGATTTTGGTCCAGAGGCATAATTGGGCCATTTTTCTTCGAAAATGAGCAAGGTGGAGCGGTGACAGTCAATGGCGATCGTTATCGGGCCATGCATCCATTTGAATGAAATTATTTTCCATTATTAACCGCAAGGATTGTACTTTCAAATAAAAAAAGAAATTTGAGAATATATTCAGTAGTTTTTTTATAGCATTTAAAAAAAAAATTATTTGGCGGACCCTATATAAATTTGATTTTTTTGCTAATATTATTTTTCTTTAGTTTATTGTCGTCTGAAATTGCCACAATGAATCTTCGCTTTCAAGCAGTTTTTTAAACTCATGGCGTTGTTCATTTCACTTGCAGCCTCTTGAACTTTCACTGATTTCGTCTTTCTAAAGCATTTTTAGCTGAATAGATCAGTTCGCCTAAATCTGGGCAAGCCAACACACATAATTAAATTCAAATGGGATATTTAGCTTGAATTCATAAATATTTCATATGTAAATTCTGACCCCATAAGTTTTCAAAGCCACACAAAACGAATAATGACAAAAAAATAAAATAAAAAATATAAACAAAAAATGTGTCATAAATTCCATTTAGCAAGGAGTTTCATTAAAAACCCCTCTTTCTGGCCGCCTCCCAACTACACATGCAATTAAAATCAACATGCATTTTAAGGCAATTTCGATTAAAATCAATAACATATAATTCACATGCACCATGCTGATGCTGCTGAAGCTGCCACATAATAACCAACACATACAAACGAACAAAAAACCCCCCAAAAAGACAAAAACAATCATAAATAAATATGCGCCAAAAATTACAAATTTATACGTGAAATAAACATAAATTTAACTTAAACCAAAAAAGCCCTTAAGCCTCGCTAACAATACAGCGAACTGAAGAGCCCATTTTTCATAACAATCATTGTCATCATCATCATCAGCATCAGCCGAGTTTAAAAAGAGTTGAAAAATCCTTAACATCCAGCCAGCGCATAAAACGGAAAACGCTAAAGGCTACTTTTAGCAGTGATGAAAGCTTTTAGGACTCGTACAAAATTTACTTAACAAGCGTCACGTTCTGTTTAGACTTCACAAAATAACAAACACACCATAAAATGAGCCAGCCAAGCAAGCAAACAACAACAACACCAATAACAACAAGTTGCATTGAGCGATAATCACAGCTTGTTATAAACGTTGTAATTAGATGTTCATTAAAAGGGTGGTCCTCACATGTCTTCGCCGGTTTACGAAAATTCAACAAAACATTGTCATAATAAACATTAAACAATTCAGTACAATATTTTGCTGGTGCAGTTTCATATATTTTGTTTTTGTTGCAGATCGATCAGCAACAGCAGAAACAAGCATCACAAACACGCCCCTCTACACGCCTCATAAATAACAAACAGGTCTGCTGTTTCACCAAGTCAAGTACCTGCAGAAGATTACAAACCAAATAAAGAGTTTCAAGAAAAATCATTCCATGTGTGTGTGTGTGTGTGCGCGCGGACTCTTCCTGGCACTGTGCTATTGTTGTTGGTTGGTTGGTTGGTTGGTTGGTGGTTGTGTTGCTGGTTAAAATGATCTGTTAAATTTCCATCTGATAAAATAATGATGCGAATTTTCTTTAAACAAATAGCAAACATTTCATAATTATTAACTTGAAACGAACGTATGAAATGAAGATGATAGGCGGACAGTTTAGCAGAAGTTTATTCACCTGCCTCCTCTTTAGGCCTTTCTACTTTTTTTTTTTAATGTTTAGTTTTTTGTGTCTGCGGAATACACTCGCCAAAAATCTATAGAAATTTAAATGAAATAAAAATTTGTAGGCATCAAAGCACAAACGTGTAGCGATCGCTTCTTTTTAACTTGGTTAGACAAAGCGTGGAGCACTTTTTGCATATAAAGGATGTGCAGATTTCCTGATCAATACATATTGGCTGAAGTTCAAACTACCATCCCCATGCCACTGAAGAAACATCAGCCGAACAAAAAAGAAAGAACGATCCTTTCAGGACCATCAATTCACAATAATTGTCGTATTCATAAAAATATGCACAAAACAGACAAACTCTTCTCCAAAGCCTTTTCAAATCTAAATTAAAATGTTCAAATTATAATAAATAGACTAATAAAGGGTTCTTCAACAAGAACTTTGTTTTCTACTAAAACAAAATAAACAATTAAAAACGGTATATTCGACCGGGTCGAATCTTAAATACCCTCCAAATATTTAGTAAGTGAATTTAAAATGTTTAACTTGGTGGGACAGAGTTCCTTTAATATAATATCGTACGTCAATGCCCACTAAAGGGGGCGGGGTTCAAAAATAGACTATCAGGTTTTCCACAGACGAACGTATGGACATTGCTGGACCATCTTAGACTTCATCACTGATCAAGAATATACATACTTTATGAGGTCCAATTCTCTTTGGAGGGTATAAAAACTGTATTTTGGCGGGTCGCTCTGGCAAAGGCTGTGGGGGAGACATTTCACCTTTGTCATAAAACTCTAAAAATAAATGCTTGGGATAATTATACACAAAATAAAATTTTATATATTTTTTTGGTAGGGTCATTTACGGGGCAAAGGGGGGATGGGGGTAGGGCAGAAACAGGCAGTCATAAAATTCTAAAGATAAATGCTTCGGATAATTGTATACAAAATTTAATTTGTTTTTTTTTTTTTTTGGTAGGGTCATTTAGGGGGCAAAGGGGGAGGAGGGGGTAGGGCAGAAATCGGCAGTCATAAAGCTCTAAAATTAAATGCTTGGGATAATTGTATACAAAATTATTATTATTTTTTTTGTAGGGTCATTTAGGGGGTGAAGGGGGGAGGAGGAGGTAGGGCACAGTAGTACCAGGTTACGTCTCAGCTTCGTCATTAAAGCTTAAAAATTTTATTTTTAAGAAATTTAGGCATAAGTAAAACAATTTGTTAAATTTTTATGCTATTTTTGCATATAATAACGCCCACTAAAGTGGGCGGGGTCTAACAAACATTTTTTTTATGGCGTTGGACCGTATTTGTCATAAAAATATATCATTTGCTTAACAAAATAACCAAAAAACTTTAAAAATTATGTTGTTTTTTCTGAGTTGG
Source organism: Linnaemya tessellans (assembly GCA_951800035.1). Taxonomy (NCBI): domain Eukaryota; kingdom Metazoa; phylum Arthropoda; class Insecta; order Diptera; family Tachinidae; genus Linnaemya; species Linnaemya tessellans. Next base: position 22,803,945 of record OX637536.1, on the reverse strand, counting down.
TTTAGTTCTTCTTAGGGGAACTTTTTTCCCTCTTGCCCGATTTAGCCCATCTTCAAACTTGACCTGCTCTAAGCTTTGAAATATATTTATACCAAATTTCAAGAGTCTAGCTCTTTTCGTTTGGACTGAATCGTGATTTCCACAGACGGACGGACGGACGGACATGCTCAGATCGTCTTAGATTTCATCACTGATCAAGAATATATATACTTTATGGGGTCTTAGAGGGATATTTCGCTGCGTTACAAACGGAATGACAAAGTGAATATACCCTCCAAATTCTTTTTTGGAGGGTATAAAAAACAAATTTAGATGAAGACTCAAATTTGTATTGTGTTACGAAGAGAAAAGTTCAGCAATTATGAGTGAAAAATGATATCTAGCAAATCTCCACATCATCAATGATAGGCCAAAAGTGAGTGTTTAACACATCGCGATAGAGTGATCCATTGACCGTTACCGCATTTACAGTCTCATCTTCAAAAAAAAACAAAAAAAAAAATGGTCTAAGTACGCCTCCAGACCACAAAACGCACCACATAGAGACACGATGAGCATGCAAAGGCTTCTCAATATTCGCTCTAGCATTTGCAGAAGCCCAAATGCGGCAATTTTGCTCGTTGAAGAAGGTATCAGAAGGACGTTTATACACACAAAAAAATAAATATTGTGATGGCAAATAATTTTAGCATTTGATGATTTTGCTTTTAGGCTGAATAAAAACTTGTTGGAGTAAATGAAAACCTTTTGTCGCAAGAAATTTTTCAACAATATTTTTTTCACCGCAACAACATGAAAGTATTTGAAGTTTTTTAACAGCAAAATTATTTGCTGCAAATAGAATAATTTTTGTCGTTAAAGGTTTTCCTCTGAAATAACGGCACATTGAAAATTGCTGTTGACGTAAATGATTTGCATTTGCAGGAAATTACTATTATTGTTGCCATAAAATATTTTATTTATGAATCAAATAATATTACTGTTGTGATAAAAAAATGTGCATTTGGCAATGACATGACCAGTCATTGATTGACACTTTATTATCATTGCGATCAGTATTAAGTAGTTTGTCGGTGTGAAAGGAGTGAAAAAAGTGAAATTTAAGTTTTAAAATAATAAAAATAAAAATTAAAGTTTTGGAAATAAACAAACAACAATGTCGGAAGATATTTTTGAAGAAACAATTTGTACGGTTGATTTATCAAATGAAGTGGTTGCATTGCTTTTAACAATGAATGTTTCAATAGAAACAATTTCTACATTCATAGAATGCGGCATCAACAAAGTCGATATATTGAAAATTATGCATTCAAAAGACATCGATGAAGTATTCTCAAAATTAGGAAGGGGGTTTATCGGAGAAAAGATCATTTTTCGCCATGAATTGCAAAAGTGGCGGAATCAAAATAAGGTACGTAGGGTTAATTTGTTTATTTATTTGTAAATTCTTATGAACTTTTAGCACGCTTGTAACAAAAGTTACTATACATAAACTATGTACTATATTAAAAATCTTTAAAGACTCTTACATATTTCCAAAGCATAATACATAGATATGAAAATAAGACAAAATAGACAGAATTTTAATTAATATTCTTGTGCTGTAATTCAAATGTACGTACAATAAGAATCTTAAAATGTTTGTATGTATTTGCTACATTCAATACAACAGGCTTTTTATCATTTAGGGATTCCCCCTTTTGCATGAACGTAGTATTGAATAATCATAACATTAGGAATAAAGAAAAAATTAAACAAAAAAATAGTGTTACCGTGCTGTTATAAGAATAGACAATAAATGCTAATACATACTATTGTACAATTATGAAAAAATGATTATAATTATTTTATGTTTTATATTTATGAACATGGACAGCTTCCATTACTATCTTGCTGCGTATCGGACATAACAATCACAAATTCAAACCAACCTTCAAACGAAGTGAACAATTGTATTAATACCAATCAATCATACTCTCATAATTATGATATAAAAAACATTCTAAGTAAAACAGTTACAGGAATAGACATTCTGAAAAATTATGAAAAAAATAATATGTTAACTGACAATGAGCAAAATAATGTGGTTCGCATTGTAATTGATAATATTATCATGAATGGTATTAAAATGGATGTAAGAGTCATGACGGCAGTGGCACAAGCAATTACTTTTGTTTTCCCAAACGAAAATGAATGCACTTATTTCATTCATGGCAAAAAATCGACAGAAAATCGTGGTAAGTTGATGAGATATATTCTCTTCTTTAATTTATTGTATGAAAAATATTTTTACAGATTCGCGACATCTTTATTTTTTTTATTTATTACATGCGGTTATAACTCCTCCACGCATCAACAAGGAAGCTAAACCATCTATATCTGATGCACAAAAGGATATGATTGGCCACATAATAAATATAAACAATTTGGTCCAGTGGGAAGATGATGCCACATCCCTTGCTGCGAAAGAAAGGCTTACATTACAGCCTAAAATACTAGTGGTTGGTGAATCATTAGATAAGTTAAGCGAATTTTACGTTCTTTTTAGTGGCGTACGATATAAGGTCGAAACCTTACTTCGTGCTGCCGATTTGATAATTAAAATATGTTTTGTCATGGATTTAGAATACTCCAAAAAGAGCAAATATGTGTGGATATTTTTACAAAATTACGTTTATAACATTCCTTCGCAAGATAAAATTGCAAAATTAGAAACAATATTAAACAAACTTAAAAAACTTTAAACATTATCAAAAAATTTTATCAAAAAATGCCCACACATATTTGCTCTATTTGCTCCGACGTTTTTGACAATGCTTTGTTATATTGCAAGAAATGAATGCATATTATTTAAAAAAAATTGAATTATTTTTAAGTTCAAAACCCCGAAAAATAAATGTTTTGAACAATAGTCTTAAGATTGCACGATTTTAAAATAAAAATTCTCAAACTTAAAATGTTGTTTTCATTTATATTATATACCTTACCAATATTTACATTTGCGACAAAAGTATATTGAACTGTTGAGGCAACAATTTCTGCATTTGCGGCAAAAGTATATTGAGCTGTTGAGGCAACAATTTTTTCAATTGAGGCAAAGTATATTGAACTGTTGAGGCAACAATTTTTGCAATTGCGACAACAGCAACTGAACCGTCGGGGCAACAAATATGACATTTTAGGCAACATATTTAACTTTGCCTCAAAAATGAATTTACACTTTGGGACAACAGAAACAGGCTTGTTCGTACAAATGCAAAATGTTGTTGGGCACAATCCGAATGTAAATTCTATTTGAATCAAAATCAAATTATCTTGGCATTACAGTCTTTTTTTTTGTGTGTATTGTCCGAAAACATCCCCAATTTTACGAAATATAACTCTAACAGAACCAGCATTTTCCTAGTGGATTTTAATGCGATTTTCGAGCGAAATTGAATTCATTGCAACAACTGCCAATGAATCCATCTACTACGAATACGTGAAAAAACTAAATGCCAAAACTATCATGTTGTTTGTGGTGCCACAATTGAAAAACAAAGTTCTTCTTGAAAAATCCTTTATTTAAAATTTTAGTATCATTTCCAAGAGTGGAAAAACTGGACCAAGAACACCGATGAAATGGTGTACAGGAGGGTCCGAAATCAGTACCGATCTGTTCTGCTAAAATGATGATTACAAAAATTTTCTAAATATTCCACCCTTAACAAAAAAAACTGGAATTTAACAAATTCTTTAAGTAAAAAGTAACTTCAAAATTCGCAGATTTGAACTTGAGTCTGGATAATAATTTTCAATATATTAATAAAGTCAAAAAAGTTCGAATAGTGGTTCCATGAAAAATCGACCGAAAACGCACAAAAAAAAACATTAATAAGACATGGCCTAAAAATATTGAAGTCTGGCCCGAAAGTTAAAAATGATATATACCCCAAGAATTGCGAAGCAGCGCTTAAAGTAAATAAAATATGACTCATTTTTAAATTATAACGAAAAAAAGGTAGAAATATTTTTATATGACGGATTCAAGGATTTTCTCCCCTACTGCATTTCCTAAAACGTTGGAATTAGATGCTCAGCATTCTTCTGGAGTTTAAGGTAGATTTAAAAATTTTTTAAAAAGTGTTTTTTTTGGAGTCCAGTAGAACTTGAAAAAGGGTTAAGTGTCAAATACTCTGGCATATCATTATCAATAGATTGGGGTTTAAACAGTGCCTCCCAACTTATTAATATTTATTTAAAAAATCATATTTATTTATAAACACCATCTCTTGGTGAATATAATTATATATCTAATCTAGCCATCCGTCAAACAATTGCACAATTTAAATACGAATTTCGATCGATTTCGCATGCCGTAATTTGCCCGTCGAAAGAATGTGCGTACTGAGGAGAATATCGCAGTGTAAGCGAAATTCTGAAAGAAAATTCAGTTCTGTCGATCTGTCATCGTTCGCATTTTCTTTTTTTTTTTTTTAATTTCTTCATAGTCGATCTTTGGCTGTCCTTAAGGATTTTTTTCGATTGGCATGTGGAAGAAAAGTGGCTTCGATGAGTAAAGATTTTTCTGCATTGACGGCTAGAGGCTAATCAATCCTTAATCTCGGCTAGAGAGCGGCAATGCTCAACTACTTTTACTCAAAGAAGCCACATTTCGACATATCCAGAGCAGCAGTTTCTTGAGCAGAAAAAATCTTGAAAAATAAACCCAAAGATTATGAAAAATTGCCCAAATTTGATAAAACATTGCCCAAAAATTTTGAGTTTTGGAATGGTTAAAAGGTTAAAAGGGATGCCCGCAGTAAAGCGAGAAAAACACTCGGAGGACATCAAAAGGCCCATTGTGATGCCCAGAGGACTATACCCTACACACTGCTATCAACACGAAGTGGTGGCTCCTGAGAACCTCCCAGAACTTCTCACAAAGCCCGCCAGGGCAGCCCTGAGGCAGTCAAGATCTCGCAGGAAACGAGAGCCTAGATGTCTTATCCCACGCTCCTGCAGGGCCAGACAGTCACAAAGGAAATGCTGTACTGACTCCTCCTCCTCCTCCTCCTCAACGAAGCAGCTACTGCAGCAGCCATCATGGGGAAAGCCCAAACGCTCCGTAATGTGCCCAATTGCACAGTGCCCCGTCAAGACCCCTACCAGGAGTGCCAACGGCTGTTTCCCAAAAAAAAACAGAAGTTGCCTAGTCCTAGCTCTGCTAAGCGAGGGCCATAGAGTTTTGGAGACCCTACAGGTAGTAATACTTGACCACCTGCTTGTCACGTCCCTCCTTGCCCACCCCTGAAATCTGCCCAGCAGCTCAACTGAGGGAATGTCAATGTCCCTACGCGATACTGCTTCATCCAAGGCCGAACCCGCTCTCGCGCATTCGTCCGCCATCTCATTCCCCTGAATGCCTTCATGCCCTGGAGACCAAACCACATTGACATCATGCCTCTTAAGTCTGGCCAGAGATTGAATGCATGCCAGTACACATCTCGACTTTATCATCTCCGAGCCCAGGGCTCTAATTGCTGCCAGACTATCTACACAGATGTCAATAGTTCTTGCCTCCAAATTGAGCCCATCAATCCTTAATGCTGCCTCGGTAAAGGCATAAATCTCTGCTTGGAAAACTGTCGAGGTATCGGGTAGCCTGAGCGATAGGGAAAGGCTGAGACCCTCGGAAAATACCCCCGAACCAGTGCCAGTGTCCATCTTCGAGCCGTCCGTAAAAACCAAAGTTGCATTACTACGAGTCGCGGAGTTCTCCAACCACTGCTTCCTCTCCGGGAATGCAACTGAGAAGGATTTGCCGAAGCACATGACCGGAGTCATGTAATCAGTCCGTCCCCCCAGGACCTGCCCTCCTACCTTTTGTAAAATAATGCCATGTCCCTTGACTTTTGAAATACTATAAACCAAATTTGGATGAAAATATTTTGGATAATATTAATTTTACGAATTTTTTGGATGATTTTTAACAAGATTTTTAACAAGATTTTTCAATCATCCTCTAATAATCTCCCGATTCGGATTCAAGATTTTGAGCATTTTAATTTCACCCCCTTTATCCATAAAAGTTATGAAAGGCTTATAAGAGTGTAATAGAGCAAATTTCATTTGAAATTTTGTTTTACTCTCATAATTTTTATGTATAAGGGGCTTAAGAATTTCAAAATCTTCCCACTTTATGAGTGTACAACTGGACCGCACATAACAAAACGTCATCGTCATGACTTTTTTATTTTATTTATTTGTTTTTTTTTTTTGCCTTTTCAACCACATCATTTTGGTGCAGAGTATTTTGGGCTGAAACGTGTGTCTTAAGTAAAAATTTCACGCCTGCCAGCAAATTTGCAATGTTAAATTGATTTTATGATTTTAATCGTTGTTTTAAGTCAAATTTCATATGTTATGCTCTCATATTTAATGCTTAAAAATAAACACACAGCAGATAGAGAGACAGTCTTTTTTGTCTTTTTTTTCCTTTGCCAGCAGAGATACAGACGACAGCTTCACGTCTTACGAGTGAGTGGGGATCTTTATGTGGCTCGTTGCCTCTGGTGCAAAAGTTGCTGCGTTCTTTTTTCTGTTTTACTTCATGTTTATTCTGCCAAATACTGATTCAGATTTAATGCATGATGCTTCTTTCATTAAATATGTAATTAAAATACAATCTATTTTATTTAGAGCATTGGAAAGAGAAAATTTGCATTTTTTTTAAACGAAAAATGGGACATGAAGAAAAATAATCAACCGGTAACACGGGTATTAAAACAATAACATGATACAGTTCTCGGATTCTTTTTCACAATAAAATTTGTGTAAACAGGAACTGTTATCACATTCAACTAAGCCACCTAATAAGTGGTGATAAACACAATACACATGAGCACTGATGATGAAGGTGTTGCGGCTTTCGAAAACAGCTGTTCTGCTCTGCTGTGTAAATTGAATAACAAAAACTGATGTTGACTTGCCTTTGTGCCTTGGAATATTTATCATGTCTTTTTGAGATTTAAAAACAAATTTCGAACAATTAGCCTATGAATCTTAATTCAATTTAATATTGAAAAAATTTTTTATATAAAAAGAATTTTAGGGAAAATAATATACGAGCGTAATATAAAAGTGTATATAAAATAACTTATTTTTATACTTTGAAAAAAAGAAAAGAATTGGAGGGTATATTCACTTTGTCATTCCGTGTGTAACGCAGCAAAATATATTCTTGATCTTGATATATTCTTGATCAGTATCTAATCAACTGTAAGACGATCTAGCCATGTCAGTCTGTGGAAATCACGATACAGTCCAAATGAAGATGGATGAAATGGGTGCTGTTGGCTGAAGTAGTAGAATTACGAAGCGTAGGGTCCTGAGTTCGAGCCCGCGCTGAGTCATGAAATATTGTGTTGAATTCTTCTGATCAGCATTAGTTCGTGGTTGTGTTAGTTGTTGCCAGCCTGTTTTCAATGATAAAGGCATAGCCACTGGTCACTGCACACAATTGGCAACGACTGACACTATCATGTAGTAACAGCACCCTCCTTCATCGGCCCTGTAGCAAAAATTAGCCGGCGAAGTAAAAAAAGGTTGAAATAGGTAAAAAAAAACATGAGAAGATAAATTGACGCATGCGCAGTGAACCTAATACGCAACAGACCCTACAGGCTGCATTACATGCAGGACCTATCAACTACGGCGAACTAATTTCCTCTGCTTCCTTGTGAATACACTGGCTTATGCTGATAAAACCAACAACATTTGACTCCTTGCATTAAAATTACATCTCTATTGGACTTAAATACATTGACAGCCTTGCAGTAGAATTTATGAAAAATATATTTGTAGGACATTTCCATTGCTTTTATTTTTAAAATCCTTAACTATTCCTTTTATTGCAAAGGAATAGTTAAGGATTAACATGCTTTACAGAAAAAGTTTACAAGGATATTAGAATAAATTGCAATGTTCACAGCACAACTGAAATAATTTTTCGCTTAAGAACATCCCAAAGTGCTTGATCCAGCAGTCGTTGCTAAAACTCTGCGTGTTAATTTACTTGCGCATATTTCTCACTACCATTAAAAAAGCTCACACTAGTGTGTCTTAATTAAAGGCAACAGCCGTTTAAGATATAGAACAGAACGAAGAAGATCATTAAAATAATTAAATTAAATATCCATTCATACCCTCGTTATAAATAAAATGTTTAAATTTCCCCAAAAACAAACGCATAGAGATATAAAAGAAAACATTGTATACTTTATGACATTCACTGACAGCCAACCTTAAGGCGTTTCTGTTTAACAAACACACACACCGCCTTAATCCCCACTTCAAACGTCATCAATATCATCATTATCAGCCATCTGATGATCGATCATTTAAATAATTTTTATATATACGAGTATATATATATTTTTTTTGTCCGTTCCTTGTGCACCGCAGAAAAACGGTGGCGTTTACTTGTGTCATCGGGCACCACCACAACAGGCAGCGGCATGAATGCCTTGACATTTTAACCTTTTGCTGTTTAAGGATCAATGTCACATACAAGAAAGGTCTTGCACCTACAACAACAACAACAAAAATCTATAGAAAAAAAAAGAAAATACACAAGAGAAAAATTTCTGAAAACAGCAAAACCAGGCGACAAGTGGCCCAAAACACAGATCATTAAAAGAAAAAAAAATAAATAATAAGAAACTGAAATAAATGAAAAAAAACCAAAATTCCAGTCACACAACTGACATCTTAAATTCATGGATGCGTGCACAGGTTATTTACCTGTTAAATGTTTCAAAAACGTCAGAGCAGAAAAAAACACTGCAGATGCATTGCAGCCGCAGCTATTCAGACTTGTGTGCCTCACATCTTTAAAATATGTTTGTTTATTTTGTGGAACGTTGTTGCTGCTGTTGTTGCTGTTGCCGATTCTCTCAAGTTCTAAAGAAACTGGCGCCTATATCCCGTCGCGTTTTCGTCTGATAATGCAGAATATGCATGTCTGAATAACATTCAAATTAAGCGCTAAATTGGAGCTACACACAAACTTTTTATATGTTTTACTCTCTTCTGCTTTGTCTGCCACTTCTTGTGGCTTTAATAATAATATTTAACAAACAAAAAAACAACAACAACAACAACTACTACTACTCGCCCTCGACACCACCCACTCACTCCTCGCCTGTCATTTGGTCTGCATTAAAACACAGAATCCTTAAATTAGTGTGGCAGTAAAGAGGACTATGAAAAGTTTTGCATTCTTCGTGTTTGTGGAGAAGATTTTATAAAAAAAAAAACAGAAAAATATATTAAAAGGCCTTTCAGACTAGTTTGTACTTTTAATGTATTAATTTACAGAGATCTTCAATGGCAGCAGTTACTTATGTTCAGAGTTTAAGGACAAACAGGCCACCAATTACGCCATACAATAACCCTCGCAGTTTCCAGTCAACGTCTCTTGAAACTATAATCGCGAGTGAAGGCTCTGAATAACCTGATTCTTCTTTTTACTGAAATTAATGAATGGAAACTCCTGCTTCAGTTTTTTGTACTTTTCTTGTTTTACTTTCTGCTAAGAAAATTAAAAATTTTCAAAAAATCGGAAAGTTATTGCTTTTTTTACTCGGTTTCGAAAGATTCGAGCTTAAGTCGACTTTATATAAATGGAGGTGCCAATTCAAATGTCAAGCACCCTATAAATTACTTGAACATAAATAACAAAGAAGCTTTAGCTATCAGCAGCCGATGGCTCTGGAAAAAGCGAAAGAGATGCATGGAATATTGGGAATATTGATAGTCAGGGTTGGGGAATTTCGTACTAATCAAAAAAAGGTAATAACTTAAATATATGAATGTGGGAACTTCTCATATTCAATTTTCGTTAAAATATTGGTTAAATAGTTGATATTCCCACTAACCAGCACCACTTGCAAAAGTGGAAAAATTGAACAAAGAACGCTGATGAGATGGCGTAGCGGCCTCGAAATCAGTACTGATCCGTTCTGCTGGTTTGATGATTATTGAAAATATTCTTAATATTCCAATCTTAATATAAAAAATAATAAATAGAATTTGAACAAATTCATTTATTAATAAAACAATAAAAAATCATTTGCAGTCATGCAGATTCGAACTTAAGGCCGTTGAAAAATATTAACAATTTACATAAGAAAGTTCCACTAATAAAAAATTCGTACATAATTAATAAAAATTCCTAAAAAAAAATTACAGCTTTGAACTTGAGTCTGAATAAAAAAAAATTGAGTCTGAATAATGCAAGATGAAATTAAAAATTTTAGTGCCTAAAAAACAATTCACAAAAATTTTAATTTCATGGAAAATATTTCCATTTTCAGGAATAGAAAAATTTTACACAAAAAACATATTTCCTTTTCAAGTTTTATACAGGGTGGCTCAGAAAGACCGAAGTGGTGTGAATTCCTTATAACTTTTTTATTATAATTTTTTTTTCTTTTCTTTTCAGTATTTTGTAAAGAAGACTTGGAAAGAAGACTTGGACAATTTATAATGGAGCAAGACACAACTGAACAACGTGCCCAAATCGTTGCAATTTACTTTTCAAAACAACGGTCCATTGTGTTGACTCAGCGTGCATACCGTCGTCAATTTAATGTGCGGGTTGCACCTCTCAGTAAACAATAAACCGTCTGGTTGCAAATTTTCGACAACGAGGAGCAGTAAGGAACCTTCCTGGTTCCGGCAAACTACGAACTGTCCACACGTTTGACAATATTCAAGTGGTACAGGAGAGTATTCGGGAGGATCCAGAAACATCAACCAGGAGACGTCCGACACAACTTGGCATCTCAAGAGGGTCGCTGCAGCGAATTTTGCATACCATAAAGGTACGTTCACACTTACCAAATATTTGACCAAAAAAGCGTAACCACTAAATACTAATGAAAAATATTTTTGTTCAGATGCGTGTTTATTAATTAAAACAGGTTCATACAAGACTAATAGACAGCATCAGGAATCCAATATTATTCGAAACTATTTAACTCAATAAATACTTTTTTGAATTAAAAAGTTTTTTATTAGTGTTTAGTGGTTACGCTTTTTTGGTCAAATATTTGATAAGTGTGAACGTACCTTAAGAATGTTTCCATACAAAATTCAACTTGTCCAAGAATTGAAACCGACAGATTACCAGCAACAACTTGACTTTTACGCGACATCTTTGGTGAAAGAATAATTTCGCGTAGAAGCAATTTTAATTGGCCTCCGCGTTCCCCGGATTTAACCGCCCCAGAGACCGTTTCCTTTGGGGTTATTTAAAAGGGAAAGTTTATGTTAATAGGCCTAGGACTATTGAGGAATTAAAAACCAATATTCGAGACGAAGTTAACAACATAACACCGGAAGTTTAGCGAAAGGTCATGGAAAATGTGTTGGAAAGAGCACATTTGTGCGAAGCAGAAAATGGCCACCACTTGCGGAATATCATTTTTAATAACTAATCTAAAAATATTCCCTTTAAATTTACTGTATTTGAAAAACAAAAAATTAAAAAAATATGTCTTAAATAAAAAGTTATAAGAAATTCACACAACTTCGGTGTTTCTGAGCCACCCTGTATATAAAAAAAATCATCACGCTAATCATATAATTTTGCTAAAAAAAAAATTGTGACATCCCTCGTACAACGTTTAAGAAGCACAATTTCTCAATTGAAAAATTTTTGCTACTTTCTACAGCCACCAGGATTTAACACCTTTTAACGGAAAACTCTCAACAATCAAACCACAAACTGCAACACGCCAGCACATGCGTAACATTTTGATTCGAGCCAAGTTTATATCAAATTGTTTTTACCATAATTCCAGCTTTAAAACCAAATTTGTAAGTAAGTTTTTCTGGCTTTTGCATCTTCCCATTACGATAGTGCGAGTATGTCGTTGGTGGTGGTGGTGGTGTGGTGGTGTGGTGTTGGTGTCCGGTTATGGAGAGGTGAATGCTGGTGTTGGTGGTTTAAGTGGCCGGCCGCTTGTTGCTGCTTTACTGCATGCAGCGTAATTTATTTGTATAGACTTAAGAACCATCATCAGTTGTTGATAAATGCTTAATGCATTCATTTATTATCATTAGAATATTTGTTTTTGGTTAAAAAGTCTTTGGCAAGGAAAATATGTTAATAAACATGGCAACTACGATGATCATTAAAACCTGTTCGTCACAGCGGACGAACGAAGCAAATGGTCTTGAGAGAAAACGACTAAATTGAATAATTATACAATTGCAAATTAGATAAATAATGTTGCATTTTTATTTTATTATGATAATTTTTTTTCTTTTTTTTGTGTTGCTTTTGTTAGGAGCGGTGCTGAAAATGTTGATGCAACTGCTTATTTGCAGAGACACGATCAATGCCTGCTGCAAGTTAAGCATATTTAAATATTTGTTTGCCATTAAGAGCTTTTGTGGACATTCGAATCGTTTGCTATTTGAACAATGAACTAACTACTGTATGAATATGGAAAGATGGGCAGGAACAACATTTGCCGCACATGGCGAGAGTTGTTTAATAAGAATCTATTAACTTCCTAATACTTTAAGAGTTGTTAACGTCGCAGTTTATCAAACATTGAAATTATATGTGACCTTCTCCGAGAAAAGAGACCTAGTTTGTAAGATTTTTTTATCAGAAATCTAACTCATTTCATCTTATTCCACACCCTTTTAGGTACCAGAATCCATTCTTAAGCCCAAACCCGTTTTTTGACACACCAGGTCTCTTTTCTCGGAAAAGGTCACATATACCAAGGAAACCTTTCATAGAAAAGGGGCCAAATTACCCCATTCGATATCGAATACCCAGGCTCTCGAGATATGCTAAACTGAATCTATTGCACCTTAAAACTCTTTGTCGCACGTTATTATTTTATTAAATATTTGATTTTTTCCAATTGTCATCACTGATTGATATAAAATGAACTTATATGAAAATATATAATTCTCATATAGTTGATTTCTATTTATGCTTGACCTTTCAATATTTGATATTTGACGAAATAAGCGTAACCAATAATTTCTGGTTTAAGTTTTTATAATTTTAGAAAAATATTTTTAAAATCAGTGGGAGTTTTTTTTAATAAAGGGAACTAATGCACAATTAGTATTGCCTAATAGAAGCCTAATTATGGATTTTGAGACAGTCTTTGCAAAGCAAGTACTCATGACTACTGACGATGAACGCTGTTCTGCTTTGTTCACATAGATTTCCACTTGTTCCTTGGAATATTTATTATTGTTTTCCCAATTTAATAAATAGTGTTTTTTTATAGAGTGACACAAGTTTAAATCATAATAAAATGAGGAAATATTTTTTGAATATCAATGAAACGGTTTTTATTGGAAGGAAAATTTTATGAAATCAATGTTTAAATATGATTTCTGCCATGTAGCCGCCACGGTTGGTGCGTAGAAGGCGCAACCTGGAACACCAATTTTCAACAACTAAAAAAAAATCTTCCTTAAAGTGGAAGGACACAACCACAGTTGCTGAGAACGGCAACGAATTGATTGATTAAGATCACCTATTCAAAATGCTTTTCTATGCAGCGGCTACAGCTTATTCAGTGCGCACTGTACAGCTGTCTCAGGGGATGCTTATTATCAGTGACAGTAAATGTGGTCCGAAAACGATCTATTGTTCTTCGAGTTGGGAGGGTTACGTTCCGTTTTATACGGGACTCGACTTTTGTACGTGACCGTCCGGACTTTGACTTTGGCATGGTTCACTGAACGATTTCTTATATCGGAGGGGACTGTCGGAATCTCCGGAATGTCGATGTGGCGGTGGACCAGAGGACCGGGAGCATGTGCTGACGACATGCCCTTACTATGATGACGTTAGGAGTTTAGGTGATAAGGGCGTTGTGTGTTCGGAGGGGGTTTGGGATGTTAGTAGGGTCGTAGAAGACAGTCGGACGTTTAAGAGGTTGGGAGATTTTGCACGCGTTTTGTTTAGTAGGAGGACTGGACGTTAGTGGAGGTAGCCCCTGCAGCTACCCGTGTTATTGGGTACTGCGGCTACTTGCCTTCCTACCGCTGTTGTCTGCCTATCCGCTTGCGGTTATCGCCGTCTGCGTCTTGTTGGCAGGGATGGATTGCCTATAATCTCCCTGTGCTTTCATTTGTTGGTTGCTGCTGGTGCTGTATCCCTGTTGGTCTTTCCTCTGCCGCCTTGGATTGATGTTGTGTGTTGTTTGTTGTCCGTCTCTTTGTGTGATGTCACTCGTGAGGGTGGCTGTGTCCTGTTTTTGTTTGTGTTTGTCCTTGTTGGTGGCATGTGTGCCCATTGAGTCGCCCGTGAGGACGATTGTTCAGTGTTGTGTTGTTGTATGTTTTGTGTTGTGGGCCACCAGTCCCGAACTGTTTGGAGTTCAACTGGAAGTAGTTTCGGCTACGCGGTATGACCGGAGACTTGTTTCTGGTATCACGGGTGTCAGGAGCCCCAGGAACGTTGGTTTCTGCCTGGCTTTTCGGGGAGCATCGTGGTGGCTGTGTGTTGGAACCCAAATCGCGGCGAGGGCATAATCCCAGTGTGGGGTTGCATTGCAACCGGGTGTCGTGACCCAAAGATCGGCAGGAGTTTTAGGTAGGCTCCGCTCCTAACCAAAGGGGAGGCCATGTCCAAATACATGGTTTCAAATTGGTACTCATGCGTAACAGTCTGTTGCGTGTGGGGGCGTTGGTAGACGCATTGTATTCACCCGGTGCTAAGAGCACAGTGGGGTTAGGCCGCGAGGCAGGTAACCACTATAATCTGTAGCACGTCTGTTCTTCGAGTTAGCCGCTCTGAAGGACGATTATGTACGCCATAAAATGGAAGAACTCCACGGTGAGTTTGATGAATAGAACAATTAATTTGATTAAAAATTCCAACAATTTGCACGCGTTGCTCTATTGTTGCGACACTCTAAAAAACACGCTTTATTATGACTTTCAGCCTATAAAATTTTAAAAACAACATATACGAGTACCAATAAAAAGAAACCCCGTTGATATAATTTTTTAATAAAATTAATTCAAAATATAGTTGAGATTAAAAATATAATAATTTATTTGCAACAACTACACTCTGTTGTCATTAACTTAGTGAATGGCAAATGTTATTGATTCATTTGACTATAATTTCTGATATTGAGTCAACATTTTCCAGTGCAGTCTGTCTCTTCGAAAACGAGAGTATCCTTGAGTAAAAAACAAATGATCTAACTGTTTCAACAACATTAATCATCTGTTATCTTGGTTGTTCACCTGTTTTAGTTTCCTTTTAATTTTTTTCTCAAATTCGTTAGCCAAAGCAAATGAGTGTTTGTATTCTCAATATATATTTTTAAGTCCAACTGTTCATTATACGCTTATATTTATTTGCTTGACGCAAGACAGTGGCAAAAGTTGTTTTAGTTGTTGGGAATATTATTATACACACTCTCACTTTCCCATCCACTCACATTCACAGTTGACAACATGGCGTCACTCTGCATGCAACAGTCATACATAATTCACTGATCATATTTGCTGATTGTTTTTGGAAGGACTATTTATAAAATGGTGTGTCAAAAGGATGCTTTCGGTTTGCTGAATTGGGACAGCAGTTGGAATTGTTTCGTTTACAAAAATAATATTATGATGCGACTTGTACGTTGGTGACATTTTTTACCTTTTACCTTTTTTGTCCCCGGCTTCTTTTGGGCAATTGCTGTTGCAGCAGATTGTCAAACTGTTGCACATGTTTATACGTGTATGTCTGTGTAACGGTCAGATTATTTTATTTATGCTGATAAGATTAGAAAGCAAGAGTATTGGATATTTTAAAGATTTCTGCAAAATGCACGATTGCAGTCTCATATCCTGTGGAAAAGTAATTTCAAAACCAGGACACAAAAACACATAGTGTTACCGCTGGCAAATCTTAATCACAAAACCATAATTTTTTTCTGCACCAACACCTTTCATAATTATATTTCCCATCGATTTACCAGCTCCAGCTCTTTACATGACACATTTGCATATTGATAATACCCGCATTCTTGATACCACAATTGTCAAAGATGGGCAGCGGCTTGCCACAAAAGGACAACATAAAACTTGGCACAAACTTCACAATGTAAATGAAAGCGCTGCATTTTAGCATGAATGACTGCATGAATATGCATGTCTTTGGCATGAAAAATCAATTCAAGAGATAAGAGTTGCCATTAAAAATATGTTTTAAATGATAATTTTTTGATAAATATTGACATTTAGTGACACATAAAAATGATTATACGCGTTGGCTAGTGTTGTTGATTCGATGGTTACAGACGTACAAAATTTCTGGCCATTTCCATTATTTTAACAGGGAATTTTAAGACAACTTCTATTTTCTGGGGAATATATATAAGTCATGAAATGACTTATTTTCTGGGGAAAAATTGAAAATCAACAAATAACTTTTATTTTCAGTGGAATAAATAAAAACCAGGAAATAACTTTTATTTTCTGGGGAACAAATGAAAATCAAGATATGTATAACTTTTATTTTTTATTTAAATAAAAACAAAGAAATAACTTTTATTTTCTGACGTATAAATAAAAATCAAAAAAATAACTTTTATTTTCTGTTGAATAAATAAAAGTCAAGAAATAACTTATTTTCGGTGGAATAAATAGAAACCATGAAATAACTTTTATTTTCTAGGGAATAAATAAAAGTCATGAAAAAACTTTTATTTTACAGAATCAAATAAAAATTGATAAATAACTTTTATTTTCGGTGGAATAAGTAAAAACCATGAAATAACTTTTATTTTCTAGGGAATAAATAAAAGTCATGAAAAAACTTTATTTTACAGAATTAAATAAAAATTGAGAAATAACTTTTATTTTCGGTGGAATAAATAAAAACCAAGAAATAACTTTTATTTTCTGAGGAACAAATAAAAGTCATGAAATAACTTTGATTTTCTGGGGAATAAATAAAAGTCATGAAATAACTTTTATTTTCGGTGGAATAAATAGAAACCATGAAATAACTTTTATTTTCTAGGGAATAAATAAAAGTCATGAAAAAACTTTTATTTTACAGAATCAAATAAAAATTGAGAAATAACTTTTATTTTCGGTGGAATAAGTAAAAACCATGAAATAACTTTTATTTTCTAGGGAACAAATAGAAGTCATGATATAACTTTTATTTTCTAGGAAATAAATAAAAGTCATGATATAACTTTTATTTTACAGAATTAAATAAAAATTAAGAAATAACTTTTATTTTCGGTGGAATAAATAAAAACCCAGAAATAACTTTTATTTTCTGAGGAACAAATAAAAGTCATGAAATAACTTTTATTTTACAGAATTAAATAAAAGTAAGAAATAACTTTTTTTTCTGGGGAATAACTAATAATCAAGAAATAACTTTTATTTTCTATTATAAATAAAAATCAGGAAATTAACTTTCATTTTCTGAGGCATAAATAAAAATTAAAAAATAACTTTTATTTCCTGAGAAATAAATATATATCAAAAGGAAATTTTATTTTCTGAGGAATAAATAAAAGTCATGATATAACTTTTATTTTCTAGGAAATAAATAAAAGTCATGAAATAACTTTTATTTTACAGAATTAAATAAAAATTAAGAAATAACTTTTATTTTCGGTGGAATAAATAAAAACCCAGAAATAACTTTTATTTTCTGAGGAACAAATAAAAGTCATGAAATAACTTTTATTTTCTGGGGAATAAATAAAAGTCATGATATAACTTTTATTTTCTGTGAAATAAATAAAAATCAGGAAATAACTTTTATTTTCTGGGGAATAAATAAAATTCAAGAAACTAACTTTTATTTTCTGAAGAATAAATAAAATTAAAAAAATAATCGGTAATTGTGGATTTTTTTTAATAAAACTTAAACAAATGAAAATTGATTCGTCTAAAGGTAGTCCATGCAACAAGGATTACTTTGGTGTATTGCTTGAGTACCTAGCACTTCTCATTTAGTTTGTTTGTTTTTTTATTATCATTACATATTATTATTTTTTTTTATTTGCAAACTAATCGTTATTTGAGAAAGAGGTTGCCTGTTAACAGCCCGACTTTTGGAAAT
Organism: Linnaemya tessellans; assembly: GCA_951800035.1. Lineage (NCBI taxonomy): Eukaryota > Metazoa > Arthropoda > Insecta > Diptera > Tachinidae > Linnaemya > Linnaemya tessellans. Next base: position 22,785,821 of record OX637536.1, on the reverse strand, counting down.
AAAATTGTCGCTGTATGGAGAGCCAAGCGTCGAATATATTCAACTGATTATTTTTTGGAACCAAAATTTGAGTCACCTTGACTCGAATACGTCCGCCATTCACTGTAAAGCCAGTTCCTTATTTATTGCACTACAGCAACAATATTCTCTACCGACCGGCCATTTTTTTTTACTATATAATGGCTTTGAAACGAGAAGAGATATATTAAGCACAAAATAACACTTTGTTAAAACGATCAATACGCCGATTATATTGACCATAAATCTAACGAAGTGCGTTATAAATTTCGCAAAAAGATTTTTATGTAAATTTTGACAATTTCGAATCGTTGTTCTCTTGTTAAACGATTAGTGGTAATTAACTGCCAAAACTTATTAAATAGAAATTTCAATACAGTTTGACATTTCCTGCTTTCAAACAATACTTAGCGGCATTGCTTCTTATGAAACTAAAACAAAAACACCCGATAGTTAGATCATATTTTTAGACTGGTAGTAGTTTACTTTCTTTTTCCCATATATGAAGGCTTATTTTAAAAGTAGGGCGGTCCATGACCGTTTTTACTAGTTTCATTGTTACTAAATACATATATTGAATTTCATTTTGATATCTGGTAGGCGTAACTGGTTGAATATAAAAGGTGTTTTTTTAAGAAGTTTTTTTTTATACGAATCACTCTGTTGTCTGACAGCTGTTTTGACAGTTTAAAGTGACGTCTCTACTCAGTATTGTTTGGCAAATCATCATGAACAGGTTAACTCCAGAACAACGCTTCCAAATCGTGGAAATTTATTTTCAAAAACGGTGTTCAATCAAAAATGTTTATCCGGTTTTTACCGCAAAATTCTCTTCAGTGATGAGGCTCATTTTTGGTTGAATGGAAATGTCAACAAGCAAAATTGCCGTATTTGGAGCAAAGACAATCCACACGCCGTTCAAGAATTACCAATGCATCCCGATAAATGTACTGTTTGGTGCGGTCTATGGGCTGGTGGAATCATCGGTCCTTATTTCTTTAAAAATGAGGAAGGACGGCGCGTTACCGTGAATGGAAATCGATACAGAATCATGATCAATGAATTTTTGGTGCCAAAACTTCAAGATATGAATGTAAACGAAATGTGGTTTCAACAGGATGGTGCCACTTGTCATACGGAGCGGGCGAAACAATGGACTTATTGAAAGAATATTTCAAGGACAACATTATTTCTAGAAATGGACCGGTGAATTGGCCTCCGCGTTCGTGTGATTTAACGCCACTCGATTATTTTTTGTGGGGATACCTGAAATCATTGGTTTACGTGGATAAACCAGCAACGATTGACGCTTTGGAAACCAGTATTCAACGTGTCATTGCTGAAATACGCCCTCAAATGCTTGAAAAGGTGGTCGAAAATTGGACCTCCAGAATGACCTTTGCCCAAAATAGTCGTGGTGGCCATATGCCCGAAATTATATTTAAATGTTAAATGACAAGAAATTATCTACCAAATAAACAACTTTTTTTGCCATTTCATAAGTTTCAAATCAGCAAGCTCTTATAAAAACACAATTTAAAAATACCTTTTTTCGTGTGACGATCTCTTCAGTATAGCAATTTATTGCAACAACCGAATTAAAATATAATATGAAAATATTCCCATAATATATTTTAAAATAAATTATTTTGCATACAACTACTTGACTAACTGTAGCTTTAACTCGTCTCTCTCTCTCTCTTACACGGACATTTAGTAAAACTACATGCAGTTCTACATAAATCGTCAAAAATAAAAAATAAAAATTAACCATAATTAACGTGAAGCAAATGAAAATAAAACCAAAAATAAGTTTATAAATTCCCAGAAAAAGGTGCTAATTAAAATTATCTTAATAGTGTTTTGGAAGTGGCTGTGCCTCGTTGTCTGTCGAAGTTCTCCATCAGTCTGTCTCTCTCTCTCTCTCTCTGTGTGCGAGTGTAAAAAACTACAATGTGTTTAAAGACAAACCAAAAAACCGTGGCTGCCTTATCAACCTAAATGTATTATTTGTTTTTTTTATTTTAATTTCTAATTTATAACCAAATACTCTTTTTTTATCAGTCCCACATTCTGGACACGAGTAAAACTCACGAAAATTGTGGTAGAAAAATAGGTGTTGGTAATGGCTTTTGGAAATTTGTTTTTAATAAATGTTTTCGCTTAAGTGTAACAATTTATCATAAATAAAGAAATAAAATTTTTATTTTGCCGCCTCTTGCATTCGCTTCAGAAATAAAGTTGTTTAAGCCGCTTCTTCCATGCACAAAAAAAGTAGAAAAATGGTATTTAGATAAGAGATTTATTAATTACGATACACGTGAGCAGTGGAATTAAGTTGTAACTGCTTGGATGATTTTCCTTCACGATTGAATTGTCGTTTTTTTTTCTCTTTTTCTTTTTTTTATGGTTATGGGAATTAAGAAGAAATTGGAATCTTTTGGAAATAAATTGAGATTCGTTTTAGCGCTGAGTTCAAAAAATCTTTATGCAATAATTCTTGCAGGATGAAAACTTAAGTGCGAAATAGAATCAGGATAAAGTTTTATTGATTTCTTACGATTATGAGAGATTTACACTTATATTTTGTGGCTAATCAAAGAGGCTTAAATTTTTTTTGTAGCTAATCGAATAACGATTTGGTTCTAAAGGGTGTTTTTATAAGAGCTTGCTGATTTGAAATTTAAATCAAACACATGCCAAATTATGAGATGGCCAAAAAAAAATTTTTATTTGGTAGATAATTTCTTGTCATTTAACATTTATGTAAATATAATTTCGGGCATGTGGCCACCACGACTATTTTGCACAAAGGTCATTCTGGAGGTTCAATTTTCGACCACCTTTTCAAGCATTTGAGGGCGTATTTCAGCAATGACACGTTGAATACTGGTTTCCAAAGCGTCCATCGTTGCTGGTTTATCCACGTAAACCAATGATTTCAGGTATCCCCACAAAAAATAATCGAGTGGCGTCAAATCACACGAACGTGGAGTGAAATTACACGAACGGCCAAAAGAAAAAATCAGGCTATTAAGGGTTAATAAGAAGTGAAATAAAACAAATACAATAAAAGGCGCAGTGCAAAAAATTTAACAAATAAAAAGTAAAAAAGTTTATTGCATTTGTGTAAAGTTTGTTTTAAAAGGGTAATGGCAGAAGATAGCGAAAGCGAGTGGGTTCTGCCGGTGGAATCGGCATTAAGGACCGAAAAAATTATTTTGAAAGACTTCATTTTTAATTTGGAGGCATTGCCGGATTTGAGGGACTCGTCGGCTAAAGTTTTTTTTTGGTTTTCTGGCGAAATTTTTTTAATAATTGATCCGCACAGCACAAAAATAACGTAAATACTGACGCGATATATATTGAACATGTAGCATACGCTCGTGACCCATCAATCCATTAAAATGGATCGCGATCCAAATGTCACAATATATATTGAACGTGTAGCAGTGGCCTTAGCCTGATGACTAAAATATGGCACCTTTTTAGGGTCATTTTTTTTGTTTTCCGTTTTTAGAAAAGGCCTTTGCCGGGATTCATGTTTCTGATTTTAATACTGTACAGTCCCATTATGCGATTAAATAACGCTTCCATATCACCATTAGAGTTTCAACATTAATTTCATAATTATGGCCCCAAAGTCACCACAAAAAGAAATCCATAAATAACATCCTTAATGTACACAAGGCAGGAACAACATGCCAGAGAATTTAAAATAATTAAATTAAAAATCCCTTGTCTTCGAACATAGAAAAAGGAAATGTACTCCACTCGCTGACCCCCAACAACAAAAACGTATTTAAAATTTTTGGCTATCCCACTGGAAGTTTGTTGTTTAAGCAAACAGACACACACACAATAGGATTCAGATCGATAAATTTAAGGAACATACGAGCACATGCATTAACGTTTGGGTACTTGCAGACATTTAGAAAGAAATAAGGGTTTCTTTTATTTCTTACCTTGTTAATATTTATAAACAACTTCCGTCGTTTGCACCATTAATATTTATATACATACATATAAGTATAATACATATACACTCGCACATACCCAGGCCAGTATATACTGGGGCATGTGCTCGTACTTCTCGTATTTATGTGATGAAGGGGTGCATAAATAACCCTCTTTATTTCCCTTTATATCTTGTACTTCATTTACTAAATGGCATTAAAACATTTCTCTGCTCTCGCTTTTCTGCTGCTTCAAGCATCCATACGAAAGAGAATAGACGACGTCTTTCCTTCCTGTTTTGAATATCTACGTCAGTATGTGATGCCACGTTAAAGCCTGAAAGTAGTCACCCGGTTGCCAAGAAATTCCTAATTTTTGTTCTTACACTTTCAAATTCTTGTTTTTGCTATTTTTCTATATGACTTTTCCGGTTTTATTTTCGAGGGTGATCCCAAAAATTATTCTATTAAATAAAGAAATCATTAGCCACATGACAATAGAAATAGAGGCAAGCAAAAACAGCTTCCAAGCTGTCAACGTATTGAATCTTGAGGATTAGCCTCGCCTATACAGATACCCTTCCGGGGATATGGAAAATTTAATTTTTTCTCCTTGACTCATATCTTATACAAGATGTAAGCGAATCCCAACTATCTGATAATTATATATCGGTGGTATTTTTTTAAGTTGCATGAGAACTATCGATGTCAGTGACAAAAGTTTGACAGCTGAGAATATCCAACTCTGTTAACATTTCCCTTTGGCAAGTCGTCATGAACCGTTTAGAGCCAGAGCAACATTTCTAAATTGTGAAAATTCACTACGAAAAATATAACTCTGCTTGCGAAGTTTATAGTCTTTTCAGCAAAGAATTGTGTTTAGTGATGAAGCTCAGTTGTGGTTAAATAAATTGAGTCAATAAGCAAATTTGCCGTATTGGGGGGCGAACAAAATCGTCCAGCTGTTAACGAATTTCCGTTACATCGTCCACTAAAATTTATTGTTTGGTGCACTTTGGCAAATGGCGACTTCATCGGTCCTTATTTCTTACAAAAAAAACCTGACGACTGAATTTTCCAAAAATTATCAGATAAACAGTAGCGACAAGACAGTGCAATCGATTTCGTTATAACAATCGATTTCCCTTAATAATCGATTTATTGCAAAATCAATTTAGTAACGAATTTATTTCCAGGAGAAAAAATTATAGTAAAAAATAAATTAAAATTATATTTAGTGTTGAACAACAGATTCCCAAATATATAAAATAAACTAAAAAGATCTGCGAGAGGCCCCATAAAGTACATATATTCTTGATCAGTGATCTGAGCATGTCCCTTCGTCTGTCTGTGGAAATAACGATTCAGTCCAAATGAAAAGAGCTAGACTCTTGAAATTTGGTATAAATATACTTAAAAGCTTAGAGCAGGTTAAGTTCGGAGATGGACTAAATCGGGCAAGGGGGAAAAAAGCTCCCCTAAGAAGAACTAAACCAACCCAGAAAAAACAACACAATTTTTAAAGTTTTTTGGTTATTTTGTTAAGCAAATGATATATTTTTATGTCAAATACGGCCCAACGCCTTAAACTGGAGCCATAAAATAAAATAAAATTACTTGTGGACCCCGCCCACTTTAGTGGGCGTTATTATATGCAAAAATTGCATAAAAATTTAACAAATTGTTTTACTTAAGCTTACATTCCTTAAAAATTAAATTTTTAAGCTTTAATGACGAAGCTGAGACGATACCTGGTACTCCTATGCCCTACCCCCTTCACCCTTCAGCACCTAAATTACCCTACCAAAACAAATTTTTTTTTAATTTTGTATGTAATCATCCCAAGCATTTATTTTTAGTGCTTTATGACTGCCTGTTTCTGCCCTACCCTCTCCTTCCCCTTTGCCCCCTAAATGACCCTATCAAAAACAAAATATTAAATTTGTATATAATCATCCCAAGCGTTTATTTGTAGTTTTATGACTGCATGTTTCTGCCCTCCCCCTTCCCCCTTTTCCCCGTAAATGACCCTATAAAAAAATATAAAAAATTTTATTTTGTATATAATTATTCCAAACATTTATTTTTAGAGTTTTATGACAAAGGTGAAATGTTTCCCCCACAGCCCTTGCCAGAACGACCCCGCCAAAATACAGTTTTTATACCCTCCAAAGAGAATTGGACCCCATAAAGTATATTGTATATTCTTAATCAGTGATGAAGTAAGTCTAAGACGGTCTAGCAATGCCCATACGTCCGTCTGTGGAAAACATGATATTGGCTATTTTTGAACCCCGCCCCCTTTAGTGGGCGTTGACGTACGATATTATATAAAGCAACTCAGTCCCACCAAGTTAAACATTTTAAATTCACTTACTAAATATTTGGAGGGTATTTAAGATTCGACCCGGTCGAATATAACGTTTTTACTTGTTATAAATCGATTGCTGTTGTTGTTCCCTTTTTTTTTTATTAACTCGAACCGGCACTTAGGGGATGACCCCTACATATGCAGAGCATTGAACCGGAACTAGAAAGAAGGGGATAGCATTGAGAGGACAGCTGAAGAAAGATGAGGAGATAGAGCATTTTTTGTAGCTATTTGAACCTTTCACTTCACCGGCTAATTTTTGGCTACAGCACCGACGAAAGAGGATGCAGTTCCTCTGCTCTTTTGTACATGATAGTATCAATCGCTGTCAGTGATGTCCACTGACCAGTGACTATGCCTTCATCATTGAAACAGGATGACAAGAACTAACACAACCACGCCCTAATGCTGACCAGAAGAATTCAATACAATATTTATGACTGATCGCATCAACAGGAATAAAATTATCGGCAGCAGCCGATATTTCTTGCCCTTGATGATATAGCCAAAAACAGTAGCTTTAAGGACTTTGCTAACATCATGTTCTGCATTAAGCCTTCTTACAGCCATACCTAAATACGGACGGACAGCGGAACGTTTTTTTCCGCTGAGCTTTAACACTGGAATGCCATACCTAAACAAAAGCGGCAACGTTATGTCAAAAAACAATAAAAACAGGGTTATCACACAAACAAATTAAACAACCCTGATTATTTTAACAGCTGGACGGATGACATTTGTGATTTTGTTATTGAAATTTTGTACAAATTACCAACGTGCATACATATGTGTATGTATATAGCCATATTTTAAATATTTTCTTATCTCCAGTTTCTAATACGAAGTGCACAAATTTTTTCTTTTATTATTTATTTCACTTTTGTAAATTTTTGCTCTTTTTCTCTGGTTTCAATTCTTTTCTTTTGCAACCAACTTCAATAGAAAACGCTCTGTCAAAATTGGATTTTCCAATAGCAAAGCGTTGCCACCGCGTTATTTCGGTATGCTCCATACAAAATTTATAGACATGAGAACTTTTGACAGCTAAAAAACGCTTGCCGCCCGTATTCAGGTAGGGCTGTTAGTATTTCATTGTTGTGAATCAAGATCCCTGAACGAAACAAAAAGTAGTCTACAAGCATTCTTCAAAACATTAAAATATTTATTGGGTTATTTTTATCACAAGTTTTGCCCTAGTATGCAGAACTCTCACACCCCTCGTACACCCATTCCGATGAGGTTTTTCCCACATGGTGCTACTGTATTTTCTTAAGTTTATGACTTGGTGGTAGTTTTGTTTATTTAATTTTGTTTCCACATTTGATCCCTGTTTGTTTGTTTGTTTGATGTTTGTTTTTTTTTTTTCTTTTCTTTTATTTTTAGAGAGAGCGCTCTAGGTTTTGTTTTGCCTGCTTTTCAACTACATATTTGTTTGTGTTAGTGATTATCTATGTGATTTCGTGTTGCTTGTGCATACAGGCTGTTTGGTTTTTATTTGTTTGTTTATGCAATTAGCAGAATTGTGTGATTTTTCTCAACAACAAAAAAAGGGCGGAGACTTGACGGTAATTTATTGTAAACAGTTTTATTAGTGGTTTGTTAATGCGGTAAGACCAAGAAGAGATGCCAGATGAAACTCAAAATTGATTATTAAATATGCACTCAGGTCTTGTTTAAATGCGATAGATGCGTTCCAAAAATAAAATCGCATAAATCAAATTCGTATAAAACGATACTCTAGCTTCATATAAAAACTAATGATTCCTTCCAATATACTGAAAAATCACATAAATTCAAATTTTACATAAAAAAATCAACAAAAATATATTTATTTAAAATGAAATTTATTCATCAGTAGACTTCGACCACAGTTTTAAAGAGTTTCAAATCTCTGATTTTATGTAAAGTCCTTAAAAAATTAGTTTATAGCCTGCTATGCCTAATATTCTTATCACTGCACCGCAGGTACTAAACAAATAATGCAACCAAAATGAAACCAACTATAACGACTATATAAGTTATGCAAACTTGGCTTAATTTAAACAGGGTAAAAAAGCCTAAAAACATCTAAAATTTCAAAACCTGTTAAAATTCTAAAAAAAAATTTCATAAAAAAAATCCGCATAAAACGAGACCCGAGTGTATTAAAAAAAGGAGTCAAAAATGATATTAATTACGGAATAATTATCTATTTACATACCGAAAATATATATAAAAAGATACCTTGACCACTAATACGACTATAGCAATAATGAACATCTCTAGATTTTCTGGGGGCTTCGAAAAGCCAATTTCACATACAAACAGACGGTTTGACAGGCATCTCTTTTTTTGAAATTTATTTATTACATCAAAATATGTAACTTATTTTAACCATAAATAAACAAATAGTAATTAGGTATATATTATTTTATAGGTTTTTACTCTCAAATTAACCCATTTTCGGAACAAATTCAACTTTTTTCAAATTAAATTAAATTATTTTCAAAACAAATTAACTTTTTTTCAAAGTAATTTGAATTATTTTCAACACGAATTAAACATTTTCCTTTTTAAATTAAGTTTTTTTTACATTTATAATTCAATGTTTTTCTTTTCAAATTCAAATTATTAAAATACAAATTCGGTTGTTTTTTAATTCAATATTAAGAGCTTAAAAAATAAAGTCCTTGTTTATAAAAAATAATTTATGTGTATTAAGCTCTTATTTAACGTATTTCTATGGGTCGTAGTTTAATTTTTAAACTTTTCGATTAGTACTACTATGAACTAGATTTGAGTTAAGTTTTAAAATTTAATAGAATATATATAAAAATATAAATTAACTTAATTTTTAAGGTTTCTTTCTTTTTTTTAAATTTCATTACATTCGAATGAACTTATTTTTTAGATTTGGTAGTAAATGTAATTCAAAAGTTTTTACTGTACACGATTGGAAGATATTTCAATGGTACAAGCAGTTGTATTTTGTTTAACAATATTAAAGAAAACAAAATATATAAAAAATTAAGTTAATTTAAAAAACAAGTCAGTTTGAAGTCAAAAAAAGCGAGTTAATGTATAAAAATTTAGTTAATTTTAAAAATATTTAAATTTTAAATAAAACAACTTAGTTTTAAACAACAATTAAACAAAATTTAAAAACAATTGTATTTGAAAATTAATATACTACTTTATTTTAAATTAAAAAAAAGTGAATTTAATATGAAAAATGTTGAATTTGATATGCAAAAATTTGAATTTATTTTAAAAATAACTTAATTTGTTTGAAATAAATGTTAATTTGGTTTGGAAAAAATTGAGTTTGAATATAAAATATTTTAAATTGATCTAAAAAATTTTTAATTTGGGAGTAAAAACATATATGTATATGTATGTATGCTGTCCCTCCTAACGGGCTCTCAAGTATACTTGCTACGGGCATCGCTTATGCGACTTAACTACCCATAAGGGCCAAGAATATATGTACATATATACGGAGTCGCATATTAATATTGTGCAGATTACACATGGAATGGCTTAGCTATAAAAGGTGCTTATAATGGTTTTATTAAATTTAGATATATAATTTATAAATTGTTAATATGTTAGGTACATTAATTGTTAGTGTCTTCTTTAAGTTCACCTTTAATTTTCAATAAACTACGATATTAAGTCTTAATAGCCAAGAATTAAACTTACAAGCGGCTCACACAATGACTTAAAGTCATGAGTAAATTGCTAATGTCCTCTTTAACTGCACCTCTAATTTTAAATAAACAGCGATATGAATGAAGCCTTAATAAAGAAGAATTAAAGTTGCACGCCATTCACACGATGATTTAATATCATAAGTAAACGTCACTACTTTTTTGTATAGGCCAGCAGGGTGGAGAAGAAAGAGAGGTACGAAATACATCACGATTTTCTTTTTAAGGCATTTTTTTTTGCATTATTAAATTTTTTTTTTTTTTTTTTTTTGCTATTATGTTATATTTTAAATCGACTTTGCAAAAAAACCGAAAAAAAGCCCTAAAAAATCATAATATAATTGCAAGAGAGTTTTAAAAGAAGTTGTTGAAGATAAATAGAATAACATCAAGGCTTTAATATCATGGCTTGAATTTGGTTGTAAAACACATACTTAGCAAGTAATTATCCCGGTTTTGTACCTATAAATGGCACCATTGTTTCCCCATGTTAACGAGAGGTTCAGAGTATATGCCAGGGTGCATGCATCCACATACTTACACATACATAATAAAGCATTTGCATATATTTGTCTTAAAATTCATGAGCGCCATCGCTATGTGGCAATACTCTATTCAATAATTTTCCTAATGTAATTTTTTTAACTCCCTAATGAAACACCTACCCAAGGAAACAAAATCATAACAAAACCAACAAATGAGAGGAAATAATCCGGAGAACAATAACATTAAACCAGCCATTACAGCAAATCCATACAAAACAAACAAACAAACAAACTCCCAACAAATCGTTATTCCAAGTGGACAGCCATCCCTTTTTAATACACCAATGCACATGGAAAAGCCAAAACAATATGGCTACCTGGAAGAGTAAAAGAGAAACAAGGACAGACACATTAACAACGGCACACCTAATAAGAAATTGCACTGCAGTGCCAAGAGTGAAGTTGACTAACCACTACGAGGAAAAAATGAAAACAAAAGCAAAACAAAACAAATAAGACACAGTTGCTGACGCCGCAGTTGGTGGACGTTGCCGCAGTCGTTTTCTTGCGGTGAGTTCAGCAAACGAAACTCAGTCAACATTTAGAACTTGACGACGCGTGAACGTGGTGGAGAGTAATTGTGTGTGACGTCGCGTGTTTGTTAAGATATTTGGAAAAAGAAGTTTTGTGGTTTTTTGTTAAATAAAACGAAAGAATTTACGAGAATTTCGGTCATACGTGAAAATGCAAGATAGAAATGAAAAGAAGAAGTTTTACCTCAATAAGTGAAAATACATAAAGATTAAAAATTAATACAAAAATCAAAAAAATATCTAGATAAGAAAAGAAGCTGAATAATATTATCCTACAGTTCCTAAAGTACCTATTTTATCAATTAAAAAATAATAATAGATTGAATAAAGAATATTAATTTTCTAAGAAAGAGTGAATTAAAAAAAAAATCCCATTAAAACTAAAGCTCTTTGCAAAAACAAAGTTAACTCATCTGTAAGCAAAATGCTAGTGCCGTCGGATATGATAGCGGCACAATCAAAAATGGTCTACCAAATGAACAAATACTGTGCCGATCGCGTGCAAACGCGGAAAGCTCAAATACATAAACAAATCCTGGAAGTGTGTCGCATAGTGCAGGACGTCCTCAAGGAAGTTGAGGTACAGGAACCCCGTTTCATATCCTCCCTCAACGATTACAATGGCCGCTTCGAAGGCCTGGAAGTAATATCGCCCACAGAATTCGAGATCATCATTTATCTAAATCAAATGGGCGTGTTGAATTTCGTCGACGATGGCACACTGCCCGGCTGTGCTGTGCTCAAACTCAGCGACGGCCGCAAACGTTCCATGTCTCTATGGGTAGAATTTATAACAGCTTCCGGCTACTTGTCCGCCCGTAAGATACGATCACGTTTCCAAACGTTAGTTGCCCAAGCTTGTGATAAATGTGCTTATCGAGATATTGTGAAAATGATAGCGGACACGACCGAAGTGAAGTTGCGTATACGCGAAAGGATTATTGTACAGATCACGCCCGCCTTCAAATGTGCCGGCCTGTGGCCACGTTCGGCCTCACATTGGCCCATACCGGGCATACCCTGGCCACATCCCAACATCGTGGCAGAGGTGAAGACTGAAGGTTTCGATATGCTATCAAAGGAATGTATCGCGTTGCAGGGCAAAAACTCAGCCATGGAGGGCGATGCCTGGGTATTAAGCTTTACAGATGCCGAAAATCGTTTGTTACAAGGTAAGCGTTAAGATCATCAGCTTATGGCGAAGAGGTCAAGAAGAGATGGGAATTTGAATTTGGGCAAACCGACCTATTGAACCGACCATTAAATGCAAATATTAATTAATGAATTAGGGATAAAACTGAAAACTGCTTTCCACTACAGCACGGCATAGTTGGAGTTAGGGCCCACCACCAGTCGGCTTGTGGTAGTTCCAGTCCCTAATTTAAGCAATTTAGTAGAACCACTTGGAAATTGTTGTTTTATTTGTTTTTTTTTTCGTGTTAGAACTCTATTCTAATGCTTAAACAAATTGCAGAAAATCAAATAAAATTACAGAATATTTCAAGTTCTCACTTGTACATTTCCAATCCTTTAGCCACTACCATTTTCTCTTCCTGCCTCAAAAACGTCTCCATTATAATGGTTTTTTTTTTCTTAACTCGGACCCAGCCCTCAGGGGACGACCCCTACATATGCAGTGCATTGCGCCGAAACTAGAAAGGAGCGGAGGGGAATGAGGGTACAGATGAAGAAAAATGGGAAAATGGAGAATTTTTTGTAGCTGTTTGAGCTGCTTCGCCGGCTAATTTTTTTGTCACTGGACCATCGAAGAGGTTGAAGTCAGGTCCCTTCGCTTCATATTCTCGTGTTAACTACTTCAGCCAACAGCTGTTTGTTATTGGTTTTTTAATTCGTTAAGAAATTTCTACTTTCATGCATTCTTTACAACGTCTCTTTATTTTTATGAGGTTCTACCATCCCCGTCGGTACATCCAGATTCCGATGAATTGTATAGGGTGTTTTTTTTTGTAAAGTGCCAAAGGTTTAAATCATAATAAGACAAGGAATCAATGAAACGGGCTTTATTGCAAAGAAAATGTTATGAAATCAATGTTCAAATATGATTTCTGCCATGTGGCCGCCACGGCTGGCGCGTAGAAGGCGCAATCTGCAACACTAATTTTCAACAACCAAAAAAATCTTCCATATGAGGGAAGGACCCAAACCCAGTTACTGAGAACCTGCCGTGAAATCGTCTCGCATTTTAGCTCAGCAGTTGATCTTGTTGACTCTTATATATTTGTCTGATTCTTGAATTCCATTACGCCGTTGGCAAGCCAGGCTACAAAAATTGGGCGCCGCTTCAAATCTTCAATTGCTTATATAAACAACAACAACAAGTAGACTGCGAAGCCAAAAATCATGCATTCAGCCATGAATTTTTCTGACCGGCACTAGTACATGGCCCTCTATCCCGATGTGCTCCTTAACCCACAATAACAGAGGGAAACTTGTTGAATTTTAAAACGCATTCCAGCAGAAGTTTGGAGTACACGTTTGCTTGCCGCATGCATGTCATCACTGAATTCACTAATCACTGTGGGTGCTGTTGGCTGAAGTAGTAGAACATGAGCCTATCAAGCGGAGGGTCCTGAGTTCAACCCCGCGTTGAGTCATGAAATATTGTGTTGAGTTCTTCTGATCATCTTTGGTGCATGATTGTGTTCACTGTTGTCAGCCTGTTTCAATGATAAAGGCATGGCACTGGTCACTGAACATGATTGGCAGCGACTGACACGATCATGTACTGAAAAGCAGAGTAACAGCATCCTCCTTCGTCGGTCCTGTAGCAAAAAATTAGCCGGCGAAGTAAAAAGTTTGAAATAGCTACAAAATAAATCTGTAACTTCTCATCTTTCTTCATCTGTCCCTTCAATACGATCCCCTCCTTTCTACTTCCGGCACAATGCACTGCATATGTAGGGGTCATCCCCGTAGTGCTGGTCCAAGATAAACAAAAAAATTCAGTTCCATGATAATTCTTTTCCCCTCTGCCTCAATTAGATGATCCAATGACTCTCAATTAGATGATCCAATGCCTGCATCTGTGACAGCATTTCCGCCTGATAAGCGGACAATTAGTTTCCTAAGCGCAGGACACAAGAGAAGCCTTTCACAACTCCTACTGCTCTTTTGTCCATAAGGAATAATTCAGATCACACATAATCCCATATGTATGCATTGCGACTATTGGCAGAATATCTTTTCAAGACCCTCAAAACGACGGGCATCCAAAGAAAACTCGATGCTGTAACATCTAAAGGAGATCAATAACTTTTCATTTCATCGATGGCAGGAAGTGGAAAGAGGGGATGTAAAAGGATGAAACTAATTGGTTTCGGTTTTGGTTTACGTGGCTGCTCACATTTTTTTTTAAATGCAACCAGAGGTCAAGAGATGACCCCTACATATGAAGTGCATTATTATTATTTTTTTTTTTTTAATCTTGGACCAGCACTCAGGGATGACCCCTACATATGCAATGCATTGCGCCGGAACCGAAAACGAGGGGATAGTATTGAGGCGACAGATTATCAAAGATGAGAAGATAGACAGTTTTATTGTAGCTATTTCAACCTTTTACTTCGCCGGCTAATTTTTGCTACAGGACCGACGAAGGAGGGTGCTGCTGTTACTCTGCTTTTAGTACATGATCGTGTCAGTCGCTGCCAATTATGTTCAGTGACCAGTGAATATGCCTTCATCATTGAAACAGGCTGGCAACAACTAACACAACCACGCACTAATGCTGTTCAGAAGAATTCAACACAATATTTCATCACTTAGCGCGGGCTCGAACTCACGACCCTCCGCTTCACAGTCTCGTGTTATACTACTTCAGCCAATAGCACCCACCATTATGACGGAACTTGAAAGTAGGACATACTAATTAAGAAGACAGATGAAGAGAGATGAGAAGATAGAGATTTTTTTGTACCTATTTTTTTTACTTCGGCGACTAACTTTTTGCTACAGGACCGACGAAGGAGAGTACTGTTCCTCTGCTCTTTAGTCCATGATAGTGTCGATCGTGGGCCAGTTCAGTGTTCAGTGCTACGCCTTCGTCACTGAAACAGGCTGATAACAACGAACACAACCACATTCACTAATGCTGATCACGAGAATTCGACACCATATTCATGACTGAGCGCGGAATCGAACTCAGGACCCTGCGCTTCATAGTCTTGTATTAACTACTTCAGCACAAAGGCACATTTACCGTGTTGTATTTTTTGAATCTGAGGCACATGAAGTCTATTTCCAGCGAGGGACTTCCGAACTTTGTTGATACTAAGTCTGTGTTCATACGAGTCATGTCTTATTGACAAGATTCTTACTTTTTCTTCTTTGAACTTGCATTCGTGTTCACACAATTCATGTCTTGTTGACGACATGTACATATAGTTGTATTCAAGAATGATAAAATAAAGATTACGCCTCGCGCATGATTTACCGTTTGATGACGTATTTGTTCCCTCGAAGAGATTGCCAAATGTTTATTATATGCAAAACTAATACTTTCAAAAATTACAAAATTAATATATTATGGTATATTTGACAACTCTTCACACAATTTAGGTACTCAGAGAGATTTCCAATTTACTCAGAGAGATTTCTAATTTACTCAGAGAGATTTCCAACAAGCAAATGAAATCGGATTTATGAAAGTGCAAGTTTTGTGTTATATTTTATAATAAATTGTGTTATAATTTAAAATAAATATATTAAAATTATTATTAAATAACTTAAAGTGTAAAAAACTTACTAAAACTTGATTTTTAAAGCTCATAAACTGTAAACAAAAACCTAAATTAAAGAGAAAAGAGAACAAAAAGAGCAAACATGAAATGTGCAGTGGGCAATTGCAAACAAAGTGACAACAAAAAAACAAGTGAGAAATAATTGTTTTAAAATGTAATAATGTTATCAAAATTTTTGATGTTTTCAAAAAGCTGCGTCATTTTATAGTTTTCCAAGAGATGAAGCTCAAAGGAAGTTATGGCTGATATTTTTCAAGGAAAAAAATTTGTTTTGAATGGCGAAAAAAGAAAAATAATTAGCAATTGGGTTCAATATTTATATAAAATAACTATAAATGAACAATTTAATTTGAAAAATCGCAATTTGCCCCACATCCTGTTTTTACAATAGCATAATAGTTCTCCAACTGAATTTTATTAGCCAATCAGAACACATGTTGAGTGACGTCAGAGTTCCATCATGCGCAGAAAAGTATTTTTATTTCAGCTTGTTGGCGTAATCTTTATTTTATCATTCTTGGTTGTATTCATGTACATGTGGTTGTGTGCTTTACGAATGAGAAAGCAAAACGTACTGACAGTACATGCGCATGAGTACTCGTTACTTTTCCCTTCTCCCCTCTCGCCTACAAAGTCGCAATCATGTCAGTGAACACGGACTAAATCTGCCAAATTAGTTGCTATTTATTCTGTCCGTTTTGCCAAATGACTTTGAACGGATATACAAAGCATTTAACAACATGTGCAAATAATAAAATTATTTTAATAAAATAGGCCCCCTGTTAGGGCAAAATACCGTGCGAAAAATCATCTTCAGCGATGAGCTCAATTTCTATAATAAAAGCAAGGGGGTTACTGTCTAATCCGATCCGATAGCAATTGCTTTCGAATTACAATGTTAATAGCATACAAATTCGAACAGTTTTCTTTTCGAATCGAATTACACAGTAACCCCCCAGTTTATTGAGTTAGGGTGCCACTGTGGATGATGGCTGCCGATAAAACTGATAATATAAAAAAAAATCAATTCCAAAATTGGACAAGAAATTGCGGAATTTTAAGGAAACAAACAGAAAATTTTTAACTGATCCGCTTAAGTTCTAATAAATAAAAAAAAAGGTTTCTTAATTTTTTTCGACTTCTCATTATATACAATCCATGTCTATTACAAAAGATGTTTGTGGTGTCTGGTAGCAAGAGATATCAATCCAATAGACAACATCGTTAGTCAACAACGATTTGGGAAAACTGCCCATTTTTGAAAATACTGTTACACAGTCTCAGTTTAACTAAACCTCTTAATAGCCAAGCAAGTCAATATTAACAACTTAATTGAAAAACAACAACAAACACTACGATCGATCACAAATCCGTGCCATTAAATGCTCGATTATAAATAAAAAAAGTTATTTTAATACAACAACAACAACGAGACATTAACGATCGTGGAAAACAATAAAAAGGTGACAGTGACTAAATGGCTGGCGTCTGAAATATGAAATCGTATGCGTGGAAAAAACCACAGTAGAAACATACAATCAAATTTACCAACTTAATAAAATTAAATCGTGTACTCGTGTAGCCCAAAACGTAACTGCGCTGCGGGGGTATCAACCGTAAAAGAGCATTAAAAATTAAACAAAACAAACAATCTTCTCAAAGCGTTCTGGTGGAGCTGGTAACAGACCACAAGAAACGAAAAATCAACTTCTCAGTCAGCGGCAATAAACAAATATTTATTTACGGCCAGTGGAATCAGTGACACACTTAAGCGGCAATTGATTTATTCGAGAGCAGTAAATGCCGAGTGATATAATGATTTTTGAGATTAAAATTAAATTTGTCCAAACGATGATAAGCTGTTGTACACCTGATAACTTGTAGAAAAATTGTTGTTGTACAGCGAAAAGCTCTGACGGAACAACATACACGAGATCTCTTTGTTGCAAACATTAACTTGTTTAATTCCTCTTTAATTATTGTGATTATTAAAATGTCAGTTCGAGGTATGTAATATGTTTGTGTGTGTGTGTGTGTGTGTCCAGGCATTTATCAACAAAAACAAAGTCTTTGCAATTGCCTTCGACGAAATCAATATCGTAGTTCGCTATTTAAAATTAGCTAAACATAGAAGAAAAAAATTTATTGAATTAACACAGGGTTGCAATTTGAGGTGTTTTTTGTTTGTCTCTTTCAATATCTAACAAAAGCTCAGTACAATAATTTGTTCTAAAAGAAGTTTTATGTAAACGAAGTTTTATTAAGCGCTTCCTATCTTAAAATTTAAGTAAAACAAAGTTTGTGTGTGTGTGAGATGACATCGAAATTTTGTATTCGTTTCAAAGACCTTTTACTGCCGCTACGGCTTCTCTAGGTAGAGCGCATTCGAAATGTGCAATTATCTGTAAACGGACATGAGTGGTATAGATTTTAACCCCCTTATTCATAAAAATTATGAGGATCTAATAACAGCGTAATAAAACAAAATTTCATATAAAATTTGCTGTATTACACTCTTATAAGCCTCTCATAATTTTTATGAATAAGGGGGTAAGGAAGCAGAAGCTGTTGATGTTGATGTTTTTGGCATGAAAATCCAGTGCGATGTCCGATGGACAGAACACATTTTTCATGTTTCAAAAGAAGCATTCAAGTGCCTCTTCTTTGTAAGCCGGTGTAAGACATACTTCACCTCAACTGATCTCTTTAATATTTATAGCACTTCAGATCTGCCCGAAAATGGCAAACAACTCTCATGTATGGGCTGGTGCTTCAAAGCTGACTTTGAAGTTACTCGACCTTGTATAGGAGAGGGTGAAGAAACGCATAGGGGACGGTAGGGTAGCCAACTCTATTCACTCACTTGAGCATCGACGTAATGGATTTAGCAGTGAACCGCACTTCGCATTACAAGGGAAAATTCATTGTTTGCACGTACTGCCCGCATATGGAATAAACTCTCTGCGGAGGTCTTTCTTGTCCTAAAGAACTTCAAATCGAATGTTCATAGGCACTACTCTCTTTATCCTCCTTCCCACAACCAATTTTCCTAGTTCCAGCACAATGTACGCATGAGTAGGGATCATCCCCTGAGTGCCGGTCCTAATTAGAAAAGAAAAATTATCCATGAGTCTGGCTCAGAAATCAGTCTGAATTTGACCGACCGCCTGATTTGTGGCATATTCCTATACGTATACGACTTAAGAGACGTTCACAGAAATAGTATGACGAGGACAAATCGCACTATTTCGGTGACTAGTTCATATCAGAGATCTCAGAAATGTACAACAAAATTTAATGTACACCTTGAATACACTATAGTCATTGTCTTTCTTTCATCGTGTACACCTTCTACTTGTGTATAACTATAAGTGTACTCGTGTACATCTCGTATAATATTTTCAGTGTTTGCTTTTAATGCGCACACACACATTAATTTTATGAAGCTACAAAACATATACAATGTTACCATCTCCGCAAATGTGCATACGTACATAAAGTGAATTCAATGTTTTCAATGTCCTCAATGTATACACTTGAGGTTCGATGCACAGTACTGTACACTCAATATTTATTTGTGTATAAAGTGAGGCATGCATACATTTTTCAATGTCATGTTTTTCAATGTCGTTGATGTAAACTTGTGTGTACAGATATAAAATATGTACACTATTTCGAACTCTGGTTCTTCATATCTCTTCCACGTGACCTGACCATGTTTCTAAATTGATCGTGCCGAATATCTAATGTGGCATGAGCTGTGTGGCACGAAACCACATGTCCTTGATGTCCAAATCATTTAATTCATCCCAAAAGAATTTGGTAATTATCGAGCTTTTGCGGTTGCCAGTGATGGCCTGGACAACGTGGTTCTCAAAGAAATGCTGATAACCCAAATTCCATACCAAACAGTGACTTTTTCGGGAAGCATTGGACACACTTGGATTTCATGAGGTTGAGGTATCCTCCCAAATTCGGTGGGTGCTGTTGGCTGAAGTAGTAGAACACGAGACTATGAAGCGGAGAGTCGTGAGTTCAACCCTCGCGCTGAGTCATGAAATATTGTGTTGAATTCTTGTGATCAGCATTAGTGCGTGGTTGAGTTAGTTGTTGCCAGCCTGTTTCAATGATGAAGGCATAGTCACTGATCACTGCACACAATTGGCAACGACTGACACTATCATGTACTAAAAAGCAGAGTAACAGCAGCACTCTCCTTCGTCGGTCCTGTAGCAAAAATTAGCCGGCGAAGTAAAAAAGGTTGAAGAAAGCTACAAGAAATTCTCTATCTTCTCAACTTTCTTCATCTGTCACCTCAATACTATCCCCTCCTTTCTAGTTCGGGCGCAATGCACTGCATATGTAGGGGCCATCCCCTGAGTGCTGGCCCAAGATAAAGAAAAAAAAAAGAAATTGGTAATTCTCGACCTATATCTTTCGCGGTTGCCAGTGATGGCCTAGCCAACGTGGTATTCAAAGAAATGCTGATAACCCAAATTCCGTACCAAAATGTGGCTTTTTCGGGATGCAATGGAGGCACTTGAATTTCATGAGGTTGAGGTATTCTCCCCAAATTCGGAAATTTTGGTTGCTCACATATCCATTTACACTGAAATCTGCTTCATCGCTGAAAATGATTATTCTCACGATATTTTGCAGAAGACCCATCCAACATTTTTTTATATCCAACATTTTTTTTAATGTTGGGTAGAGTGCCGTCTAATTTCTGAACTTCTCGAACAACAAGAAAAAGTTAACGATTCAAATTGTAGGCAATTGCTATCCAAAGCTTCGAGTACTATTATGGTGTACATTTAGGTTAAGGTTTTACTGGGTCGCTATAGAATTACCTGGCGCTTTAAAGGCTTCATAAATATAAGCACTTTAGTGTCGGGATTGTCAATTATATATTCAAATTTGCGCACAAGTATTTCAACAAATATTATTTATAAACACACCTTTAATGAATAAATACCCTTTAGTATTATATTTTTGAAATTCAAATTTATAAACAAATTGTACTTTAGTTTCTAAATAAAAACTCAAAGATTATAATCAACAGATAAGCGTTACGTTTTGAAAAAAGTCCCAACTAAAACCCTACATATACAAAAACAACAAAATATATTTACAACAACAAAAATATATTTATTCCATGTCTTTCAACCTGAACGCTGATCATAAATCTGTGAGAAACATTGAAATTTAATCTAAACGACGACAACAACGACAATTTTGTTTCTTGTTTTATTTGGCTTTTTTATGGCTGTTTTTGTCAATTTTATATAAAATTTATTTGCCGCCTGCTTTTTTACGTGTTTGTGTAAAAATCGTTATTGTTTTTTTTTTTTTTTTGCTTGAATTTTCCTATCGATTGTTTTAATAAAACTGAAAAAAAGAAGGTTTTTGCTCAGGAAACTTTAAACAAAAAAAAAAAAAAGGTAAAACTTCCTATTTGTGGCTTTAAAATTATAGATTTCCGTTACGAGATTTGAGGCAATTTCAAAATGAGACAAGTTTAAGTTCCCAAACTGCAAAATACAATTGCTTTAGGTTCGACGGCCTAGAGTGTAAACCTGCCAATTCCAGTCTGTATAATATAAGATTTTTTAAGGCCGTCAACAGCAAGATTCCACTCACATCCCATACAGCAGACTTTTTTTATGTGCCTGTAAATTCCCTCTTTAGTAGATCGAAACAATTGGCTTGGCATAGGTAAAATGACTCCGGTCCTAAATTAAATTGAATTAAGATTTTATAGGCTAATTGTTCGAAATTTTAATTTTAATCTCAGAAAGGCATGATAAATGTTCCCAGGCATAAAGGCAAGTCAACATCAGTTTTTGTTATTCAACTTACACAGCAGAGCAGAACAGCTGTTTTCGAAAGACGCAACCCTTTCATCATCAGTGCTCATGTGTATTGTGTTTGTCACCACTTATTAGGTGGCTTAGTTGAATGTGATAACAGTTCCTATTTACACAAATTTTATTGTGAAAAAGGATACGAGAACTGTATCAACCTGATGTTGATACACTCCGGTCCTTTTCAAGACATAAAATCTAGACCGTAAAATTAAGATTAGCAACCCCTCTTTAAAAATTGTGTGCGATTTTATTACAAACAGAGTACCCGTCTCCTATGCTGTTTGTATATCCCCCCCGCTGTGTGCCGGCTTATAACGTCTTACGTTGAGCTTGACTTCAAGTCACCATTTAGGTGAATTTGTGATTTTGTTGCCCAGTGTAATTTACCAAAGTGAAGCTCTTTAAAAGATTTCTAAGTATTAAAATCTTTTACATTAAATTACAAAGTTGAGAATTATTAAGTGAAGATCAGTAGTGATTTCCAGGCCGCAATTCTCTAATCTTTGGAATGAACGTCGTTGTCTCATCCTCCATGCCCCCAATTTCCCGAAAAAATTTCATGAAATAATCCTGCCGATATGGTGACATCCTCAGCAACTTCTCTATTCTAATTATTCGACGATTCTCCATCACAATTTTGATCAATTCCTCAACATTTTCATCGGTTGTTGATGTGTTTTTTCTGTCCTCGTCATTCACATCTTTTCGACTTTCTTTGAAAGTCTTGTTTTACTCAGACTACAATCACATTATGCCACTGACAACATATCAAGTGCTTTCGGGTAGCTAATTAAAGTTTTTACAAAAAATTTTATGTAAATTCTTTGATATTTTTTTTTGCGACAGCAGAAAGTCGCCAAAAACGCAAAACACTCCAACTTTTATGACTGTCACAAGCAAACTGGACATAGAACTTCAAACTTTGGCCCAAAACTCATATATAAGTGAAGTTGTCCAGAGCACACGTATAGATTAGACGACGAGTATTTAATTTGATTACCAAATTCGCCATTTATAGCCACTTCTAAATTTATACTCTACAAAAAAAAAAATTTATACCCTACAAAAAAAAAATATGGAGGGTATATTCACTTTGTCATTCCGTTTGTAACGCAGCGAAATATCCATCTGAGACCCCATAAAATATATATATATATATATATATATATATATATATATATATATATATATATATATATTCTTGATCAGTGATGAAATCTCAGACCATCGGAGTATATCCCTCCGTCCGTCCGTGCGTCTGTGGAAATCACGATTCAGTCCAAACGAAAAGAGCTAGACTCTGGAAATTTGGTATAAATATGTCTTGAAGGATAGCACAGGTTAAGTTCGCAGATGGGCTAAATCGGGCAAGAGGCAGAACTAAACCAACCTCTAAAAAACAACGTAATTTTTAAAATTTGTTTTTGTAATTTTGTTAAGCAAATGATATATTTTTATATTAAAGAAGGTGCAACGCATTAAACTTGAAGCCATAAAATAAAAATAATTTTTGGACCCCACCCCCTTTAGTGGGCGTTATTATATGCAAAAATAGTGTAAAAATTTAAAAAATTGTTTTGCTTAAGGCTACATTCCTTGAAAATAAATTTTTAATGACTAAGCTGAGACGTAACCTGGTACTACTCTGCCCTAGCCCCTCCTCCCCCTTTGAACCCTAAATGACCCTATAAAAAAAATTTTTTTTTTTTTTAATTTCGTATATAATTATCCCAAATATTTATTTTTAGAGATTTATGACAAAGGCGAAATGTCTCTCCCACAGCGCTTGCGAGAGCGACACCGCCAAAATACAGTTTTAATACCCTCCAAAGAGAATTGGACCCCATAAAGTATATATATTCCTGATCGCTGATGAAGTCTAAGACGATCCAGCAATGCCCCTACATTCGTCTGTGGAAAACATAATATAGTCTATTTTCGGACCCCGCCCCCTTTAGTGGGCGTTTACGTACGATATTATATGCAAAAATCGTGTAAATATTGAAAAAATTTTATTTCGTAAGCCTATAAGAAGCTGAGATGTTCTCTGATCTTGCAGTGATGAAACGTATCCCCCACGGGCCTTCCCGGAATGGCTCTGTGCCACCAAGTTAAACATTTTAAATTTAAATTATGTATGAATTTTTTATTAGTGGAACTTTCTTATGTAAATTGTTAATTTTTTCAACGGGCTTAAGTTCGAATCTGCATGACTGCAAATGACTTTTTATTATTTTATTTTAAAAATGAATTTGTTCATTTCAATTCTATTTATTATTTTTTATATTAAGATTGGAATATTAAGAATATTTTCAATAATCATCAAACCAGCAGAACGGATCAGTACTGATTTCGAGGGCGCTACGCCATCTCATCAGCGTTCTTTGTTCAATTTTTCCACTTTTTAAATTTATCTACTTACTAAATATTTGGAAGGTATTTAAGATTCGACCTGGTCGAATATAACATTTTTACTTGTTTGTATACAAATCTATTTATGAAAATATTGAGTAGTTAAAGTCAAAGAGCAAATATCACATACGTTTTCTGCGATCAATCGATAATTGCAAAATGTTAAACTCCAAGTAGTTGCGTTCAGAAACGCAACACTATATAATAAAATGTTTGTCTGACGTAAATTACTGACAAATAAAATATTGTACTTACAATTCAAATGCCATTTGTGGAGTCAAGATTTCCCTAAAAAGAAAGTTATAAAAATTAATTTTTCATTTAGTTAAATAATCTGTAAAATTTTATAAATATTAGTTAGTATATAATCTTAGAAGTTGACAAAATCGTATAACATTGACTGATATATAGAAAATTTTATGAAATTGCAAAATCGCAAAAAGAAAAATACATACACAGAATGAGGTTTTACCTTGTAGATCACCACTGGATATATTCCCCTATTTTAAAATGGCAACGCTTGGCAGGTTTAAAGAACAAAAATTTTGTGCCAAAAATATGTTTTACTGGAATTCTGCAAATAATTCCTTTCTACTTGCTAAATTCAGAGATAACTTTTTTTTGTAAAATTAATAATTTTTTTTAGCTAAATGATATATTTTTTTATGTCAGAGACGGTCCACAGCGTTGAGTTTACAGCCAGAGAAATCCAATTTTTGACGTCTCTCCCTTTACTGGGCACTCTTCATATGCAAATATTTAGCAAATTGTATTGCTTAAGGCTAGATTCCTTAAAAATTCTATTTTTAAGTCTTAAAAATTCTATTTTTAGGGGCTAAGGCCCCTAAATGACCCTATCAAAAAAAAAAAAATTTTTAAACTTAACCTCAAAAATTTAGTTTTTAAGTTTTCACGACAAAAATGAGATGTCTACCCCAGGACCCTTCCCAAAATATAGTTTTAAAATCGGCTACAAAAATGTCTTAAAGGTACTCTGGTCTAGCAGGTTAAACATTTTTAATTTAATACTAAACCCCTTATTCATAAAAATTATGAGAGTGTAATAACAGCGTAATAAAACAAAATTTCATATAAAATTTGCTCTATTACACTCTTATAAGCCTCTCATAATTTTTATGAATAAGGGAATAAATAAATATTTGGAGGGTATTTAAGATACGAAACCGTCCAATGTTTATCTTAAATTGTAGTCGGGCTATGAACCTCATTTGTGTATTGCACAGTGGCGCAATTGTAACAGGAGGCGTTAGTGTTGAGTGGACACCGTTTTATTGCTTAGCTTCTCTTACTTCGTGGTATTTGTTGGAGAGGTCGTTAATTTAAGAATGAAAGCGATTCGAAATAATCAGAGAAAATTTTTTACTCAAACTATTAGAATAATTTCTATTGTTATAAGTAAAAACAGTTTTAAATTTCATTTCATTCATAAACTTAGAGCCTAGCAAAACACACTGTCTCTGAGTGAAGCAAAATGTTAGTGTTTAAACATGATTCCTCTTTTTATTAGTATTTAATTTATGTTTCCTAAGAATTGATTAGATTAGGCTTTTGTTAACGTTTCTATTCTCCAAAAAAACGTTAAAGTTAATAAAAAAAAATCTAAGAGAACTAATTGATTTTAAATTATACATTAAAAAACGTGGCCATCGTGTGTAATGCAGCGTGGAAATAAATGACTAGAAAAGTTGCAAAATAAATGTTTGAACAAAATTAAAATAACTAAAAAAAATGATTCATTATCAAAATTGGATTATTGTAATGCTACGATAATTGATACACAATAATTGAGGCAATTAAATTTTGAATAACTACTTGGTTTTGGTGTTCACACACATATTCAATTCAGCCCACTCAATTGGAAGTAGAGATACTTCCCTGCCGCCTACTGCATCAGCTTTTCCTCTTGGTTTTTCTGCCATTCCTGATTGTAGTTTCAATAGAAATTTATAATATAAAATTTACGCATTTGCAGTTGAAATTTTGTTTAATTTACTCGACATTTCTTTTTGTTAAATTTTTTCATTCTTCACAAGCGAAGTATGGGAAAATCATCTCAATTTATGAAGTAATGAAGTAATAATTGCTCAATTTAATTGAATTTGGGGGACGATAAATTGAGAGCTTAATTACATCGTAAATTATATGTCTGAATATTGTATAAGCCAAATTTCAAACTTAATAACATGTTAATATTGCAAAATAATAGCCCCTATTATGAATGGCGACGCACATTGGGATTTGTTCATACAATGTTTGGCAAAATAAGGAGTTGAATGTTGAAATTTCGTTCTCAGCCTTTAGTTAGCTCAATTAAGAAATATATAACGTTTTATAAAATTGTCCACGCCCACTACCCACCGCCCATAGAACCCAAAATTTATTTTTGGGCCAAAGTTTTTGAAATTTGTCACAGAGCCTTTTATTACGTCAATTAAGAATAAAATAAAGTTTCATAAAAATTGGCCACGCCCACTACCCACCGCCCATAGAACCCAAAATTTATTTTTGGGCCAAAGTTTTTGAAATTTGGCACAGAGCCTTTTATTACGTCAATTAAGAATAAAACAAAGTTTCATAAAAATTGGCCACGCCCACTACCCACCACCCATAGAACCCAAAATTTATTTTTGGCCCAAAGTTTTTGAAATTTGGCACAGAGCCTTTTATTACCTCAATTAAGAATAAAATAAAGTTTCATAAAAATTGGCCACGCCCACTACCCACCGCCCATAGAACCCAAAATTTATTTTTGGTCCAAAGTTTTTGAAATATGGCACAGAGCCTTTTATTACGGCAATTAAGAATAAAAAAAAGTTTCATAAAAATTGGCCACGCCCACTACCCACCACCCATAGAACCCAAAATTTATTTTTGGTCCAAAGTTTTTGAAATATGGCACAGTTTTTGAAATATGGCCTTTATTACCTCAATTAACGCCCGCCACTCACCGCCCATATATTCCAATATTATATTTTTTCCACAACCTTTTGTTTCTTTACCAAAACTAATTATTTTATAAAAATTTCATGAATTTGAAGAAACATTTTATGATTTTATAACAGATTATTAATTATTTAAACTTTTTTTTTTTTTAAATTGATAATATGGCGTCTTACCTTTCATTTTATTATAGCAATCCGTTTTTTCTTCCAAAGAAGTTTGCAATCACGGCACATTATGGAACAAATTTTATTCTATCATATATTTTAAACCATATGAGCGAGCTTTATAATTTTTTTTTAAATACGCAGAAAAGGGAATATTTGGAAAAAAAATCACTATTTATGTAAATCAGAGCAATAAAATTATCTTACGTACAAACACTATGGAAGTGCGTAAACAGTTTTCAATATTTTGCACCAAAATTTGCATGTGCCTTTACTTTACTATTTCAAGGATAAATAAAAATTTTTTTGGGATACAATTTATGAATTCTTCATACTGAATCAATTTTCTACAAAACTGCATCATTACATTTTTAAATTTTATGTGTCGAAAAAATTAGTTATTGCACGAAAAATTCCACTGTGCGACGTCGACGTCACATCAAGTCGACAGTAAAAAAAATTATCACTCGTCTACAAGTTATCGATAACAATTAATTACTCTTGACAATTTCTTAGTATTCTCTGGGACATATACACCCCAATTATAAATATTCCCGGGGAAAAGAGTTCCCGGGGAATTCATTTTCCCGGGAATAAAACTCCCTTATTCTAAACAGACGGGGAGAACAGTATCAGCCCAATTATGAATAACAACTCCCCGGGAATTTTCTCTCTTTTCCCTTTTCCCTTATTCTAAATAGAATCTCCCCGGGAGACTTTTCCCTTCTCCCTTTTCCCTTATTCTAAATAAACTTCGAAAATGGGAGACTCTTCCCCGGGAAAAAAGTAGGTATTATGAATGTAAATTAAAGGGAGAATTTGATAATAAATTTAGAAAATAATTCCTTCAAAAAATTGCAAGGGAGTTGTGCTGAAAAAAATATTTTTCACTTTAAATTATGTATGAATTTTGTATTAGTCGAACTTTGTAATGTTAATTGTTAATTTTTGGGCTTAAGTTCGAATCTGCATGACTGCAAATGATTTTTTATTATTTTATTAATAAATGAATTTGTTCAAATTCTATTTATTATTTTTTATATTAAGATTGGAATATTAAGAATATTTTCAATAATCATCAAACCAGCAGAACGGATCAGTACTGATTTTGAGGCCGCTACGCCATCGCATCAGCGTTCTTTGTTCAATTTTTCCACTTTCGCAAGTGGTGCTAGTTAGTAGGAATATCAACTATTTAACCAATATTTTAACGAAAATTGAATATGAGAAGTTATCACATTCATATTTTTAAGTTATTACCTTTTTTTGGTTAGTACGAAATTCCCCAACCCTGACGATTAATATTCGCAATATTCCATGTATCTCTTTCGCTTTTTCCAGAACCATCGGCTGCTGATTGCTAAAGCTTCTTTGTTATTTATGTTCAAGTAATTGAATTTAGTTGTCAATTTACAATGAACAAGTGCGCGTGCCCCCGCATTTATTAATAAAATAATAAAATATCATTTGCAGTCATGCAGATTCGAACTTAAGCCCAAAAATTAACAATTTACATTACAAAGTTCGACTAATAAAAATTCATACATAATTTAAAACATTGCGGGGGCACGCGCACTTGTTCATTGTAAATTGACAACTAAATTCAATTACTTGAACATAAATAACAAAGAAGCTTTAGCAATCAGCAGCCGATGGTTCTGGAAAAAGCGAAAGAGATACATGGAATATTGCGAATATTAATCGTCAGGGTTGGGGAATTTCGTACTAACCAAAAAAAGGTAATAACTTAAAAATATGAATGTGATAACTTCTCATATTCAATTTTCGTTAAAATATTGGTTAAATAGTTGATATTCCTACTAACTAGCACCACTTGCGAAAGTGGAAAAATTGAACAAAGAACGCTGATGCGATGGCGTAGCGGCCTCAAAATCAGTACTGATCCGTTCTGCTGGTTTGATGATTATTGAAAATATTCTTAATATTCCAATCTTAATATAAAAAATAATAAATAGAATTTGAACAAATTCATTTATTAATAAAAGAATAAAAAATCATTTGCAGTCATGCAGATTAGAACTTAAGCCCAAAAATTAACAATTTATTTTTCACTTTTTAAGTCAAAACAAAACAACTGAAAGCAAAACAGTTGACTGCGAAAATTCGAAATTCCCTTTCCCATAATACTGTTCTCCCCTTCTGTTTAGAATAAGGGAGTTTTATTCCCGGGAAAATGAATTCCCCGGGAACTCTTTTCCCCGGGAATGTTTATAATTGGGGTGTATTATGGGAAAGGGAATTTCGAATTTTCGCAGTCAACTGTTTTGCTTTCAGTTGTTTTGTTTTGACTTAAAAAGTGAAAAATATTTTTTTCAGCACAACTCCCTTGGAATTTTTTTAAGGAATTATTTTCTAAATTTATTATCAAATTCTCCCTTTAATTTACATTCATAATACCTACTTTTTTCCCGGGGAAGAGTCTCCCATTTTCGAAGTTTATTTAGAATAAGGGAAAAGGGAGAAGGGAAAAATTTCCCGGGGAGATTCTATTTAGAATAAGGGAAAAGGGAAAAGAGAGAAAATTCCCGGGGAGTTGTTATTCATAATTGGGCTGATAATATTGATAGAACATGTCAATAGTAGACGGTTGCTGTCTAAAGAGAGTCATCTTTATACTGCGTCGATGTCGTCACTCATAATAGGGGCAAATATATTTTATAGATTTTACAGATGCTAAAGGAAATTTTGGCATTTGAAAAATTTTTTAACTCAAAGAAAGTTGAGATTTGCAAACTTTACATTTTAAATGGAAATGGAATTGAAAGAGTAGCAATCTGGTCCATGATGTTACTAGATATCGTTTTGTAGCATAATTTCATTTAAAACAAAATTGTGGAATATGTTTTTGTTTGAAATGTAATTATAAGATAGAGCGTTAACTGGTGGCACCGTGCGTCTAGGTACTTAATGCTACAATTCTGCTTCGGCTGTAAAAGACTATTAAGCACGCAAATTTTTCGTAGTAGCAATTATAAGAAAAATTGATTTCGTATGGTAAGAGTTAAGGGGCCAAATAGTTTTTATATTTAATATTATTAATATATTGAAACAAGTGAGCTGTACAGTAACACATTGTTTCAAACAAGTTTATTTTTATAAAGTTAGATTTATTGCTTATTTAATATTCATTGAAAAAAACATTTGTTTTGCTAAAAATACAACAACAACAAAAACCAACGACTAAGTACTAGATTAACGAAATATGTGCGAACAAATATCTAATGAAACAACAGGCTGTTAGTTGGCAATTTGAATTTATAATGAAAAAAAATCAAACAACAATGACAGAAACGCCAAAAATAAATTAATGAAAATGTAAAACATGTTTTTATATTTAAAACATAAAAATAAAAATTCTGATTGACCCCGACGTGATTTGAACACGCAACCTTCTGATCTGGAGTCAGACGCGCTACCGTTGCGCCACGGAGTCTTGTTGTTAAATGAGGGCAAAAAGCTTATACAAGCCCAAAGCAAGTAAGAGATATGAAATAACTGTCTCCTACACAAAATCATACTCTTAAAATAGACTTTGAAAAACTCAACGTTGCCAGTTTAGAGGATTCGTCCCTTACCATGGACTTCTTGATGTGAGTCAACGTGAATATTCAGATATAGCACTTTTATTGTGAAATATAATTTATTGTTTAACAAAATTTTGATTAAAAAAAAAACATATGTAAAAAAATGTATATTTAAAACTAAAAAATGCCTAAATCTTGTTAAAACTAATTTGAAACCAGTGAATGTCATAAAGTATACAATGTTTTCTTTTATATCTCTATGTGTTTGTTTTGGGGAAATTTAAACATTTTATTTATAACGAGGGTATGAATGGATATTTAATTTAATTATTTTAATGATCTTCTTCGTTCTGTTCTATATCTTAAACGGCTGTTGCCTTTAATTAAGACACACTAGTGTGAGCTTTTAATGGTTAGTGAGAAATATGCGCAAGTAAATTAACACGCAGAGTTTTAACAACGACTGCAGGATCAAGCACTTTGGGATGTTCTTAAGCAAAAAATTATTTCAGTTTTGCTGTGAACATTACCATTTATTCTAATATCCTTGTACACTTTTTCTGTAAAGCATGTTAATCCTTAACTATTCCTTTGCAATAAAAGGAATAGTTAAGGATCTTAAAAATAAAAGCAATGGAAATGTCCTACAAATATATTGTTCATAAATTCTACTGCAAGTCTTTCAATGTGTTTCAGTCCAATAGAGATGTAATTTTAATGTTTTTGTATAAACTATTTTTAAACATGAATATAAGCTTTTATTTATTATTAAGATACGATTTGTTTTATACAGACTCAAGTTCAAATCTGCAAACTATTCTTTTTTCAATGACTTTTCTATTAAATTCACATTATTTTACTGAGATTTGATCATTTAACCATCAAGCCTATTATTAAAATAACAATTTTTTTAAACTCAAGTTCAAATCTGCAATCAGTAAATTAATAATAGCGAAATATTTAGAATAGTTTTATATAATTTTTATTCAGACTCAAAATGAAATCTGTAATCTGAAAGTTATTTTTTGAATAAGTTTCTGAATAAATATTTTAGAATATTTTTTATGCCTCAAATTATCAGGAAAGTGGGTAAAGTTTAACAAAGAAGAAGGTCCTTTCTAGTTTGATCCTTTCTAGTTTGACGATTATAAAAATATTCTAAATAAAAACAATATAATTATAACGAAAAAAAAAAATCCTTAAAAAAAATTAATTTTCAAATTGCATATTTGAACTTGTGTCTGAATAAAATAAAAAAATATTGTTTTTCCAATAATAAGTGGGTGCTGTTGGGTGAAGTAGTAGAACACGCGACTATGAAGCGGAGGGTCCTGAGTTCGAGCCCGCGCTCAGTCATGAAATATTGTATTGAATTCTTCTTAAAAGCATTAGTGCGTGGTGGTGTTAGTTGTTGCCAGCCTGTTTCAATGATGAAGGCATAGTCACTGGTCACTGAACAAAATTGGTAGCGACTGACACTATCATGTACTTAGAGCAGAGTAACAGCACCCACCTTCGTCGGCCCTGTAGCAAAAATTAGCCGGCGAAGTACAAAAGGTTGAAATAGCTACAAATAAACTGTCTATCGTCTCATCTTCCTAATCTGTCCCCTCAATACTATCCCCTCGTTTTCACTTCCGGCGCAATGCATTGCATATGTAGGGGTTATCCCCAGAGTGCTGGTCCTACTCCTAAGAAGAAAAAAATTATTCGTAATTTTTAGCACCGACTACGAACATAAAATATAAATTTATTTATTTATATTCTTGTTTTTATTTCGTTCATTATCTCAATAACACTTTTTCTAATTTTTCATATGATTTTTTTTTCGTTTCAGGTGCCAGCCGTCGTAGATGTTTAAGTATTTTAAAAACCCTGCGTGATCGTCATTTAGACCTGCCCGGCAATCCCGTAACATCATATCATTTGAAAACGTTACTCTTATACGAATGCGAAAAGCATCCCCGAGAAATGGAGTGGGAGGAGAATTGCATTGCCGATCGCATTAATGGTATATTTCTACAATTAATCTCATGTTTACAGTGCCGCCGATGTCCACATTATTTTCTGCCGAATATGGATTTATTCAAAGGAAAATCGCCGGGTGCTTTAGAAAATGCCGCCAAACAAGTTTGGCGTCTAACACGTATTATGCTAACAAACGCACGATGTCTGGAGGAATTGTAAGACTTGAGAGGTACACAAAACAGGTGCAAAAAATTTAGCAGCTCAAATAGGAGCGCAAAGTTGTTACAAAAATAACAACAAAAAACTCAATTGTATGATAGTTAAACAAAAATAATTGCTTATTTATTTTATTTCCTTTAAAATTTTTTTATTTTTTTTTGCCTGACTTTATTGTATTTAGGTGTGTAGGGAATTTACTAAGTAGTGCATTGGACTGAGTACTAAATGAAGTGGAAGAAATGGAACATTTCTAAGCGGAAGAAGTTCTTAAGAACAAATTGAAGTACATATTGCTAAAGCTCAAATCTTTTCTTCTCACACGGTCTTAGGTTATTTTTTAAATAGCCTTTCCATTGTTATTTTGTTAGAAATTTGCTATTTTGTGTTAAAATTATCCTCGTTTTTGTGGCTTGTTTTATAAATCGCCTGGAGCGCTAAGCCAATTTATAATGAAATGTTAATACAAAAGTTGAAACCCTTAATAAGAGACGGGATAACTTAAACGTAAAACACTTTAGCTCGGATAATGATTTTTATTCAATTAATTTTTATCCGATTAATTTTTATTCGACTAATTTATATTCGAATAAAAATCTTATTCGGTTATTTTTTAAGCGAACGATTATTGCTTTAGAATGACTATTTTAATGCCTTTAACTTTTATTCGAATAATTTTTTTTTGAAAATGTTAATTTATTTATACAAATCAAATGTATCGAAAAAGTTTTGGAGCGTGTAAATATATTTGAGTAGTGTTTACCCTAATGTTTCGAATACTTTTATTCACATAATATTATTCAAATATACCTAATGATTCTATACAAAGAACGTTAAGAAATAAATTAATTTACAGAAAAAATTAAAAACTTCTTGCAAACACCTTTTGTTAAAAATAGCAATCGAATGAGCGAATTTGATGCTCATTTGTCAATCGAGTGAGCGAATTATATTAATCCGATTGGAGCTATTAAACTTATTCAAAAAGTTGTGAATATCTTATAATCCAACAATTTTATTGGAATATCATCTATATGTAAAGAAGTTTAATCGAATAGTTCCTATTCTTATAACATCACAAACACTATGATTCGAATAATTTTTTTAATACCTTATATTTAAAAAATATTTGGTGAATAATTTAACACCTTGCAAATGTTATGCAATTAAACAATTTTATACTGTGAAAATTTATTTGGAAAACATTATCCGAATAATTTGAATCGAATTGTTATATTTAAATGCATCTTTTACTCGATTATATAATATGATCATATAAAAAGAATTAATTTTATTGAAAGTATTTCGTCAGACATATTTCTAAATTTAAAAATTATTTTAATTATCTTCCAAAGAAAATCGATCAGAATAATTTTTATTCGAATAATTTATATTCGAAAAATTTTTGTTCGAATAATTTGTATTCGAATAATTTGCATTCGAATAATTTTTTTTATATTTTTTATGCTTAAACAAAATGTGGTTGCAGGTACTTTATTCGAATTATTAGCTTAAACATATGAAAAAAGTTTATTCGAATAATGTTGTTATGCTTACTGATGAATTGGTGTAAGAACTAATGAAATTCGGGCATGTGGACATTCGAGTACTTGACCATATAACAAACAAAATCTGTGTCATAGATTTATAAATATCAGAAGTATTTGACCAAAAAATAATTCAATAATTCAAAGTAAAATAAAATATTTGATTTTAATAAATTTTGTTAGAATTATTTTAATAATGGGGTCCTAGAAGTTTTACATGGACACTCTTGAAATTAGCTCGTAATTTTGTTAGAATAACTCTTACACGATTAGCTTGACCTGAGCAATTTTGTTCCATTAATTTTATAATCAGAAACAGACTTCTTGCGAATCGGTTATACACAAAAATTTTGATATTACTAAGTCCGGTCGAATGCACTACAAAACAAAATGAAAGACAAAACAACCAGTGAGTTAAAAGTATGAATTAACTAAGCATTTTTTTAATCTTTTATGCCAAAACTTTAATTCTATTTTTCTTCTTAAGCTAAATTTATAAAAAAAAAAATGTAAATTTTTAATAAACAAATCCAAAAATTATATTTAGAGAATTTTGATAGACATTTACTAGTTTTTAGTAAAATAAAACTTTAGATTTAAATATACAATATTCCTATTTTTAAGGTGCTTTTAATAAAAGAAAAAAAAATTTTTTAAAAAAAAAAAACTTAAGTTAAAAAATGTATACGATTATATTTTCACAGAAAAGCAAAAGAAAAAAATATTCAAATCAAAATTATCATTTAATATCTTAATTATGAGTAAACGAATCAGTACTTAAATATAGACATTTATTTTATTTAATTGTATTTATTCCTAAACACATTTATTTAATTAGTTGTATTTATTATTTTAATGTAAAATAAAGACACAGAATGTTAAACAAATAAAAAACAAACCATAATGGCAATTAAAAATTATTTTCAATTTAATCATTGTTGAAAAATATAAGCTATAAATAAATAATCAAAAGAAAAAACCAAATTGCACAATAAAATTTATTATTAATGGTATTTTGACAAACTAAAAAATTAAAAATAATGCGTGTTTATTTCATTTTTGTTTTATACTGAGTACGTGATTGATTTAAATTTATGGTTACTGGTAAAAAGTACCCTACAATCATCTGCAGCAATTAACAACCAGAAGTGAGTACCGTGTAATAGAGTGACAATAGCAACCATCACTTTATGTAACAATTAATTGCAAACAGGAAAATAGATTTTTATTGAAACGAGGAATAGGTTTTTGGGGCTAGTGTTTGTGGACAATTGGTTAAAATCTTGCAACAGAGAAACTTAATGGACATACACTGAAGAACTATATATCTCTCACTCTCTCCCTTCCTGTGAATTATGGTATGATGCACCGGCCAATAGACCACGACTCAATGAACTCTGGAAGAGGAGCGTGTATTATATAAAAATACTACGATTTTGGGAACAATGTTTAAATATATCATTTTTTAAATTTTACATACAAAAGGCACCTACTTTTTCTAGGGATAGTTTTTTAAAAAATCCTTTTTTTAAAAGACACTTTTTTAACGTTTCCATTTTATAAAGTACTTTTGTAAACAGTGCTTTAAAAAAAAACTTTTTTTAAAGAGTACTTTTTAAAAAAGTACTCTTTAAAAAGGTATTTTTAGAAAAGGTACTTTTTAAAAAAGTACTCTTTGAAAAGGTACTTTTTAAAAAAGAACTTTTTGAAAGGTACTTTTTAAAAAAGTACTTTTTGAAAAGCTACTTTTTAAAAAAAGTATTCTTTGGAAAGGTACTTTATAAAAAAGTACTCTTTGAGAAGGTACTTTTTAAAAAAGTACTTTTTGAAAATCTCCTTTTTAAAAAAGTACTTTTTGAAAAGGTACTTTTTAAAAAAAAGTAAGTTTTGAAAAATTACTTTTTAAAATAAGTACTCTTTGAAAAGGTACTTTCTTAAAAAGTACTTTTTGAAAAGATAATTTTTAAGAAAGTACTTTTTGAAAAGCTACTTTTTAAAAAAGAACTTTTTGAAAAACTACTTTTTAAAAAAAGTATTCTTTGAAAAGGTACTTTATAAAAAAGTACTCTTTGAGAAGGTACTTTTTAAAAAAGTACTTTTTGAAAATCTCCTTTTTAAAAAACTACTTTTTGAAAAGGTACTGTTTAAAAATATATTAAGTTTTGAAAAACTACTTTTTAAAAAATGTTCTTTTTGAAAAGATACTTTTGAAGAAAGTACTTTTTGAAAAGCTACTTTTTAAAAAAGTATTTTTTGAAAAGGTACTTTTTAAAAAAGTACTTGTTGAAAAGGTACTTTTTAAAAAAGTACTTTTTTAAAATCAACTTTTAAAAAAGTACTCTTTGAAAGGTACTTTACAAAAATATACTCTTTGAGAAAGTACTTTTTAAAAAAGTACTTTTTGAAAATCTCCTTTTTAAAAAAGTACTTTTTGAAAAGGTATTTTTTAAAATAGTACTTTTTGAAAAGGTACTTTTTAAAAAAAAGTAAGTTTTGAAAAGCTACTTTTTAAAAAATACTCTTTGAAAATGTACCTTTTAAAAAAGTACTTTTGGAAAACATACTTTTTAAAGGCACTTTTTTTATATATTTTTTTTTATTATAAGATATTTCTTAAAAAATACTACTTTAAAAGGTACTTTGCTTAAGGTTAAAGATTCTTTTTCCAGACTGTACTTGTTTTAAAAGGTACTTTTTAAATTGTACTTTTCTTCAAAGGTACTTTTTAAAATAACTTTTTTTTAATTCATTTCTTTAACGCAGTTTTCTAAAATGCTATTGTTATTTGATTCGAATCTTTTTATGAAAGTACATGTTTAAAAGGCAACTTTTGAAGAGCAGTTTCCTAAAATATACTTTTTTTTAAAAGTGAATATCTCAGGTTTTGCAAATTAATTTCCAAAGTTTGCAAAAAAATTAAAAGTTTTCGTTAATATTAGAGTACTTTCAAGCCGTTGTGCTCGTCACTCATTTACTATATCAATTTGCTTGCAACTCCTACTCTTCTTTGTAAAATGTAAATATTTATTATCATTTTGTGCATAAATTTAATGTTGTTCTGTTGTTGCTGGTGTCTTCCACACAATAAGTACATACTTTTTTGTTGTTGTCGTTTTCAGTTGTCTGTCATGTTTGGCATTTAAATGAGTCAATAACAAGCCATTTGAAAGACACTTAACAATGGTCATAAAGTAGTTTAAACAATTTTTAACAACAATTGGAACATTTGTTGAAAATTAATTTTATTCCTCATAATGCTTTATAGGGCATTATTATTTATGCATTTTTGAATACAATTATTTATTGTTGCTGCTTTTACATTTCGTATAAATGATTCAATTTTAACCAAAAATTTATTAGCTCTCGGTTGAATTATTGGCTTCATAAATTTTCAGCTGAGACTTAGGTTTTTTTTTTTAATATTCTGGTATTGTAAATGGGTCTGCTTTGCTGCAACTCAAGGCGCCCTTTAATATTATTGATAGGAAATTTGAAAAGAAACTTTCCAGTAAATTGCAAGTTATTTATTTTAAAACAGACATTGAATATTTGAAATATTAGTGGAGAATTGTAGACGGATTGGACAAAAAAGAGACATGCTGTTAATTACGAATTTATGCAAATGTTCGCTTTGTTTTCATGAACTATTAGTGGAGAAAAATTTTGAGTAATTTATTTTAGATATTGTTTCAGTTTAACATTTGCTCTATTTATTGTGAGTTAAGAACGTTTTTATGCCTGTATTTCATTACCTCTTACTCGTATATCCCAAAGCCTCTTAGTTTGAGCACAAACTTTTAAAAACCAATTGAGAATTACACAAGAAAAAGCATAGAGCAGGATATTTGTCTGCTGCATTTTTAAAGAAAATCTCAATTGGTTAATTACTGAGAAAATTTGGAATAAGTGACAGTGTATATTCTTCCAAAATTCGGTTTTTGTATATCAAGAGCTAATTTTGAAAAAATCATAAATATTTACGTTTTGTCAATAGCTTAAGAAATTAAACTGCGTGTTAAGCAAAATCATATTTCTTTAGCATTTCGGCTGTCCGTAAATCAATCTAGACAATTAAATAAAAATGTTGTATGTTAATTTCTCATTCAACTAGAAGGTACATGAGATGGTCTGCTGAGTGGGTTTAGTTGAAATTCAGTTGATTAGACAAGCCGGCTCCATCATTTAAATTTGCATTTTTATCTTTAAGATCTTTAAAATTCAAATGCAACAACAAATATATAAAAACCCGGTCTAAAGATATATATCTCTTTCGTGAATATATTTAAAATAAAGAAAAATTATAAATACAAACGAAAGCGGCACATTAAGTATTGTTTCTAATATTAATTTCTATTTTCGGGGAAAAAAATATGTCAAAACAAAAATATTTTAATAGTTTCAAAAATATTATACATTAAAAACATTTCAGAGCTGTTAATAAAAATGCACGACTTAATGATTGTAAAATAAAATGCAAATTAAAGGAAATAAATTGTATTAAAAAAAAAATTTATAAAATTTTTTTTAATTTTAATTAAAGACTATTTCTTGCAAAATTTTACACGTCCACTGTGGTGCAGTTCAAGTGACTGACCTCGGCCAACAAAGTGTAATAAATTTTGAAGGAAATTATTATTTCTTTTTGCTTGCATACAAATCCAAGTGCAGGCAATATATTTTGTTTAATTGTGTGTAAAATAAAAGCGTTTTAATGTTTTTGAAGAAATCACTGATCATAATTAACAGTTTCAAGGAGGACAAAACAAAATGAGAAGTACAACTACACAGTGTAACCATCAGCTAAATTTTGATTTGGTGTGTAGACGCAAGTTTTGCATTTAAAAATATTTACCACATTTTTATAGTTTTCTTTTATAAATAAAATATTTCAATTTAATACCAGCTTCAGTGGATGATTCCACAAAAGAGAGATGTGCTAAATGATATTCCCCCTGATTCTGTAAGGCGTTCTCGTTTATGCCTCAGGCGTTTTTCGTAGTAGATTAAAGAAATCTGCTTGTGTATTTCTTTAATCTTGTACAAAAAATGCACTCGGTGCAAACGACAACGTCTTGCACAATCAGGCTGATTGAGATCTCCGTGGTGCTCTACTCTCAGCCAGTTGGCGACACATAAATGGACCCTTTCGGAATTGAACTCGGCCAGATCCCATAGGGAATCCAACTGAGAAATATCACGAACTCCTTGGCTTTGCCGAAGTACCACTAGACTGCCGTTAAACTTTCCAAATACAAACTTTTTTTTTTAACACGGACCAGCACTCAGGGGATGACCCCTAGTGCATGGCGCCGTAACTAGAACGGAGGGGATAATATTCAGGGTACAGATGAAGAAAGATGAGATGAAAGATAACCTTTTTTTATTGCAGCACATCATGGCCACACTAACTGGTCATTGGATTTCTCGAGCCTATACTAATCAATTAGGCCTCTTATTTATTATTGAAATACATAATCACCCTTATTTTGTTTGGCGTTTTTATACCCTCCACAAAAGAATTGCAGGGTATATTCACTTTGTCATTCCGTGCGTAACGCGGCGAAATATCCC
Organism: Linnaemya tessellans; assembly: GCA_951800035.1. Taxonomy (NCBI): domain Eukaryota; kingdom Metazoa; phylum Arthropoda; class Insecta; order Diptera; family Tachinidae; genus Linnaemya; species Linnaemya tessellans. The sequence continues at coordinate 22,745,695 of OX637536.1, read as the reverse complement.
TCTAAGACCCCTTAAAGTATATGTTCTTGATCAGTGATGAAATCTAAGACGATGTCTGAGCATGTCCGTCCGTCCGTTCGTCTGTAGAAATCACGCTTCAGTCCAAATGAAAAGAGCCAGACCCTCGAAATTTGGTACAAATACACCTTGAAGGCTAGCACAGGTCAAGTTGAGAAATGGGCTAAATCGGGCAAGAGAGAAAAAAGTTCCCCAAAGAAGAACTAAACCAACCTCTAAAAAACAGCATAATTTTTAAAGCATTTTTGTAATTTTTTTTTTAAGCAAATGATATATTTGTATGTCAAAGCAGATCCAAAGGGAGCCATAAAATAAAAAATAATAATTTTTGGACCCCGCCCCCTTTAGTGGGCGTTATTATATGCAAAAATAGTGTAAAAGTTTAACAAATTGTTTTACTTAAGCCTACATCCCTTAAAAATAGCATTTTTAAGCTTTAATGACGAAACTGAGACGTAACCTGGTACTACTCTGCCCTACCTCCTCCTCTCCCTTTGCCACCTAAATGACGCTATCAAATAAAAAAAATTACATTTAATTATTCCGAACATTTATTTTTGAAGTTTTATGGCAAAGGTGAAATGTCCCCCACGGCCCTTGCCAGAGAGACCCCCCCCCCCCAAAAATACAGTTTTAATACCCTCCAAAAAGAATTGGACCCCGTAAAGTATATATATTCTTGATTAGTGTAGATATCTAAGACAGTCTTGATCAGTGAAGTGGAAAACATTATGTAGTCTATTTTTGGACCCCGGCCCCCTGCAGTGGGCGTTGACGTACGATATTATATAAAGGAACTCTGTCCCACCAAGTTAAACACTTTAAATTTACTTACTAAATATTTGGAGGGTATTTAAGATTCGACCCGGTCGAATATAACGTTTTCACTTGTTCTTCTTCAGATTCGACATTTTGTAATACGAGCTTAAGTTCGAATCTTCATGACTGCAAATGATTTTTTATTATTTTATTAATAAATGAATTTGTTCAAATTCTATTTATTATTTTTTATATTAAGATTGGAATATTAAGAATATTTTCCATAATCATCAAGCCAGCAGAACGGATCAGTACCGATTTCGAGGCCGCTACGCCATCTCATCAGCGTTTTTTGTTTAATTTTTCCACTTTTGCAAGTGGTGCTAGTTAGTAGGAAAATCAACTATTTAACCAATATTTTAACGAAAATTGAGTGTGAGAAGTTCCCACATTCATATTTTTTTAAGTTATTACCTTTTTGGGTAGTACGAAATTCCCCAACCCTGACGATTAAAATTCCCAATATTCCATGTATCTCTTTCGCTTTTTCCAGAGCCATTGGCTGCAGATATCAAAAGTTTTTGTTATTTATGTTTAAATAATTAAACATGCACCACTTGCAAAATTGGAAAAATTGAACAAAGAACGCTGATGAGATGGCGTAGCGGCCTCGAAATCAGTACTGATCCGTTCTGCTGGTTTGATGATTATTGAAAATATTCTTAATATTCCAATCTTAATATAAAAAATAATAAATAGAATTTGAACAAATTCATTTATTAATAAAATAATAAAAAATCATTTGCAGTCATGAAGATTCGAACTTAAGCCCGTTAAAAAATTAACAATTTTGCTAAAGTTAAAAATCAATTTGTAAATGGCGCTTAAATCATGGCATAATAGCTTTTGTTTGCTTTTACAGACTTTAAACTGCGAGTATAAATTTCAAGCAGCAAAAACGTCTACATTTTGGCTGACATTAAAGACAGAGATCTTCTTCAGCTATAATTCTTAATATAATTTCCAGCATGAAACTCTTAAGAGGGCCATAAAAAATTACTAACAAGCCACGCGGTACGTACATATATAAAAACAAACGTACGAGGTCTGTTCAAAAAATACGTTTACTTTTCAAATTTCATTGTTATACTCGTCTCATAGTTTGAACTATGAAAACACCAGAGCAACGCGTGCAAATTGTGGAAATTTTCAATCAAAATAATTGTTCTCTTCGTCAAACTCATTGTGCACTTCTTCCATTTTATGGCGTACCTGATGGTCCTTCAGAGCGGGTAATTTGTAGAGCAATAGATCCTTTTCGGACCAAATTCCAAGGGCTTGGCTCTTGTCGTTGGAACTGAATCGTGACTTTCACATACGGACGGGCGGACATGGATAGATTGTCTCAGATTGCATAACTGATCAAGAATATATATATACTCTACATGGGGTCTTAGAGGGATATTTCGCTGCCCCTCCATGTAACCCCGTAAAACTTATATGTTACTGCCCAACCTCTGTTACAATGTAACGGAAGTGCATATAAGAATCTAAAAGAAGTAGGTTCGCCTACGAGCCTGAGTAAGGAATAATAGGTGCGGCGACACCTGGGTTTGGGTAAAAAAGAAACCCAAAGTTTATAGAACCTCCACTGGTTTGACTTTCGAGGCTTTACCAGTAGTCAGAACTGTTACCACGGGATCCAGTACGAGCCCCGCAGTTTAATGCGGCTGGATACTGGTGAGGTCTCCCTCGGGAGTACACGTGGTGGTTGTGGTCACCAATTTGGTGGAAGGTTTGTCAGATAAGGATTGATGTTCAATTCTTGCGGTTGGACTTCGGTCCGGCTGATAGTAGCAAAACCTGTATGTTGTTGTGAATCAACAAATAAAAGATCATCTAGATAGGATCGGAACTTTGGCAAGGTGTTAGATCATGGGGCTTACCAAATCATGTTCTAGAAATTGCCACCTGGGCAACCCGAGGTCGCCTTCGTGTGGTCTCTTGGGTGCTAAGAGGGGTGCTGGTAACACTCAATTATCACCCGATGTTAAGAGCATCGTCAGGTTAGGCCGCAAGGCAGGAACTGACGTAAATCAAAGACATATATTTGCAACTCCAATTATTTTTTGGAGGCTATAAAAACTGTTCGGGGGAAAAACGCCACTTTCACAAGTCGCCAATTATAAATTGATGGATAAAAATATATTTTTTAATAAAACAAAAATTCACCCTAGTTTTTGAACATACCTCGTATGTATGCTAAAGCAATAGTAACAAATAAATAAAAGTGAACCTCATCCTGTGTGGCCGTGGCACATGATGACTTTAAATGAACAGGGTGTAATTAGGTGCTTTTTATGCTGTCATCACCACCGTACTTGATTATAGGGTACTTATTCCAGTTATTGGTTGCTTTGCTTTGCTTACAGTTTGTTGTTGTTGTTGTTGTTGTTCAGCATAAAGTAAATATTAATTTAATTTCCTGATGCAATCTTGTTGCACAACTGCCATTACATGTGCCACAAAATAAAGTGAATAAAAGTAAACAGACCATAGAAACTTTAAAAAGAAAGGAGCCTGGCACAGTTAACAGGTTCATTTTTTGTTGTTCTTGTTGTTGTAAATATATTGCGTTTTATGCATCTTAAACGTACGTTTGATACTAAATATGCCCTGGAGGCAATTTTTATTTATTTTTTTTTGCTTGTTTGCTTTTGTACACACGCCTTTAGTTTTGCACTCTCTGAACCTGAAGATGTTGTTAAATGATGAAGTGGTGGAAGGCCTTTTATAACATTTTTAACCACAAATTTAATTGTATAGAAAAAAAACATAAGCTGAATTTTGAAGAGAAATTATTTGCTGCACTGCAGACATAATTACGGGGTACAAGAATTTAAACAATTTCGCTGGAGTTTGTAAAAGGGTTTTTATATTTCTAGCTTAAAGAGTGCATTAGTTTAAGTAAAATTTTTGCTAAAAAGTTTATATATTAAATTATTTCTTATGATTATTATTTTAATTATTGTAGGGAATTGTCAAATTTCTTACAATAAATTTAGCTATTCGGAAATTTTTATTAAAATTACTTAATAATAGATTGTAATCAGTCAGAGCAACTTAATTGAAATCAGGAAATTTCATCTATTCACGCCTTTAACAAATTTTTTTAGTCTTTTTCATTAAATTTTTATTTATTTATTCTTTTTTTTTTGCGGATTTTTATTTAATTTCTTTTTCTTATCTCCTTTAAAAGAAAAATTTTTTTAAGAAATTTCTAAACAGCTTTTTTAAAAAAATAGCTGTTTTTGCATCATTTTTCTTATCACACGATTTTTTAATGTCGATGTGACTTCTCGAAGCTTTGCCTGTGAATGTATCGTGCATGGTTTCGACAATTTTAGACATTTATAATAAATAATTTTATCCTGAAGAAGATATCCAGAGGATATCTAAATATTGAACTAAATATAAAATAAATAATTTTTATAAAAATAAGCCTCAAGCTCAATATAAATTAAAATAAAATAATCAAAGGCTGAAAAAATAGAACAATATAAAAATATTACAATTTTTCTTAGTTAATATTGTAAAAAGAAAATAAAAATTCATCATCCGGACATTGAATACAGTCGAATCCGCTTTAGCGCAACACGCTTTACTGAAAAAAAGACGGATTACTGAAAGCGATACAAATCCCCGCACTGATTTTAAACGCAGGTAGTCTTATTCACTTCGCTTTAGCGAAACATCGCTTTACTGAAAATATCGTATTACTGAAAACCAAAAGCAAGCCCACAACTAAGTTTTGTATGAAACTTACTTCGCTTAAGTGAAAAAATAAACTATGACAAATTTATTTATTAGAAATCGATTGCATATCTTAAGGCTGAAAAAATTGTGCATGTTTTGTCCGTTAAAAAATTAAAGGGCAAAATTTATTTGTCCTTTTCGCTCTTACGTACTTTATTGTATTTTTCTATTCTATATTGTCAATGCAAGTGGCCAGACATTTTCGAGAAAATCGTGAAAAATTTCAACAACAAAATGAATAATTTTTTTTAAATTTTACGTTAAATTGATGTAAAAAAACATACAGATTTGATATAAAATATATTGTTTTACTGATTTTAAGTAGTACGCTTAACTGTAACAAATTTCAGTAATCCAAAGTACGTTTTAGAGAAAAACTCGGATAACTGAAAAAAAAACGAATAACTGAAAAAATTGGGTTTTGGGTATTTTCAGTAAAGCGGAGTCGACTGTATTCTATTATATTATTAAAACATCAATCTCTTAGAATGAAGAAAATAAAAAAAAGCAACTAAGAACGTTATACTCGACCAGGTCGAATTTTAAATACCCTGCAAATATTCAGTATATAAAACCTCCATTTTGAAGGGGTCACTCCGGGAAGGGCCATGGGGGAGACATCTCAACTTTGACATAAAACACTAAAACAAATCAAGTTTTGGGATTATTAAGTGTAAAAACATTTTTTTGACCGGTGGGGGAGGGTATGACAGAGGAAAATCAGACAACATCTCAGCTTCGCCATAAAAGCTTTAAAATTTTATTTTCAAGGAATCTAGGCTTAAATTATATACAATTTGTTAAATATTTACACTACTTTTCCATGTAAAACGCTACTTCAACGCCCTCTAAAGCAGGAGGGGTGTGAAAATGAATTTTTCTGATTTTGTGGCTCAAAGTTCAGGGCTTTGGATTTTCTTTGACATAAAAATATATCATTTGCTTAACAAAATTACAAAAAAAAACAACTTTAAGAATTATGTTGTTTTTTTAAGGTTGGCTTAGTTCTTCTTAGGGGAACTTTTTTTACCTCTTGCCCGATTTACGAACCTGACCTGTGCTATCCTTCAAAACCTCTCTATACCAAAGTTCAAGAGTCTGACTCTTTTCGTTTGGACTGAATAGTGGTGATATCCACAGACGGATGGAAAGAGAGAGTGGACATGGCTAGCTCGTCTTGGGTTTTATCACTGATAAAGAATATATATTTTGTATGGGTTCTTAGAGAAGGTCAAAGTGAATATATCCAATTCTTTTTTGGAGGCTATAAAAATTAGTAATTAACTTTTATCTACAAAATTTTAATTTTGGTATTTATTTGTGTTAAATTTACTAGATCACTTGTTCCATTAAAATTAATGTTGAAATAATCATATTGTAAAAATGAAGCTGAAGTGTTTTTTTTATGTTCGAACATCACATTTCTGCTATAGCATCATAGTGATTTTTAAATATCTTAATTTATCAGTTGCTGTTGATGTCAGCAATGTTTGTTTACTGGCCCACCAGCATCCATATCCCATATGGTCTAGTGGCTAGGATATCTGGCTTTCACCCAGAAGGCCCGGGTTCGATTCCCGGTATGGGAATTTTATTTTATATGTGCACATATTTTTATATTATTTAACGAATACATTTATAGATTTAATTTAATTAAGATTTATAGGTTAATTGTTCGAAATTTGTTTTTAAATCTGAGGAAGACATGATAAATATTACAAGACACAAAGGAAAGTTTATAGATTTAAGTTGGCCGTAATACGCAGTGAAAGCAAACAACCACACGTCATCAAGGATGATATGCCAAATCAAAATATGTGCAAAAAACAATTTTTTAATATACAGAAAAATATATTATTTTATATTACTTTTATCAATTGTGTCAAAAGGCAACCAATATAAAGGGTGTTTTTATAAGTGCTTGCTGATTTGAAATTTAAATAAAACACATGCCAAATTATGAAATGGCCAAAAAAATTGTTTATTTGGTAGATAATTTCTTGTCATTTAACATTTAAATATAATTTCGGGCATATGGCCACCACGACTATTTTGCACAAGGGTCATTCTGGAGGTCCAATTTTCGACCACCTTCTCATGCATTTGAGGGCGTATTGCAGCAACGACACGTTGAATACTGGTTTCCAAAGCGTCAATCGTTGCTGGTTTATCCACGTAAACCAATGATTTCAGGTATTCCCACAAAAAATAATCGAGTGGCGTTAAATCACACGAACGCGGAGGCCAATTCACCGGTCCATTTCTCGAAATAATGTTGTCGTTGAAATGTTCTTTCAATAAGTCCATTGTTTCGCCCGGTCCGTATGACAAGTGGCACCATGCTGTTGAAACCACATTTCGTTTGCATCCCATATCTTGAAGTTTTGGCACCAAAAATTCATTGATCATGATTCTGTATCGATTTCCATTCACGGTAACGCGTCGTCCTTCCTCATTTTTAAAGAAATAAGGACCGATGATTCCACCAGCCCATAGACCGACCGCACCAAACAGTACATTTATCGGGATGCATTGGTAATTCTTGAACGGCGTGTGGATTATCTTTCCTCCAAATACGGCAATTTTGCTTGTTGGCATATCCATTCAACCAAAAATGCGCCTCATCACTGAAGAGGATTTTGCGGTAAAAAAGCGGATAAACATTTTTAATTGAACACCGTTTTTTAAAATACATTTCCACGATTTGGAAGCGTTGTTCTGGAGTTAACCTGTTCATGATGATTTGCCAAACAATACTGAGTAGAGACGTCACTTTAAACTGTCAAAACAGCTGTCAGACAACAGAGTGATACGTATAAAAAAAAACTTCATAAAAAACACCATTTATTTCACCACAGTAAGAGAATTGTGTTTTGTAATATTTGTATATCTAACAAAAATATATGTTAAAAATTATTGTAAGTAATTTTTAAACGTAATAAAAATTCAATTAAAAATCAAAATTCCAAAATAAACTTTAAAAATATCACTGCATCGAAGTAAAAATCAATTCAATAAAATTAATTTTAAAAAATTGTATACAAAGGCCTAGAACTTTTGTTTGAAAATGTTTGGGCATTAGAAAAATTCAAGAACATCTTTTAAACGAACACATGCTTCTTAGCTGAGCTCCTTATTTAACCTGCTGACCGTTAGCTGTCAATGTCAGTCTTGTTTGAAAGAAAGAACCTCATCAACCACCACATTCGAAGAAACTGAACTAAGAAAAAAAAGAAGTATCTCTTTTAAATTCAAAACACACTTTAAAGGCCACCACACCTATAAACAATGTCATCTGTAAATTATAATGACTATAAAAATGATTCCATTCCGTTCGTACATTCGGTTTTTTTTCCTCTTCCTTCTTATTATTCTCGAAATGACAAGGAAATCTCGTATATAAATAAAAACAAAAATGGTACCTTGTGCTGGCTGCTCTTCAAACTGAAATCATCAATTTCAATTAACATGAAACTTCAATAAATGAAAATCAACGAAAAAAAAATCGAAAAAACCAAAAACTTTATAAGCGGCACATTATAAAGGCCCCACATTCATGGCAACATGTGAGAGAGGCACAAGTTGAAACTACTTTAAACAACAATAACAACAATGGCTGGATGAATGGCAAGAGGAACAAACGAAACAACAGCCAAAAATTAAATCAATCACATACTACAAACAAGAAACCTCCTGTCAACAAGGCTGCAAAAGCAAAGGAGTTTGGCAGGAAAGCCATTCAGCTTGTTTTGATGTCTGCACTGCCTTGAGTGGCATACGAGTACATACGGTCAGTCAGTCAGCCAGCCAAGAACTCCAAAGGAGGCCAAAACCATAAATATTTACTCCCAACAAAATATTGCTGGCAAACAAAGAAAAAAAAAAATGAAAACACAAAAAAAGGAGTTTAACTCAATTTATATGGCAGACATAAAGAAAAATGTCAACAAAAAGGGTATGATAAAAGAAGGAGTCTCTAAACAGCCGACAAACAATTGACTGCTGTAACCAACAAACAGACGGACAGACGGCAGACAGACATGCTACATGCATACCCCCCCACACATGCAAGTTGCATGCATTTTTATAAAACCCAAGAAGCCTTTAAACAAGTTTTAGAAAATTCCTGCCTCAAAGCCAACAAAAACTTAATCAAGATAATAAAGTTTTTGTTTCAAAAACAACAAAAATATTTTTGATCAAACTGAAGCCTCTCTTTTTCGAAAAATCCATTTTTTCTAAATCAATTAGACATGATCATTGATCACTTATTCGAAATGTCCGTTTCTTAGTAAAATGTTTTTGTTTTCCTTTTGACTGGACTTAAAAATCCTCAATCGTTTCTTTTTCTACAATTTTTCCCCGGCCTTGCAGTAGTCAAGTCTGATTGTAACTAACACTTGTTTGCTATTGAGACACTGGCTCATCTGTCGTCTGTCCAAACAAACATACAACCATCCATCTGTCCGTCCGTCCGTCTGTCCGTCCGTCTGTCTATCTTTCGGTTTGCTTAGCTCACATCACTACCAGCCTGTCTGCCTGTCTTTCTCTTGTCGTTGCTTTTTTTTTTGTTTTCTTATAGATTTTCAATGATCGATATAAGTCTCTCTTTTCTTTCGTTGCGTTTCGTTTCAGTATCGTCTTTCAAACGTGTTGAAAATGTTTAATTAGTAATTGACTGCAAGTGCACGATCGTTACATTCCTGCTCTTAATGCCAGACACCCTACAGCCCAAATGCCAAAAATATTACTTCTGACATTTGCTCATGTTCTGTAACACGACTGACTATTTTATTTTTTTTTTGTAAAATATTTTTGCCATTTTAAAAAGAACCGCAAAAAATTTCACTCCTCAACCACAAATGCTTTCGATTCGAATTGCAACTGAATATTTCAGCCAAACTCCAGTCGAGAAAAGGTAAGAGGGCAGCTCGTTGGGAGTCAAACTGATTGTTGGATTCCCTGAGAGGATGGACTGGAAGAAAAACTCTGCAACTGGAAATCTTGCTTTTTACAGACGGCTCGAAAATTTACACTGGCACTGATTCGGGGGTGTTTTCCGAGGATCTCGACCTCTAGGTATCACTCAGGCTAACCAGACATAAATTCATGCTATTACCGAGGCAGCATTAAGAATTGATGGACTCAGTTTAGAGACCGATAGGCATTTATGTAGATAATCTTGCGGCAATTAGGGTCCTGGATTCCAGGAGGCTAAAATCGAAGTGTGTACTGGGGCATGCATTCCATCTCCACTCGACTCGACTCGACTTAAAAGACATGACGCCAAGATAGTTTGATAGTTTCCAGGGTATTAAGGCTTTCGGGGAAATGAGATGGTGGACGAGTGCGCAAGAGCAGCTTCGACCTTGAATGAAACAGTCTCACGTAGGGATATCGATATTCCATCAGATGAGCTGTTAATCATTATTAAGGAGTGGGCAGAGAGGAAGCCGATAATCAGATGATCAATCGACGCAAAATGTATACCAGAAACCATTTTTTTTTAATGTGTGTAAATTAAACCTATTTCGTGCTTTGGGGAGCCTCAATGGTTTATTAAAAACTAAAAAAATAAAAAAAATTTCCAGGGATGGGAAATTAAAATTTTTTTTTCGGCCTATTCCGTATTTTGTAGTACATGTAGTAACTAAAATTGTTAAAAATTTCAAGTTTTTCTTTAACAAAACAAAACAAAAAGTGGTTGGTTATAAAGATTTGCATTGGCCAAAAAAAAAAAATTAAATTCAAATTCTGCTTCCAGGGGTGGGAAATTGAATTTTTTTATACATGAAAGTAATCAAACAGGCAACTGCTTTTGTTCGTTTTTGCTAACTAAGTCTGTCTTATAATTTACGAAGAACAAGATTGGTATCAAAAGTTCAAAAATAAAAAATTAAATTTCGAATCCAGGGATGGACAAGTGCAATATTTAATAGTACATGAAATTGACTAAAATGGTTAAAAATTTGAAATTTTTCTTAAATAAAACGACTTTATACCTAATGAAGACTAGGATTGGTAAAAAAAAATTTAAATTTCGCTTCCAGGGACGGGAAATTGAAATTTTGTTTATACATAAAAGTAGCCAAAAAGGCAACTAACGTCGGTTTTTTACTAATTAAAACTATTTTTTAGTTCAGGAAAAACAAAATTGGTATCGAAAATTAAAAAAAAAATCACAATTTATATTCCAGAGTTGGATAACTCCAATATTTTATGGTACTTGGAAGTGACCTAAATGGTTACATATATTAAGTTTTTCTTAAATAAAACTATTTCATGCCTCATTAAGAGTTGCATTGGTAAAAAAATTTAAATTTCGTTTCCAGGGTTGGGAAATTGAAATATATAAAAGTAATACCAAATAGGCAATTGACGTTGTTGTTTTTGGTAATTGAAAGTATTTTATAATTCAGGAAGAAAAAAATTGGTATTGAAATCTTAAAAAATCAAAATTTCCACTCCAGGGTTGAACGAATAATATACTTTATGATACATGAAAGTGACCGAAAAGTTTAAAAATTAAAATTTTTTTGTCAAGTAAAACTATGTTACATCTTTTAATTAAACCTACTTCCTGTTTTAGCAAGAAAGAAAAAAGAATTACATCTGCTAAGGGTATTTAAATTCGGCACAGCCGAATGTAGCACTTTTACTTGTTTTATCTTGGACCAGCATTCAGGAGATGACCCCAATATTTGCAGTGCATTGCGCCGGAACTAGAACAAAAGGGGTATTGAGCGGACAGTTGACATTTTTTGTAGCTTTTCTCAACCTTTCACTTCGCCGGCCAATTTTTTGCTATAGGACCGACGAAGAAGGGTGCTGCTGCTACTCTGCTTCTTTTTAGTACATGATGGTGTTAGTCGCTGCCAATTCTGTTCAGTGACCAACGCCATGCCTTCATCATTAAAACAGGTTGGCAACAACTAACACAATCATGCCCTAATGCTGATCAGAACAACACAATGTTGCATGACACAGCGCGGGGTTGAACTCAGGACCCTCCGATTCACAGTCTCCTGTTCTACTACTTCAGCCAACAGCATCCTCCGAGTGTTTCCTCGCTACCTTTGCGGTTAGTCCTTTTTTAGCCCAAATTAAAACCCAGTCTAATAGACAAAATGTTAATCTACTGCATTTTATACACTTCCAAATTTTTATTAACCTTTTCAAAAATTTATCTGTAGCTGATTTTAGAATCGGTGATCACCATCAGTATTCGTTGCTGGTTGCCTCTGCCTAAACATTTCATTCAATTACATTCAATAAATATCATTTGTTAATTAAAACATGCGTGTAAAATGATCGTTATATTAAAATTATAATGATAAAATTTAATTTTATCGTGGCACATTTTCAACAAGCAAAATGAAAAACAAAAAACCCAACTTAAACGTGTGTCCATTTAAGGTGATTTATACGTTTAAAAACAGACCCTTAAAGAAACACCAACAAATTGTCTATGATCGCTCTGCCAGTAATTAATTGAAGGTGCACAAATTCTTGGAATAGAAATCTTCGTTGTACTATTTTTTTATTTAATTTTTTTTTTTTTTAGTTTTTTTGTCAAGAAATATTCCGAAAGGTATGAATGAGTATTTAGTTAAATTATGTAGTTTGACAGTTTTTCTTTTTCTAAAAAGAAAAAAATAAAATTGGGTTTTTAACAAGAATTTGAAACTACGACGTGCTGTAGTAAATTAAATTTTTTTAAATATGTATGTGAAAATTTCGTGGTTTTAAATATATAATTTTTTTTTGTGTTTCAGAATTAGAAATTCCTGAGGAATTTATAAACATATTTTGAAAGCATATTTATAAATTCCCATGCTAGATGTTGATTTGAATATTTCATAAAATATTTTAAATATTTATGAAAACCAAAGCAATTTTTTAAATATGTAATTAGAAATTGTGTTGGTAGAAAATTTTTCATATTAATGGCATAAATCAATTTTATGTATCAGCGTTATAAATCACGTAGTACATATTTAAATAAAAAATAAGCCAATTCATAATATCCCAGATATTACCGTGTCGAAAAAATGTGTCAGTCTTAACGTATTCTAGGGTTAATCATTTATCCGAGGACGGACTGCTAAAGCCGCCACATCAAGTACTGAAATATAACGGAGAGCTGCACTAATTATTTAAAAAATAACGAGGACAGTCTTGTTGTCAAGAGCAATTTAAAAAAAATGTAACTTGAGGGAATTCCTATATGTGACGCGCAAAATAGAAAGGGACCTCTAAAAAGCGGGTTTGTTCAGGAGAGCCATTTTAAAGATTAAAATACGTGTATCTTTGGTGTACTTCAATTTCATAAAACGCGCATATCTCTGGTATTGAACACTTTTGGGTGCATGGAATCGGCCTCATTCGATGCTCAGATGTTGTCCACATCAAAAAAAAAAAAAAGTGAAAATTAATTTTTTTTACCCTTAGTTCCCTTTCTCTATGCGCTGTCACATATAAGAAAATTTTACTTTTGATTATTCATCAATTTGAATCTTATTTTAATAATAATTTTGGGTATTTTTATCAAAGAAATTTAATTTATTTTTATGTGTTCCAATGTCGTTGCCACATATATTGCATAAAAATAAATGAAACTTCTTAGATAAAAATACTCAGCATCAAAAATGCCCTTAATATTTAGAATTGAAACGACATATTAGGGAAATAAGTTTTACAAAGACGCAGGCAATTGATTTGTTGCGAAAAAATATCCATTTGTGTCTCATTAACGAATCTTGCCTCTAAAATAAAATTTGTTAACTCTAATATTCGAATTATAATAGAAAATAAAGAGCGTTTTTTTATGAAGTTTTTTTTTTATACGAATCACTCTGTTGTCTGACAGCTGTTTTGACAGTTTAAAGTGACGTCTCTACTCAGTATTGTTTGGCAAATCATCATCAACAGGTTAACTCCAGAACAACGCTTCCAAATCGTGGAAATTTATTTTCAAAAACAGTGTTCAATTAAAAATGTTTATCCGCTTTTTTAACGCAAAATTCTCTTCAGTGATGAGGCGCATTTTTGGTTGAATGGATGTGTCAACAAGCAAAATTGCCGTATTTGGAGCAAAAATAATCCACACGCCGTTCAAGAATTACCAATGCATCCCGATAAATGTACTGTTTAGTGCGGTCTATGGGCTGGTGGAATCATCGGTCCTTCCTTATTTCTTTAAAAATGAGGAAGGACGAAGCGTTACCGCGAATGGAAATCGATACAGAATCATGATCACTGAATTTTTGGTGCCAAAACTTCAAGATATGGATGTAAACGAAATGTGGTTTCAACAGGATGGTGCCACTTGTCATACGGGGCGGGCGAAACAATGGACTTATTGAAAGAACATTTCAACGACAACATTATTTCGAGAAATGGACCGGTGAATTGGCCTCCGCGTTCGTGTGATTTGACGCCACTCGATTAGTTTTTGTGGGGATACCTGAAATCATTGCTTTACGTGGATAAACCAGCAACGATTGACGCTTTGGAAACCAGTATTCAACGTGTCATTGCTGAAATACGCCCTCAAATGCTTGAAAAGGTGGTCGAAAATTGGACCTCCAGAATGATTTTTGTGCAAAATAGTCGGGGTGGCCATATGCCCGAAATTATATTTAAATGTTAAATGACAAGAAATTATCTACCAAATAAAAAATTTTTTTTGGCCCTTTCATAAGTTGGCATGTAATTTATTTAAATTTCAAATCAGCAAGCTCTTATAAAAACACCCTTTATTTACATCTCCTACTCTATATTCCCCACCAAAAAATGAATAAAAAAATAATGAATAAATTAGAGGGAAAAGTGAAAAAACTCTAGTGGAAAAAATCATTCATGATAAGGGGAATTTAATTTTAGAATCAAATCATTCACGGGGAATTTTTTCATGATTGCAGTTTTTGGGAAAAGGGAAAAATTTGTGGGGAAAAATTATTCATGATGAGAGTGGTGAAGAACTGTTATCGTATAGAACGAAGCCACGACCCTAATAAGTGGTGCCCAACAAAATACACATGGGTACGGATGATGAGAGTGTTGTGGCTTTCGAAAACAGCTGTTCTGCTCTGTCGTGTAAGTTGAATAACTAAAAACTGATGTTGCTATTTTATTTAATTTTTTTAATTCTTTTTTTTTCTTATTTGATTTTTGTGCAACTGAATACGCAACCATGCCGATCCTGGATTAGATTGCGCAAATCCTATAATATTCCCAGATCAAAGAAGACACACATATAACCATATGACCGCATATTTGCGAAAAATATCTCATTTAGTGGTGATTAAACAATGCTGAACACGACATGCAATATTACAATTATGTACGCTATTATATTTCTTGGCAAACACAATGCAACCCTTTTGCACTGCACACCACATTTTTGTCATAAATACCGCAATTATTCGAACATTATAAAAATGTTGACACTTAATGCTAATATGATGATTATTACAGGTGCAATTAAACTAAATTGGTTTCAAAATTGACCCCTGGCTAAATACAAACAAACAATAATAAAACCAAATAAGCCGAGAGACCGACAGACAGACAGACAGAGAGACAGACACTAGAATGAAGCATATTGCAACATACAACCAGCAGTAACTGCAAATATGTGTGGCAGAAATCAAGAAACCACACGCAAGCTTAAGCATACAAAAAGCCAGCATTTAACTTTCCAAACATGAGAGGCAGGCATTTCATCAAAAACCATAATAAAAAATAAGGCAAAAAAAAAACAAAAAATCACAATAATAATACAAGGATACGAAATGCAACAATAAAACAGAAAGTGGTTTTTGAAAATTTCAAGGAGGGCTCCTAAATGGCGTTATGGTACAATAACCCAGTCGGGCATGCGTTTGGCATAATAATAATTTTTAATCATTTCATTTCAATTTATCCTCGATTTTTTATTATTTTATTTTATTTTATTTTTTTGATGGTCAAGCCTTGGAAAATTAAATGATCATAATTGAAGCAATTGTTGTTGTTGTTGTTGCTGTTCATATTGCAGCAGTTGAATGCCAATGAACAGAATTCCACTTAAACAGAGGGAGAGCAACATAATTTCTGGCATTTGCCACAAATGCCAAAAGTGGTTAAAAACTTTATTGAATTATGACAGAAGACAAATTTTTGGAATATTTTTTTTACATGGCATTTTATTATTAATTTTTTATTTTATTTAATTTCTTCTTTTTTTTTGTAAGAAATCATTGTGCTGCATTTTAAAACTTTAAGATCGATTCTCAAGCCACCATTCCTTGGCTTTGCAATATAATTTTCAGTTTGTTGTTTCAATGCGCCATAATTTCTTTTTTTTCATTTTACAGTTTACAAATATTATGCGTGATGATTGTAAAATTAGTTGAGACCCAGCTCAAAGGCAAAAAAAAGAGAAAAAACAAAAAAAAAAAATTATTTAAAAAATGTTAAAAGGCAACGTATGAATAAACGATGACGACAATGATGAGAGGAGCCTGTTGCTGATGATAAAGACGATGGTGATGGCTGCCACAAATAATCACGTTCGAATTGTGCTCAAATCCGTCAAGTGTCTGTCTGTCTGTCGTTAACAAATGAAAACTTTTTAGTCATTCCTTATAGATCACTTGCATAAGATCTTTGTTAAATGGCCATTTATAAAATGGGGAGAAAAAAACACAATAATTTTATATTCAAAAATGGCAACAAAAAAGAGAGAATAAAACATAAAATATCATGTAGCTTTCAACACTGTTTTGCTACCATTTTAAGTTGGTCTTAAACATATGCCTGGCTTTTTCTCTTTCATATCGAGGCAGTATTTTGGGTTAATTAAGGCTTTTGTTACAATAAGAAACAAGATCACAAATAGTTTATTTTCCAACTACTACCTGAGATTGTTTAATGAGCCAGCTTGAGGTGAGGCCATTAAAGCCCAACTTGTTTTTAAATATTAGCCAAATAATTATCACAGAAATTACGGATCAGTCCCGATTTCGGCACTTTTTAGAATTGTAAGGATCTCAGAATCATATTGCACTTGTTTTCTTTTTTAAATGAAACTTTTTGTTCAGAGGTTTTCTGTCTTCTTAAGGTACGGTCACATTTGGCAAACATTTGCCCGAAAAAACGTAACCACTACTTTTGCTTAGGGTAAGTGGGATTTAACTTCTTTTTTATATCATAAAATGAAGTCAATTCTGCCGCAAAATGCTATTTTTAAATTATTTTTAATAAATGCAAACCCATATTTAAAAATATATTGGAATTAAAGAAAATCCAAATTTAGCCTGTCAGTTGGTCACGTTTTTTTCGGCAAATATTTGACAAGCACATTTAAAATAGAAAAATTTGATTCTTTCAAAAGGATACCTCAACATTTTTATTTATCAATATTTATGTGGAAAATTTCACTCGGGGACAGTGGGACAGTGAGGTCGAAATGTGTGCTGGCATGCCTTCAATCTCTGGGTCGACTTGAAGAACATGACGTCATGAAAGTTTGGGTTCCAGGACATGAAGGCATTCAGGGAATGAGATGGCATACGAATACGCTAGAGCGGGTTCGGCCTTGGATGAGGCAGTCGTTGTCACTCCTGGTGAGGGTCTTGACGGGGCACTGTGCAATTGGGCACATGTCGGAGCGCTTGGGCTTTCCCCATGATGGTCGCTGCAGGAGCTGTTTCGATGAGGAGGAAGAGGAGTCAGTACAGCATTTCCTTTGTGAATGTCCGGCCCTGCAGGAGCGTAGGCTTAGACATCTAGGCTCACGTTTCCTGTGAGAACTGGACTGCCTCAGGGATGCACCACTGGCTGTCCTGGCGGACATTGTGAGAAGTTCTGGGTGCTTCTCAGAAACCACTACATCGTTTTGAAAGGATTGTATAGGGTGTAGTCCTCTGGGCATCACAATGGGCCTTTATGGCCTCCGAGTGTCTCTCTTATGGCGGGCAGCCCTTCTAACCTAACCTGACCTAGCCTAGGTGGAAAATGTTGTGGGTAATTAGAGAGAAAAAAAATGGAACGGTTCTGAGATCCCTGCAATTCCCAAAGAAAATTTTCAAAATGCCGACATTGAGATTTTTGCAAGGGCCAAAAATTACCGCACTCGATATCGATCGAAATTTCAAAACAATTTAAATATGAGTTTCGATCGTTATCGAATGCCGTAATTTGCCCCCAGATTTTGACTGTACTTTTCTAATTTTTCGCCAGGCGCTCATAATTTTATTATATTAATTTTATTCTTATTTATTTTACTAAAGGGTGTTTTTTATAGAGTGACACAAGTTTAAATCATAAAAAAAACAAGAAAATATATTTTTATCCATCTGGAACACCAGTTTTCAATAACTTTTCGCAGCATTTGCGGCCGATAACTTTTCGAATATTGATTTCCAGCCATTCAAGTATTTGTGGTATATCGACGTAGACAAGTGACCCCAAAGAAAATAATCTCATAGGATTAAAAATGAGTAAATCAATTGTAAAAATGAGTAAATCAATTGTAGTGCCCGCTACGCAGGGCCAATGACTCCGAAACTCCATAAAGCGCACTAAACTGTAATTTACTGTGGATGTAACAACAGTTTGTGGATTCTCTTCACTCCAAATCATGTACTAAACAGCAGAGGAACAGCACTCTCCGTCGTCGGCCCTGTAGCAAAAATTAGCCGGCGAAGTAAAAACGTTCAAATAGCTACAAAAAATTCTCTATCTTCTCATCTTTCTTCATCTGTCCCCTCAATACTATCCCCTCCTTTCTAGTTCCGGCACAATGCACTGCATATGTAGGGGTCATCCCCTGGGTGCTGGTCCGAGATAAAAAAAAATGCGACAATTCTGCTTATTTACGTAGCCATTCAACCAGAAATGGCCTTCATGGGATAATAAAATTTTGAATGAAAATTCAATATCAATTTGTGCTTCAGCCCATTCGCCGATGGTCGTTTGACTTTAATTGCTGCACAAGTTAAATCTTGAAAATGTTTAGGCCAAATCGTAAAATCTTCCATAAAGTGGAAGGACACAACTCCATTTGCTGAGAACGGCAATGAATTGATTGATTAGGATCGTCTTCTCAATGATTTCCTGTACAGCGGCTATAGCTTCTTCGGTGCGCACTGTTCGACGTCTCACGGGATGCACATGATCACGGGATGTACGGGATGCAAATGTGGTCTGAAAACGATCTATCGTGTTTCGAATTAGCCTCTCTGAAGGACGATAAGATACACCATAAAATGGAAGAAGTGCTCAATGAGTTTGACGAATAGAAAAATTATTTCGATTAAAAATTTCAACCATTTGCACGTGTTGCTCTGGTATAAATCGATTCATAATGAAATTTCAAAGCAAACTAATTAAAAAGCAACTATCAGCTGTTAAATGGGTGCTCAAGGAAAGCAGTGATGCCAACTCAAAGTTGTGGCACTCTAAAAAAAGCTTTATTTAAACGCTTATTAGACCTAACGAAGGTTTGATTTTATTTTCTTTTTATTACTGTCTTTGAGAAGTGAGGAAAAAGTCCTGATATTTTCAATATGTGAACTTTGACACCTGACATTCATTTTAACAGCAGCTTTTAAATAAGATTAATAATAAAAATAACGCTAATTGAAGCGCAATCAGCAACCGTTCTTCGCCAACGCCCGTGGTAGGGCTTCACTTAAACTCATTATCCTTTTGATGTTGCTGATCACGATGATGTTGATGATTTTTCACTTGTTAGCAAAAATAAAAAAATTATATATGCGAATACAACAAAACACAAAAACAAAAAACAAAAAAATTAAAAAAAAAAAAAACAAACAAACACAGCCATGTTGACGTTGTTGTCTTTGTTGTAGAAATGATCATGTTTGCTCGTCGCTGCTCATGAATTGAATAGTTTGCTGACTTGTTGTTGTTGTGTTGTTCCACAGTAGCTTGATTCATGGTGAAGTAAAATCTTTGGACATGTGTTTCTTCATGATCTGCACAGAATATTAATTGTCTTGTCATGTACATATTCCGGTACATAAATTCATACTTTTAATATTGAAACAATTTTTTTTCTCTTCTCTTCTTTTCTATTTTATTTTTTTTAAATTGTTATTGTAATTGTTGTCATTCTTTTTGTTTGCCCAACTAGAAAAAGCTTTTAGATATGCCGAGCCGTTTAAATCTTCTTGTTTTTTTTTTCAAAAGATACAAAGATGACAGATCTATTAGAAGAGATTGATAATTTAATGGAATAAAACCTATTCCTTTTTTTCTTTGTTTGATTATATGTAAGAAGAAGAAGGCGTTATTAGGGGATTCATATTGTGTTGCAGATATAAAAAAGATGTTGAAATTGGAGCTCAATTTTCAAATAATTATCAGGGCTTTTTCCTCACTTCGCAAGACAGCAATAAAAAGAAAATAAAATCAAACCTTCGTTAGGTCTAATAAGGTTTTAAATAAAGCGTTTTTTTAGAGTGCCACAACTTTGAGTTGGCATCACTGCTTTCCTTGAGCACCCATTTAACAGCTGATAGTTGCTTTTTAATTAGTTTGCTTTGAAATTTCATTATGAATCGATTTATACCAGAGCAACACGTGCAAATGGTTGAAATTTTTAATCAAAATAATTTTTCTATTCGTCAAACTCATTGAGCACTTCTTCCATTTTATGGTGTATCTTATCGTCCTTCAGAGCGGCTAATTCGAAGCACAATAGATCGCTTTCGGACCACATTTACTGTTACTGATCATGTGCATCCCGTGAGACGTCGAACAGTGCGCACCGAAGAAGCTGTAGCCGTTGTACAGGAAATTATTGAGAAGATGATCCTCATCAATCAATTCGTTGCCGTTCTCAGCAAATGGAGTTGTGTCCTGCCACTTCATGGAAGATTTTACGGATCTTGCCCTAAACATTTTCAAGATTTAACTTGTGCAGCAATTAAAGCCAAACGACCATCGTATACACCGCCAATTCGGCGAATGGGCTGAAGCACAAATTGATATTGAATTTTCATTCAAAATTGTATTGTCCCATGAAGCCCATTTCTGGTTGAATGGCTACGTAAATAAGCAGAATTGTCGCATTTGTTTTTTATCTCGGACCACCACTCAGGGGATGACCCCTTCATATGCAATGCATTGTGCCGGAACTAGAAAGGAGGGGATAGTATTGAGGGGACAGATGAAGAAAGATGAGAAGATAGAGAATTTTTTGTAGCTATTTGAACCTTTTTACTTCGCCGGCTAATTTTTGCTACAGGGCCGACGAAGGAGAGTGCTGTTCCTCTGCTGTTTAGTGCATGATTTGGAGTGAGGAGAATCCACAAACTGTTGTTACATCCACAGAAAATTACTGTTTAGTGCGCTTTATGGACTTTCGGGCACTACAATTGATTTACTCAAAGAAAAACTTTTCATAAAAAAAATAAAAACTAATTGGCCACCAAGATCGTGTGACTTAACCCTATAAGATTATTTTCTACGTCGATATACCAGAAATAATTGAATGCCTGGAAATCAATATTTGAAAAGTTATCAGCGAAATACGGCCGCAAGTGCTGCGAAAAGTTCTAGAAAATTGATGTTTCAGATGGCGCCTTCTACGCGCCAGCCGTGGCGACCACATGGCAGGAATCATATTTAAACATTAATTTCATAAGTAAATAATAATTTATTAAAGTAAATAAAAATAAAATTAATATAATAAAATTATGAGCGCCTGGCGAAAACTTAGAAAAGTACAGTCAAAATCTGGGGGCAAATTACGGCAGTCGATATCGATCGAAATTTCCATTTAAATTGTATTGAAATTTTGATCGATATCGAAAGCAGTACTTTGGCCCCAGTGATTTCATTATGATTTAAACTTTTGTCACTCATTAAAAAACACCCTTTATAAAACTTGGAAAGCAAATGTTTTTGCAGTAGTAAAAATTAATCAAATGATTTCTGTTTGAAGTATTGTGACACTCTAAAACAAATACCCTATACATTTTAGTTAAAATTCTGTGTGAAAAGAAATTATATAGTATTTGCCAACTTTTCTCAAAAACGTTTGCCACAATCACAAACATTTTATTATAATTTGCATAATTTTTGTCATTTAAAAGATTTTTAACTGCATAAAAAACATATATTTTGTTTATTTTTATTGTTAATTGTGGGTTTATAAATTTTAAATAATTCGCTTTCTGTCTCAGCCAGTCGGCCTCTCTTTCTTTCTCTCTGTGGGTGTGTGCGTGTGTATATTTTCCCATCTTTTCGATTGAATTCATTATATTTTGAGCATGAATAAAAATGATATCAACAGCTACAAAATACAAATTTATTATACCCTCCAAAAAAAGAATTGGAGGGCATATTCACTTTATTATTCCGTACGTAACGCTGGGAAATATCCCTCTAACATCCCATAAAGTATTATTTTCTTGATCAGTGATGAAATTTAAGACGAGCTGAGCATGTCCGTCCGTCCGTCTGTGGAAATCACGATTCAGTCCTAACGAAAAGAGCTAGACTCTTGAAATTTGGTATAAATATATCTTGAGGGATAGCACAGGTCAAGTTCGTATATGGGCTGAATCGGGCCAGAGGAGGAAAAAGTTCCCCTAAGAAGAACTAAACCAACCTCTAAAAAATAACACCATTTTTAACGTTTCTTTTGTAATTTTGTTAAGCAAATGATATATTTTTATGTTAAAGAAGATCCAAAGCGTTGAACTTTGAGCCATAAAATCAGAAAAATCCATTTTCGTGCCCCTCCCCTTTTAGTGGGCGTAGAAGCAACATATTACATGGAAAAGTAGTTTAAATATTTTACAAACTGTATTCCTTAAGCCAACATTTCTTGAAAATTAAGTTTTTCAAAGTTTACGAGGAAGGTAAGATGTTCTCTGATCTTCCCCTGCCCTACCGCTCCACCAACCTTTGGCCCTTACATGATCCTATCCAGAAAAATTATTATTCCTTAAGCTTACATTTCTCAAAAATTAAGTTTTTAAATGTTTACCTGCCCTACCCCTCCACCAACCTTTGGCCCTTACATGACCCTATCCAGAAAAATTATTATTCCTTAAGCCTACATTTCTCAAAAATTAAGTTTTTAAATGTTTACCTGCCCTACCCCTCCACCAACCTTTGGCCCTTACATGCTCCTATCCAGAAATATTATTATTCCTTAAGCCTACATTTCTCCAAAATTAAGTTTTTAAAAGTTTACCTGCCCTACCCCGCCACCAACCTTTGGCCCTTACATGACCCTATTCAAAAAAAATTATTTTTTGCTACACTTACTCGAAAAATTTACTTTTTAAATCTTTACGATAAAGTTGAGATGTCTCCCCCACCGGCCCTTCCCGGAGTGATCCTGTATAGAATTTTAAAATCGGGCACAGGTTTAATATTTTTAATTTATGTCCGTCCCTTCTTGTGATCGTTGATGTAAAATTCTAACTGCAAAAATAACGTAAATGACTTTTATGCTGATGGAAAGGTGTCTCAGTCATGCTGCTGCTATTTGGAGGGTATTTAAGATTCGACCCGGTCGCATATTACGTTCTTACTTGTTTAACATCTAGAATCTAGATGAATGGCTGCTGATAATGACGTTGCGATGTTGTACGACTATGCAGAAAGAAACCACAAAATTGTTTATATCTAACAATGAACATTCATTAGAAAAGCGTGTTCACGAAGACCAAATATTTTATTGTGGCCATAGAAAAATTATTAAATATCGAAAATATTTTTAGTTTTCAAATTTTAAATATTTTTGTAAAAAAAAAACAAGAAAAATCTGAAATCTTTTATTAATAAAAAGCCAGATAGATTTATGCAGTTGTAATTTTTGTAATAGAGATTGTTAATAAATTTGACTCGAAATGGAACTTTTCCTAAAATGTAACAATTTATTAAAGCAAGAGGCCACTTAATCATTTAATGTGATGTTTTAATTTAATAACAAAAGCGTGTAAGCAACCAACTTTTAACGTGGCTGGGTGGCAAAAGAGGAAGGAAGCAAACTAACAAACTCCATCTGCAGACATTTAAAAATACACTCCATAGAAAACTGTCAAGAAATAGCAAAAACAGCATTAATTCACCACCACAAAATGGATTTTTTTTTTGTTTTTTGTTAACCAAAAATGTAGCAAAAAGAAACAGCTAAGGTAGAAATTTCTATGTATACAAAAGGACAGACGGACAGGCAGCCAGGCAGGCAGACAGACAACCTCCCAGCCAGGCAAACTAGGTACGAGTGAAATATAAAACTTATTTTACATTTCCACTTTCCAACGAGGGATGATGATGACGATGATGATGTCTGTTTGGAAAAAGATACTCCACTAACACAAACTGCATGCCAACAGCTTTTCTACAGGCACACACACACACACACACACATACACATGCACTCCCATATACATACAACAAACATAAAGCATAAAAAAGAAACATAAAATAAATGTTTAAATGGAAATAAAACAACATGAAGATAAATTATGGCTTAAATATTGTGAATATCTTGTATATTTTTGCTGGTGTAAAATTCAACAAAATGGGGGTTACATTTGAAACACAGCCATACAAATATATACAAACACACACACACAGACATGCACACACACTCAGCCAAGGAGACAGGCAAACGGGCATGCCAAGCAAGGAAACCGAAGTCGGGCAAATGGTAAAATATATTAAAACAATCGCTATAAATTTTATTCAAATGCCAGCAAATTTTTTATTTTTTTTTTTGTTACTCGTATAAAACAATAAAAGTCTCTTAAATTAAGAAAAAAAAACAGCTTTTGATAAAATTATGGAATGACAGAGAGAAATATTATCTCTAAATTTACGCCTGGATCAAAAACTACTTGAGTCCTAACAGGGCAAATGCAGGCAGAAGCGGGGAAAGAGAATATTTCTCGCCTAAAATCAATTTTGTATGAAAAAGCAGCAATTTTATTAGATCCCACACACGCTATTTTGTTAGAGCAATAGGATGTTTTGTGCGACTTGCGGGAATAATTTTAATAACAATAACAATTATAATAAAAATAATAATCATATACTCGTATATTTATGTGGACTTGGCTTAATTTTTGTTTGTGTAAAGCGTGTTTTTTACAGTGTCACAACTTTGAGTTGGCATCACTGCTTTATTTGAGCACCCATTTAACAGCTGATAGTTGCTTTTTGCTTTGAAATTTCATTATGAATTGACTTACGCGTGCAAATTGTTGAAATTTTTAATCAAAACAATTTTTCTATTCAGTAAGAATTTTAACGAACATTTTATATTGCTATTTTAAATTGAATTAAGATTTTATAGGCTAATTGTCAAACGGTAAAACGGGTATTATAACAATAACTTGTTAACATCAGCTTGATACAGTTCTCGTATCCTTTTTCACAATAAAATTTGTGTAAATAGGAACTGTTATCACATTCAACTAAGCCACATAATAAGTGGTGATAAACACAATACACATGAGCACTGATGATGAAAGGGTTGCGTTTCGAAAACAGCTGTTCTGCTCTGCTGTGTAAGTTGAATAACAAAAACTGACTTTCGTTTGTGCCTTGGAATATTTATCATGTCTTTCTGAGATTTAAATTAAAAAATTTCGAACAATTAGCCTATAAAATCTGAATTCAATTTAATTTTTCTATTCGTCAAACTCATTGAGCACTTCTTCCATTTTATGGTGTATCTAATCGTCCTTCATAGCAGCCAATTCTAAGAACAATAGATCGCTTTCGGATCACATTTACTGTTACTGATCATGTGCATCCCGTGAGACGCCGAACAGTGCGCTCTGAAGAAGCTATAGCAGCTGTACAGGAAAGCCGTGAGAAGATGACCCTAATCAATCTATTCGTCGTCGTTCTGTGCAACTGGGGTTGTGTCCTTCCACTTTATGGAAGATTTTTTTTAGTTGTTGAAAATTGGTTTTCCCGATTGCGCCTTGTAAGCGGCAGCAGTGGCGGCCACAAGGCAGAAATCATATTTAAACATTAATTTCATAAAAAAAGTTTTCTGATGGTCGGAAATTGCCCGAAAATATCGTAAAATATTTTATTGCAGAGAAGGACCAACACTGTCCGATATACGGAAATTAATTTCTAAGGTTCATGAAACTGATTTCTTTCTTGATGCGCCACCCGATAATATCGAAGCTGTGACTGAGAGTGGGCATGAGAATCTAACAAAATTAACTCGTCATCGTTTCCAAGAATTTAACATTTCAAGCATCAATTTTAGACGAATTTTCCGAAAAAGATGTCGGTGTGACGCCTTACAAAGTTCAATTGGTTCCGGAATTGATGTTGCATTACCTTTCATTTTTAACCGGAACAATTTTGCCTCACAACAAAAATTAGTTTAGAAAAAATGTCAAACCCTTTTTTATTTTATTGCAGTTTAAACTTTTAAATGGCCCACCCATTTTATATAAACGTGGTATATGAACATATTCAATTTGTGAATCATAATAAAATAACATGTCTAACAAGTACCTTTTCGAGGAAATAATATGCCTTGAGACTTGGTAGAGGGTGAAGAACAATATTGCACTGGTCCACTGTATTTATATTCTTGATCAGTGATGAAGCCTAAGACGATCTAGCCATGCCCGTTCGTCCGTCTGTGGAAATCACGATTCAGTTCAAACGAAAAAAGCCAGACAATTTGGTATAAATACATTTTGAAGTACGGCACAGGACAAATGGGCTAAATCGGGCAAGAGGGGGAAAAAGTTCCCCTAAGAAGTACTAAATCAACCTCCAAAACAACAACATAATTTTTAGAATTTTTTTGTAATTTCGTTAAGCAAATGATAAATTTTTAGATTAAAGAAGGTTCGAAGCCAGACTTTGAAGGTTCAAAGCCAGACTTTCAAGGTTCAAAGCCAGACTTTGCAGGTTCAAAGCCAGACTTTGAAGGTTCAAAGCCAGACTTTGCGGGTTCAAAGCCAGACTTTGAAGGTTCAAAGCCAGATTTTGTAGGTTCAAAGCCAGACTTTGAAGGTTCAAAGCCAGACTTTGTAGGTTCAAAGCCAGACTTTGAAGGTTCAAAGCCAAACTTCGAAGGTTCAAAGCCAGACTTGGAGTCAGAAAACCAGAAAAATCAATTTTTGGCCCGCCCCCTTTAGTGGGCGTTGAAGTAACACATTACATGGAAAAATAGTGTAAATATTAAACAAAATTATATTCCTTGAGCCTAGATTCCTTAAAAACTAAATTTTAAAACCTTTATGAAGAAGCTAAGATCTTCCTTCGCCCTACCCTCCCCCACCTTTGCCCAATAAAAAAAATTTTTTTTACAGTTAATAACCCCAAAAATTTACTTTTTAGTGTTTTATGGCATATGTGAGATGTCTACCCCACGGCCCCTACCGGAGTGACACCTACAAAATAGAGTTTTTATTTACTAAATATTTGGAGGGTATATCAGATACGACTCGGCCGTATATAACGTTCTTACTTAGTGCCGCTTTACACTAAGAAACTTTTTTTGCAGCAATTCTTATTATGTGTGAGAGTGCTGAAATAGGAATATATATCATTTGCATTTCTTTCTCGCTCTTCCTCACTAAATACTCAAGAGTTGCTGCAACAAAAATTGCAAGTGTAAACGGGGACTTAGTTTAAGTCTTTATTTTCATTCTACATTACAAAATCGGAAAACTGAAACCAAATTAAAAGATATATTCAGAATAACAAATTTAAATTATATTAAGAATATCAAATTATAATCTCTTCCATTAAAATTTTTCATAATAAAAAAATATTTTACTTGATTTTTGTTAATTTAACATTCAAAATCTTTATTGCCCATATTTCTTTTTGAGTATCGGTATGATATTGGGCAGTAAGAGCATCGTTACATCTCGTGCCTACATGCACGGTTTGGACTTTGTCCAAGCAGATCATATTGGTACAGTACTTTTCGCTTATAGTCCATAACTGTAGTTGCCCAACTTTTGTGGTCTATAAGCGAATTTGGACTATAACCGATTTTCTTTATAAGCCACTTAATGGATTATAAGTGAATCCTGATTTAACCCACATTTTGGACTATATAAAATTAATTTCTTCCACTTTTTTAAAATAAAAGAATAGCTAATTTAAAACAACCAAATATTGATTTAATTTAAATCAATAGTTAAAACAAAAACATTTCTTATTATACCCTGCAAAAAAGAATATGGAGGGTATATTCACTTTGTCATTCCGTTTGTAACGCAGTGAAATATCCATCTGAGACCCCATAAATATATTCTTGATCAGTGATGAAATCTAAGGCGATCTGAGCCTTCCGTCCGCCCGTCTGTAGAAATCACGGTTCAGACCAAACGAAAAGAGCCAGACTCTTGAAATTTGCTGTAAATATATCCTAAAGGATAGCACAGCCAAAGTTCGGATATGGGCTCAAACGGCCAAGGGGGAAAAAAGTTCCCCTAAGAAGAACTAAACCAACCTCTAAAAAAACAACATAATTTTTAAAGTTTTTTTCGTAACTTTATTAAGCAAATGATATATTTTTATGTCCAAGAAGGTCAAACGCGTTATATTTGGAGCCATAAATTATACAATTAAAAGAACAGACTGGACTATAGGCGAGTTTTTTCCATACAATATTAATTACGCATACCAACAAAACGTGGACTTCAAGCGAAAATGAACTACAAGCGAAGTGGACTTTAGAAAAAGATAATTTGTATGAAATTAAAAAAACCTGCAAATGAATACTACAGTTTTGGCTTATATCCGTTTTTGGCCTTTAAGCGGAATGGACTATAAGCGAAAAGTACTGTAATTCATTTTAATGCCTACACTCCCAAGTCATTATTAATTTTTAGAATGTGGCAATATAAAAACAAACAAATTGAGGTGTGATATGGAGATTTAATAATTATTATGATTACATTTTTAATTTTATTCGCCCTGATTCTTTTCTCAAATTTCCATAAAAAAAAATATTTCTAAATTAATTATTAAGGGGTTTTGTTTTCGCTAGTTCCTAAGCGCATTTCACTGGGAACCAGCTAAAACCTCTTAATATTTAATTTTGACTATATTTTTTTATAAATTGGGGAGAAGAATCCGCAAGAATACAATTAAATATTTAGTGTTAAACAACAGATTCCCAAATAACTAAAATAAACTAATAATTATTGTTATTGTTTCATTTACTCCAAAAATTAATTCTTAAACTAAATTTTGATTATTATTGTCATTAATGTTCCAATATCTAAAAAAAAAACCGGAGAAGTCATTGAGATATGAGACATTTTGTCCCCCGAAAACTGGTCTGGTCTGGCAACCTTGTTGGCATAGAGTAAATAAAATGTATCCATTGTATCCCAGAGAGTCAATACTCCCAGTTACTCAAACAAAACACAACATCATGCACACAAACAAACCACGTGAAGTGTATTTGTTTCAATAGAGGAGGAGTCAGTCTTTCACAGTGAGTGAATGAATGACTGACTGCACACACACTCGCATACACACATTCATTTAAAAAATAAAATACCACCATTTATTTACAAACGTCTAGCAACTTAAAAAATATGAGTTGGAAGGGAGACACACCGAAGTATATAAGAGTTTATTTTGCAGATAAATTGTAAAACAAGGGATAAATCTGCCAGATATTGCAGAGAGACAGAGGAGCTTAAAAAACCGCCGGTAGAGATACATTTTTGAGATTTGTGCAAAGGAAAAGAAGTGCAATCACGTTTTTAGTGTATTTGCTTTTTTTTGTTTTTTGTTTGCCAGCGATGCGAACGAGCTGCGGTGCAATCTAAAAGATACATCTGCTAGATACTTGGCTAAACAATAAAAATCGCTGTTGTACGCTCACACTTGAGTACAACAAAAACAAAACAAAAAAATGCCGATATCTTTATAAAAGCAAATACTACAGGCAGGCAACGCAAGCAGCTGCAGCATCGGTGACAGCGATCATGTACCCATTACATACACGCCCGCCTACTACACTTCACATTTACCGCTAACAGTGCGTGTGCTTGTCAGCCGGGGGAAGGCTGTGGTGCTGCAGCAGTAGCAGCAGCAGCAGCAGCAGCAATGAATCGCATTCTGTGGTGCACTGGATGACCGAAACGTTACGTTTCATGTGATGTATGAATCGTTTCGCTGTATTGGTATTTCAGATTCAATTGTATTGTTTGCTTAAATGTTTATTTGTGTATTTTGAAAAGGTATTAAACTTCTTTATCTGAGGATAAAGCTGTAAATATCCGCGAGATTTACTACACGACGCGTGTCATTTCGTACCCCAGAAAATACAGAACAAACGAACGAGAAAAAAAACCAAATCTCAAATTGAAACTGCAACAACTGGAAAATTCCTTGAATAGCCAAACAAACAAACTTAAACTTAAAATCCTTCAGTGGCATTGGAAGCACAACGGCTTTAAAGCCAAAGTTGTTGGTACCGAGCTGCATCATTCCAAACCAAACTAAACGAAAACGAAAAAAAAAATGTGTTGTCCAAAGTATTAAATTGTACGTTTGTTTGTCAGCGGCGTGTGTGTGTGTGTGTGTCTGTCTGTCTGGCTGTTCGTTCATTCATTCGCTTAAATGGCAACATTTAGGCCAAACTGCAATTGCTTTGATTTGATTTCTCATCGCAGTCTCCAGAGGAGTTTTGTTGTTTAGCTTTTGTTTTCATTTCGTTTGCTGACCAGAAGCATCCGTTAATGTTTTACCAACAACTTAACGGCTCGTTGTATCTTATTGCCATGTACTCTCCCGTACTCAACGTACTGCAACAATCAGTGATTTTAAATCTTTTTGAATTTTAAATTTGAACAAACAAAAAAAAAACAAGAAAAAAAAGGAAACAAATACGAAAAACTATTTACCAAATGTGAAGTTTAAGGCGGCTTCTTCTAAAATTTTGCACAAAGAAAAACAAAACAAAAAAAAAAAAACAAAAAAGAAAAAAGAAAGATCCCCATAAAAAAATATACATAAAATACATACAAGTTCAAAAGCTTTTGTGGCGTGAAAATAACAAAAAACTATTGTTTATTGTCTTTTACACAATAATAGTTATACGGGCAATTGCAAAGCAAAGAATTTTGTTTGTTTTTCCCGAGAAAAGAACATAATAAATAAAAGTAACAACCGAAGTTTTGTGCTGCTATTTTGTAGACTTGCTGTCGCCGCCATGTTGGTGCCACCCGATATGATGGCCGCCCAGACGCGCATGATCTATCAGATGAATCGTTATTGTGCGGAACGTGTCCAGGCACGCATGTTCAAGACCGCCACAGCAATACGCGAAATTTGTAAAATTATCCAGGACATTTTAAAGGAAGTCGAATTACAGGAGCCCCGCTTTATCTCTAGTTTAGTTGAATGCAATGGCAGGTAAGAAGTTATTTAAATAAAATCGCACTTTTTTTTTATATAAAGAAAATTGAACTTTTTTTTTTTTTTTATCTTGGACCAGCACTCAGGGGATGACCCCTATATATGCAATGCATTGCGCCGGAACTGAAAACGAGGGGATAGTATTGAGGGGACAGATTAGGAAAAATGAGAAGATAGACAGTTTTTTTTTGTAGCTTTTTCAACCTTTTTGTACTTCGGCGGCTAATTTTTGCTACAGGGCCGTCGAAGGTGGGTGCTGTTACTGTGCTTTTAGTTCATGATAGTGTCAGTCGTTGCCAATTGTGTGCAGTGACCAGTGCTATGCCTTCATCATTGAAACAGGCTGGCAACAACTAACACAACCATGCACTAATGCTGATCAGAAGAATTCAACACAATATTTCATGACTCAGCGGGGGCTCGAACTCAGGACCTTCCGCTTCATAGTTTCGTGTTCTACTACTTCAGCCAACATCTCCCACAAATGCTCAAAATAAAAGAAATTAGAGGAATATTTTTTTAGTTTACCATAGGTCCACTGAAACAAGTAAATTTTTTAAAATTCGGTTTGTTGACTTCACAACGAGCTTTTGCCGCAAAATACCAAAAGATGCAGGAAAAAAAATTTGTATATTGTTACTTTAGAAAGCGGCTACTAGATATCAGACACTCACACTCAGTGCTCACCTGCACTTGTTTCACTATTTAAAGTGAAAACTATTGCAAGTTATTTTTCCGTGTATCAATAAAACCGTCCTTTTGACTTCGCCTGTACTTTTATTAACAGAAATCCATATTTTTTATCTCTAATTCTATTGACACAAGTTACACTAATCGATCCTTTTCTATTCCCAATTCTATTACTATTCACTTAGAGCTCTTTTCCTTAATTTAAACAAATAGAACTCAATCTGCGTAGCAATTTGCAGGTCTGTGGAAAACACCCAGGACCTGCGGTGGCAATCGAACCCCCTCAAGATTTGGACTGACATGATATCAGCGATAGCTGCCGTTAATAGCGATTCCCTTTCCGTCTACCGTTGACAATTCATATTGCTTTGCGTGTTGTGTGCTTCGAAAACATTGAAAGTTACAACTCCTCAGCCTCTTAGCATATTGAAGCTTCACATAGACACAGTATTGACTCAAATGAAATAGAAAAGTCAGAAGAAACTCCGCCTTTTACTAAATAATTGCTACTTCAGATGACAGATATTTAACCGGTAACAGCCTTGCCAGATCGGAGTTTTGAAACCAACATTTTCCAAATAGCCCACTTTTTATTACATAATATGTAATATTATATATTATTATATCATAAGAAGTTTAATGCCTGTTTCCTCAGATCGTAAAAAAAATTTCAATCCATCTGAAAGCCCTCGTTACTCTTACGTCAACGTATACTTTGCTTACGAAGCTTATGTACAAATAAGTACTCTTACGTAAATTTGACGTTGGGTTGCGTTGCCGATGAACAGGCAAATTTTTAGACGAAAATAGGAAAAAATAAAATAAAAAGGGCAAAATTATATGCAAAATTTCTTTCTGTATATCAAAATATTGGAGTTTTTTTTTTAATAGAAATTTAAAATATATTAAAAAAAAACAGCGCTGAATGTTTTATAGAGGGTGGGCAATTTTGAGCTTAGGAAGTAAATTGCCTTAAAAACACTCTATTTTTTTAACAAATTCTGTTTTATTGATAAAAATGTAAAGTAAAAGTATGGGAATTAATAATGGAATGTGATGTCGGGCTAATACCCACATCTAGCACGTCGGCAGATGTCCTGTCTTTTCATAAAATTTGGAACCACATTTTGCAACAAAGCTTCGCTTATCTCCGCAATGCATCACCGAATTTTATCTTTCAGAGCGTGAGTCGTTTATAGTTTATTCGCATAAGCCCGGTCTTTTAAATGGACCCAGAGTAAATAATCCAGCGGCGTTAAATCCCACGAACGATTTGGCCAATTCACATCGCCAAATCGAAAAATTACGCAAATGCGAAAATTTCCCATGCAATAAATGAATTGTTTGGCCGTCTGTTGCGCCCTCTTGCTGAAACCAAAAATCAGTGATGTCAACATTAGCCACAAAAAATCGCTTATCATGGTTTGGTAGCGCAGAGAATTCACAGTGACGGCGTTTCCTTGATCGTTTTCGAAAAAATACGGTTCGATGATGCCGCCTGACCACGAACCGCACTATACGGTCACTTTCTTTGGTTATAATGGTTTTCCGAGGACAGTTTATGGATTTTGTGAGCCCCATATGCGAAACTTTTGTTTGTTTACGCACCCGCCTAATTGAAAATGGGCCTCATCACTAAAAATGATTTGTTGCAAAATGCGATGTTGCCCTTCAGTTATTTTGATAGTGAATTTCAACAATTAAAATTCTTTGTTCAAGAGTGTAGCGTTTTATGGCTAAAATTTTCCAACTTTTTACTAAATAAATATCACAGGATGACAGCTCAATTCTTGACATTTCATCATTTGACAGTCAATTTACTTCCTAACCTCAAATTTGGCCACCCTTTATTTAAATTCATTCACGCTCACTTGAGTTAAAAAGAAAATTATTATTCACAAACATGCATGATCATGAAATATCATGCGCGATTTCTGCATGATTTAAGTAATTTTGCGACGCCTTGCAATAAATATATGTATTTCAAGTTTAAATGATAAAATGAAAAAGCTATCGATTTGAATTGTTTTACAATAAAAAGTTTGGAAATTGCTAAATATATAAAAAAAATTAAAATTGAAATATATAAAAAATTTAGTAAATCGTTTTAAATTTTTTAATAAAATTTCACATAGAATTAGTCAAAGTGCTTCATCAAGCGAGTGTTTAACAGAAGACGGGCTATATAGGCACATACAGAGGTGGGTGCAGCAGCGCTATTTAAATTTTTTTCAATTCACAACAACTCGTTTCGGAAACGGAGTATATTAAGAAACAGTTCTTGGGAATGAAATAATTTTTAATATCATGGACGAAATTTGAAAAAATTAATTTCATTCCCAACTTTTTTTTTTGATTTCACTTTACTGAAGAACTCGAGGACGGAATGATTTGCATTTCTGAACGGACTTTAACTCTGTGGCAGAACTGATTTTCTGAGTGTTAATATAATTCATTCTTAAATAGTGCTGACGATATATTGATTATCTCTTTTACTATCATGCATAACAGTGTCAAAATTTTTTTTTAATTTTCTGTACATGATCGTGCATGCTAAATATTTTTCTGTTAACAGAAAGAAAATGTACTCACAATACCATTTCAAGTTTATATTTTATACCAACAGAAAAATATATTAACACAAGTTGTTCATAGTGTTTCGCAAAGAAGTAAGAAACGCGTCATAAATATTAAGCAAAAAGAACATGAAATTTTCACACGTCAAACGCATTTTTGTACGTGCATAAAATCAAAACTGTCAAAAAACAATTAACAGCAATTAAGTGACAGAATCTTGCAGGCAGAACAAACGAAATCTCATTAAAATAAATGATATAAAAAACAATTACGAAAATAAAAAAAAATTAAATAAAAAATACGAGTAGCTTCGAAACTAAAAGAAAATGTAAACGAACTAAAACAAAAAGGCAATAATTCAAACCAGAGAAAAGCGATCTTCCCAGAACCAGTCAAAAATCAATCGAGTTTAAACAGAACAAAGCAAAACAGACGGCAAGGCCAAGTTTGTAAACGGCAAAACAAAAAAAAAGCCACTCAAATATTTTAACCAGCCATAAAGGCGTTGAATGCTACAAATAACTTTGTTTTTCCCCATTTAAAGAAAAGCCTAAACAAAACCGCACTCTCATATGAGGAGGCCAATAAAGATGGTGATAATGATGGCCATGATGGCGTTGCGGCTGATCATGATGACTTAACAATAATAAACGGAATGGTAGAAGATAAAAACAGCATTGATGTTTCCTTTTTTTTTTTTAAATTCCAAAACATACAAAGAAATGTGGTATTTAAGAGCATCAATGCGGCTACTGATATTTAAGTTACCCGATAGGAAAAAATTCCAAGGTGATAGAATAGCCACTATAGATTTGACAAGGATATTAGATTTTTATCATTGAAAATTTAAATCGGCATCATTAGTTTGTTTTTTTTTTTTTGCCATCAAGGACATATAGGACCATTCTGTCTTTTAAAAATATTAAAAAAATTATATTGAAAAATAGAAGACCTCTGAGGGTATAAATAAATAATAATTCCCTAAAAAAAAAAAAAAAAAACAGTAAAAGTGTTATAGTCGGCAGTGACGAATCTTCTCTACCCTTCAACGGCGTAAGTCAGGAGTATAGAGACATCCACTCATTCCAACCCTGGAACAATCTTCTTGACCTTTTTTAAAAAAAATTTTGACCACCAAAGAAAAACCTTACTTTTATTCAAGTACTGTAAAGTTTAAAATTTCCAGCTCTGAAGTGGCTTTTCTGATTTCCAATGCCCAAGAATTTCTTTCAAAACTATAAAATTTTTTTTAATAAGGGATGGCCAAATTTAAGGTTAGGAAGTAAATTAGCTGTTAAATGACGAAATTTCAGGAATTGAGCTGTCATCCTTTGATATTAATTTAGTAAAAAATTGGGAAATTTTAATTTAAAGAACGTTACACTCTTGACTAAAGAATTTTAATTGTGAAAATTTACTGTGGTGATGAGGCCTATTTTGAATACGGCAGTATGTGAACAAACAAAATTGTTGCATATGGGGCTCAAAAAAATCCACAAACTGTTCTCGAAAAGCCATTTACATCCAAAGAAAGTGACGGTATGGTGTAGTTTGTGATCAGGTGGCATCATCGGCCCTTGCTTTTTCGAAAATGAGCAAGCAAACGCCGTCACCATGAATTCTCTGCGCAACAAAACCATGATAAGCGATTTTTTCAAGGCCACAATTGGCTAATGTTGGCCTCAGTGACCTACCTTTGGTTTCAGCAAGATGGCGCCTCAAGCCACACAGTAGGCCAAACAATTCAGTTATTACATTAGAAATTTCCCGGTTGCGTAATTAATCGATTTGGCGACGTGAATTGGCCGCCTTGTTCTTGTGATTTAACGCCGCTGGATTATTTCCTCTGGGTCAATTTGAAAGAACGGGTTTAAGTGAACGAACCACAAGGAACTCACGCTCTGAAACATAAAATTCGGCACTGCATTGAGTAGACAAGCGAAGATTTGTTTCAAAATGTGTTTCACATTTTTGTGAAAAGAGTGGACGTCTGCCGACGTGCTAGCGGTGGACATTTGCCCGACATCACAATCCATTATTAATTCCCATATTTTTACTTTACATTGATGGCAATAAAACTAAATTCGTTAAAAAATATCGAGTTTTTAAGGCAATTTACTTCCTAACCTCAAATTTGCCCACCCTTTATAAAAAGAAAAAAATTTAATTCCATTGTGCTGCCAAAGGAATTCAAATTGCTGGGGAAGTACTTTATTATTAAAATTGAATTAATAAATAATTATAAATATGAGCAATTAGGAAGAAGTTGTGAAAATTCCAAGACACCTAAATTCGCAATAAATAAACAATCGTGAAAAACAAGTAAAAATCTGGTTTTGACTACAAATAAAAACTTTGAAATAAGACATTCTTTTCTGAGTTTGAAATTTCTAACATATTTGAAACTTCTAATGTCAAATGAAAATAGCACTAAGGCATTTAAAAGCAACTGTTTCTTAAAAGAAATTATCTTTTGTCTAGTTAATGGCTGACTAGAGACAAGCCCACATGATGTTTGTGACACAAAAGACCATCTTAATGGATGCGGCAAAGTGTAATAAGAAGTCAAGAGAGCATTAAAAATCCATTCAACCGGAAAACAATTAGCACTTGAGATCACACACACAAACACACAGACACACATGTATTTGCATCCAGCAAAACGTAAAACGAGTAGTATTTTTAATACTTAAACAAATCGAAAATTAATACTCGTACACACAACAAAAACAAATTGATCTCTTCGGAGATGTAATAACAGATTTTGACAGATCCTAAGGCAATTTCAATACATCAGCGGCAATTTGTTTGTGTTGTTTTTAATTTTTTTTATGTGTGATTTACTCGCACAATATTTTGTGTAAAATACTCGTACATGGATTCGTAATTTGTTTTATGGGCGTTTTAAAAGGCTGTCGGTGATGAAGTGCGAAAGTCACTGTTGATCGTGATAAACGGTGAGAAATTTTAAACTGATCACGACTGAACAGTACCGTCACACGTTAAAGGATTTTGCAAAACATGAACTGGAAATGGTTTGTATAAGAAATTCATAGAGTACGAAAACTGTTTTTTTTTTATCTTGGACCAGCACTCAGGAGATGACCCCTACATATGCAATGCATTGCGCCAAACTGAAAACGAAGGGATAGTATTGAGGGGACATATTAGGAAAGATGAGAAGATAGACAGTTTTTTGTAGCTATTTCAACCTTTTTTACTTCGTCGGCTAATTTTTGCTACAGGGCCGACGAAGGTGGGTGCTGTTACTCTGCTTTTAGTACATGATCGTGTCAGTCGCTGCCAATTATGTTCAGTGATCAGTCACTATGCCTTCATCATTGAAACAGGCTGGCAACAACTAACACAACCACGCACTAATGCTGTTCAGAAGAATTCAACACAATATTTCATGACTCAGCGCGGGCGCCGAACTCACGACCCTCCGCTTCATAGTCCCGTGTTCTACTACTTCAGCCAACAGCACCCACTATTGGAAAAAACCCAAAAAATTCTTATTCGGCAAATATGTGATCTATTTTCCAACATAATCTCCTTTTACATCAATTTAGATGATTTCTTCGTCGGCCCTTTCTTCATCTGTCCCCTCAATACTATTGCCCCCTTTCTAGTTCTGGCGTAATGCACTGCATATACAGGGGGTATCCCCTGAGAGTTGGCCCGAGTTAAGGAAAAAGGAAATACCTATTTCTCAATTAAAAGTTATAAAAAGTTTTAATTAAACTTTTATCTAAGTAGAGAAAAGTGGTTTGGCTATTACTAAACTCTCAACTTACAATGCATTTAATCCCTAAATTTCTTAAAATTATGCAAATGGGGACTTACCGGTTATTTCAGGTGTAGTCAGTTTTATCTGCAAATATAAAAACATATGTTTTTAATTAATTTATATAAAGGAAAAAAAAAATATATTTATATCCTTACTAATTAATATAATAAATATATGTAAAAGCAACCCTGTCTGTCTATCTGTCTGTTACCTTTTCACGCTTAAACTGCTAAAAGCATTTAAATAAAATTTGGCATAGAGATCTTTTGAGATCCGAAGAATAACATAGGGTGGCTTATGTTTTTGGAAATCATCCTATTAAGTGGTCAAGGGTGGTCGAAAATTTGTACAGACATTTGATAACCATAAACATTTTAAACTTTGATGCAGTTGACTAACGATATATTTGTTTTTGACAATGACTTTACGAGGGATCAAGGGTGGTCTAAAGTTTCTAGGGCTATATGAAATTATGAAACTGATAAATTAGAACGTTTTAAACTTTGATCCAGTAAAAATACAACACAAAATTGACACATACACATTAAATTAACACCTTTTATGATGAATTGCATTTCTTATGAAGACTTGCACTTTTTTAATGAGTTGCACTTTTTATGATGACTTGCACTTTTTATGATGAGTTGCACTTTTTATGATGACTAGCACTTTTTATGATGACTTTCAATTTTTTTAATGACTTGCACTTTTTATTATGAGTTGCACTTTTTATGATGACTTGCACTTTCTAAGATGACTTGCACTTTTTACAATGACGATCACTATTTATGATAACTTGCTCTTTTTATGATGACTTCCACTTTTTATGATGACTTGCACTTTTCATAATGACTTGCACTTTCTTAGATGACTTGCACTTTTTATAATGACTTGCACTTTTTATGATGACTTGCACTTTTTGTAATGACTTACACTTTTTATGATGACTTGCACTGTTCATAATGACTTGCATTTTTTATAATGACCTACACTTTTTATAATGACTTGCACTTTTTAAGACGACTTGCACTTTTTATAATGACTTGCACTTTTTATAATGACTTGCACTTTTTATGATGACTAGCCCTTTTTTTGATGACTTGCGCTTTTTATGATGACTTGCACTTTCTAAGATGACCTCCACTTTTTTATAATGACTTGCACTTTTTATGATGACTTGCACTTTTTATGACTTACACTTTTTTAATGACGTGCACTTTTTGTAATGAGTTGCATTTTCTAAGATGACTTGCACTTTTTATAATGACTTGCATTTTCTAAGATGACTTGCACTTTTTATGATGACTTGCACTTTTTATGACTTGCACTGTTTATGATAACTTGCACTTTTTATGATGACTTGCACTTTCTATGGTGACTTACACTTTGTATAAAGACTTGCACTTTTTTCCCTACTAATATAATAAATATGAAAGTAACTCTGTATGAAAGTAACTCTGTCTATTACCTTTTCTGCTCAAACCGCTGAACCGATTCAGGCGAAATTCGGCATAGAGATATTTTAAGATCCGAGGAATAACATAGGGTGGTTTCTGTTTTTGGTATGGTCAAGGGAGGTCGAAAATTTTTATACACATATGAGATTATTAAAATGATAATTAAGAACGTTTTGAACTTTAATACAGTAAAAATTCAATACATCATTGACACAACACACACATTATCTGCAGTTTCACATATTCTTCGCAGACAAAGCCGCTTGTAAAAGCTAGTATATATGTATATAAAAAAATTGTTTGAAAAATATTAGTGTACATTTGAAACCCAAGTAAAATAATAGAGAGCAGATGCTCCATTTAACACCGCCGGAATAGCAATACTGCATTTTCAAAGCACCCGCAATTGTAACGGAGCTGTATACAAAAACTTTATTCCAAATGCTCTCTTATTCCCTAATATTTGCAATCTGTCCTCTCAAGAGTATCCCATTCTTTTTACAGTTCCTCCACAATGCAGAGCTCGAGTAGGGGTCGTCTGCAGAGTGTCTTGCCCAGAAAAAAATCATTCGTTATCTTCATCAGCTTAGAAACTAACACTTGGGCTAAGAATAACCCAGTTAAGGGGTATTATTGAAAAGATAGTTGGGGAAAGATGAGAGAAATAAATTGGTATATGTATGTGTTCCTCAGATTGTTGTTGTACTAATTAGTTGCTATTAATTCGATTTATTTCACTGTCTAAAGAGTCAGCTTGCTGTCAAGCTCTTGTACGGCGACTTGGCCTCAATGATACTTAACATAAAATTTTCACTCATTCTATAGATATGGTTGCCAAGCAGTTTGAAAGTGTCTACGGCCCTTAGAAAACTAATGAATACTTAAACTTTTCTTTTCCACTTCCCAGATATGAAGGCGTTGAAGTCATCTCCCCCACAGAATTCGAGATCGTTTTATATCTCAATCAAATGGGTGTATTTAATTTCGTAGACGATGGCACCCTACCCGGTTGTGCTGTTCTCAAATTGAGTGATGGCCGCAAAAGATCCATGTCTCTGTGGGTTGAATTTATAACCGCTTCTGGCTATTTGTCTTCAAGGAAAATTAGGGCAAGATTTCAAACACTTGTGGCACAGGCCTGTGACAAGAGCATTTATCGTGACATGGTGAAAATGATAGGCGATACAACTGAGGTGAAGCTGCGAATACGCGAAAGATTTATCGTGCAAATTACACCGGCATTTAAGTGCTCGGGCATATGGCCACGGTCGGCGGCCCACTGGCCTTTGCCGCACATACCCTGGCCACATCCCAGTATAGTGGCTGAAGTTAAGACCGAAGGCTTCGACTTGCTGTCCAAGGAAAGTGTTATATTTCAGAATAAAACGAACAATGCGGCCACCATGGAGGGCGACGCCTGGGTATTGAGTTTTTTCGAGGCAGAAAATCGTTTGCTGCAGGGTAAGAAATTTTACTACTCAATGAGACATTAATTAAATTCTTTTAATTTTCAGGCGGCTGCCGACGTCGTCTGCTAAGCATTTTAAAGACTCTGAGGGATCGCCATTTGGATTTGCCGGGCAACCCCATCACAGCCTACCACTTGAAAAATCTGTTATTGTATGAATGCGAAAAGCATCCAAGAGACTTTGAATGGGATGAACCCTGCATTGCGGATCGTATTAATGGCATATTTTTACAATTAATATCTTGTCTACAGTATCGAAGATGTCCACATTATTTTCTACCCAGTTTGGATTTATTCAAAGGCAAATCTCCCAGTGCTTTGGAACAGGCAGCAAAACAGGTCTGGCGTTTAACCAGAGAAATGCTAA
The DNA here is from genome assembly GCA_951800035.1 of Linnaemya tessellans. NCBI lineage: Eukaryota > Metazoa > Arthropoda > Insecta > Diptera > Tachinidae > Linnaemya > Linnaemya tessellans. The sequence continues at coordinate 22,704,344 of OX637536.1, read as the reverse complement.
CGAACGCTAATGCATTTGAAAAGTTGTAAGGAGTTGCAACTAAACAAACGAAATAAAGAGTAAATGAAAGGAAGTCTGCTGCTATAAGCAATATTTAAAATATCTAAAAACAAAATAAGAACAACAACATATTTCACAAAGAACAAAACACAATTTGAAATCATGTGAATAGAAAAAAGAAACAATTTTACCTAAAAAACAAACTCCAAACAAGCCGCCATAATCTCTAGATTTTAGATAAACTGCAACAAACGCTAACGTATGCCCGTGAGTTCTTGTGCAACGCACTCATACGTTGCATCTATCCCCGGATAATCCGTCTTAATTTTTTTACACTCTCCAATTGTTTTAATTCAACAACTTTCAAATCAAGATGGCTAAGAGCCTGTCTTTTTTTATTTTTCATACTATAATTAATGTTTTTTTCTTCTATTTCTATTTTTACATAAAATTTTATTTGCTAAACCTTAAATATTTCACAGCACACTGCAAGAATACTGAATAGCCGATTTTTCTGTTTTCGTATATAATTTAGATATTAATTGATGACTCTTAAAAAGTGATAATTTGTTGTAAATTTTAAGAAAAAATAAAATATTTTGTGTGTGCGTTGTTGTTTATGAAGGGTCATCAAGGAATGTAATTTTTTTTTGTTATGACCAGCAATCCAGAAGACCTACTCAAGTCCTCATCATATTCCTGAAGGACAACATTAAACAGAGCATTGAACCAAAAATATAAATGTCGTCAACTTGAAGACGCAGTCTCCTGTACGATATTTGTTCGAGCTATTGATGTTTATTGGCATTAAACTCAACCGCTACACACAACATTTTCCCAATTATTTACAATCTAAATACAGTCGACTCCGCTTTACTGGAAATAACCAAAACCCTATTTTTTCAGCTATCCGATTTTTTCGCTAAAACATAGATCGGATTACTGAAATTTGTTACAGTTAAGCGTACTGCTTACAATCAGCAAAACGAATTCCTGGAAAATGTCCAGCCACTTGCATTGACAATATAATAGAAAAATACAATAAACTAGGTAAGAGCGAAAAGGACAAATACATTTTGCCATTTAATTTTTTAATGGACAAAACATGAAAAATTTTTTCAGCCTTAAGCTATGCAATCGATTTCAAATAAATAAATTTCTCATTGTTTATTTTTTCACTAAAGCGAAGTAAGTTTCATACAAAACGTAGTTGTGAGTTTGCTTTTGGTTTTCAGTAATACGATATTTTCAGTAAAGCGATGTTTCGCTAAAGCGAAGTGAATAAGACTAGCTGCGTTTAAAATCAGTGCGAGGATTTGTTTCGCTTTCAGTAATCCGATTTTTTTCAGTAAAACGTGTTGCGCTAAAGCGGATTCGACTGTAAGATTTTTCTAACTTAAGTATAAATATTCTTTGAAAAAAAAAAAAGTAAAACTTACATGTAAAGAAACATAAAATGTGCAATTTGAGAAAATTAACTTGTAAGAATTATAAATAATTTTGTAAAAATTATAAAAAAAAAATAAATTTGTTAAATTTTATTATTATGTTCATTAAATAAATACTGTGTGAGAAGAAAAACCATAAAACGTGTTACAAAACCACGCGAATTATTAATAAAAAAAATTTAATTATATAAATATTTAATTATTTATAACTTCCCTAGTATTTCTTGGTATAAAAACTTTTAAAAGAAAAAACAACAACGTTATATTCGACCGGGTCGAATCTTAAATACCCTACAAATTTTCAGCAAATATCTCAAATCTCAAATATATCAAAATATCTTAACTTCGTCATAAAGGCCTAAAAATTGTAAGGCCTCAATTTTGTAAGGAACGTTTGCAGTATTTTTGCATATAATAGGTTATGCCCACTAAAAAGGTGGGTTCCAGAAATGGATTTTCTGATTTTCGAGCTCTAAGTTCAACGCTTTGTACCTTCTTTGACATAAAAATATATCATTTGTGTAACAAAAAAAAAAAAAGAACAAAAACGCTTTAAAAATTATGTTGTTTTTTAGAGGTTGGTTTAGTTCTTCTTGGGGGAACTTTTTCCCCTCTGGCCCGATTCAGTCCATCTACGAACTTGACCTGTGCTATCCTTCAAAACATATTTATAGCAAATTTCAAGGGTCTGGCTTCTTTCGTTTGTACTGAATCGTGATTTCCACAGACGGCAGGACGGATATGTCTAGATCGTCTTAGATTTCATCACTGATCAAGAATATATACTTACGAGTATATGGGGTCTTAGAGGGATATTGCGCTGCGTTACACACGGAAAGCCAAAGTGAATATACCCTGTAATTCATTTTTGGAGGGTATAAAAATAATTAGTCCAATTCTGAAACTATTAGTCGATGTCGATGTCAAGACAATCCTCTTTATTCTGTAACTATTTGTCAATGTCACCTCAAGACAATATAATTAAAAAAAAAAGTTTATAAATACCTGTGACTCAAAATTCTACTCGACTAAATACAATCTTAACTTTTTTAAGGATATTCTGTAGCTACAAGAAATTGTGTCATTAAGAAAAGCTTGTATTTTGTCAAGGGCACTTTAAAGGGTTGGATTGAAGACAAGACTTGGAATGAAATTTATTACATTTATTAATGAGTTGTTTGTTTTTCAAACATTATTTATTATACCCAAACAGGCTGTCACACGATCGCACTACACACACACACACACACACATACAATACACCTATAAAATATGGAAAAGGCCAAGTTAACATGTCTAAATATCACAAAATCTTCATATTTGAAGAAAAAAAGAAGCAGAGATTTGGTTGGGTTATTTCTGTTTTCAATTCCAAGAATAAGAAATACATGAATTGAAGGTAACTAAATATTGTTGACATTTTGATATTTTTGTTTCCAAAATGAAATAAAAATTAACATAAAATATTTGTGTGAAGAACACGTACACACAAACACACACACACATCTATACATACAAATTCTCCTTTATGGTTAAAACACACAAGAATATCGGTTCTCTTATAAAACAATCTTGTGGTATAAGTTTCCTTAGGGAATATATTTCTTTTACTCCGGCACGCATGAGCATCTGTGTCTTTATGGATCGAAGTCATTTTTTGTTATTTTTTTTTTGTTAAATATTTATGACCTTCAAGACAATCCGTACACATACGAGCACAACAAATGTTGTTGTTTCTTTGTTGTATTTGGATTGTTGTCTTAAATCTAAATTAACCTTCTTCATGATAATATCAATTATGTAAAGAAATATTTAAGCGAGATTTGAGATAAGAATATATTTTTGTTGCTTTCTGTTTGTTAGTTTGAGAAAGATGAAGGAAATCAGCAGACAGTCGGACAGTTACAACAACTCTAATGAAATTAAAGATATTTCTGCTAACGATAGCGAGCGAGAAGTTTGAAAAACTACTGTAATTGATATTTGTTTTAGCGGTTGAACGATTTTGTTTAATAAAGCCAAGTTTATTAATCAGCCTGTTCAGAGAATTCATGGGGGAAACGGAATTACAATGCATTTTAATTGTGAGTAGAGTTACGAAAAAAAATCTGGTTCGAATATGTGTCAATGTTGTTTAGTGACAGTTAGTGTTTACAGAGTTGCATTTCAAGCGTCTGCCGTCCCAAAACTATCGCCTCCTTTCTATTTCCGGCGCAATGCACTGCTTATGTAGGGGTCGTCCCCTGAGTGCTGGTTCAAAAAAACAAGGTCATCCTGTGGGAAATCTATATCAGACTAACAAAATGTTCATCACTTTAATCCATTCAAATATGTACGTTGTGAAAGAGAAGTTATGAAAATTGCCTTTGCGAAATGGGCGGCCACGTGAACTATGTATGTCGGTATTGAACACTTTAAGCAGACAACTTTTGTTTCGTTCGTTGCTAGAACGCCATTTCGCCAAGAAACAAAACTTGTTAACTGCAGCTGTGGATAGAAAATAAAATTGTTTGCCAAGAATGCGTGAATGTGATGTGATGCTTTTCAAAAAGCTCGCATTTGTTCTAAACAACAAAAGGAGAAGGAAATGGTGCTAATTAAAAGCAAATGAATTCAAAGAAAACTATAATTCACACAAAACAAGGATCAATTTAAGGATGCAAGCACTAAAAATAAAAGAAAAATTAATTAAAAACAATTGAAACCAATTCTCAGAACAGGGAAAGAAAGCATCACAACCTTTCATGACATGGAAACGAAAATGTGTAGTTTGAAAGTTTTATTAAAATTTAGTTGCCTTTCAGAGCCGCGAGCTAAAATAAATGACAAAATATTTCCAACACACAATAAACAAACAGAAATCCAAACAAAACATGTGGTGACATGTATTATTCCGCTTTGTTTTAATTCAACCTCAGGCTTCCTGATTTTTTTATTATTCATGCTTTTAAATAATTGAAATCGCATGAGACAGATGGGCGGGGTAAGAGGCGGTTATCGATTATTTTATGTGCTTAATATTTTTTAAGTAAATTTTTTTTTTAAGGAACATAATTTGTCAAATGCTTTTCAAGTTAATCGTTAAGCCCCCTTTCCGGATAATAAGCATAAAATTGTGTGAGCCCGAATCGTTTTAAATAAAATACCAAACAAACAAACAAAAAAAAAACATTTAAGTTCTACGTCAGCATAACAAAATGCATACAAAAAAAATTAAATAAACGTGCCATATCAGTTTGTAAGTAACACCAGTCATTGAGTTAGTCAACGATGCAGGCAGGCAGGCAGGCAGGCAGTCAGCCAGCTATCCAGCCAGTAGGTAGTACCCAACTTGTGGTCACGTGCAGCAATAATGTTATGTGATCTTAGCAGCACACGTCTCATGTTCTTTTCTTCTGCTTCCCATTTTTTTTCGTGCTTGGATGCTGCTACTAAATCTAAATGAAGTAAAACGGGCAAGTCATGCCCTCCCAAAAACACACACACACACGCACGCACAAGATTTAAACATTTAGTTCACCTGATGTTTCTCATTGTAACACTGGTTGCTCCTGATTGTGTTTATAGTAATTTTTAAGGGCTGGGAAAAGCTACACTTGCAGTGCCTTCTATTGTTGCTGCTGTTCGTCTGTTTCTGGTCTTTTGTTAAAAGGACAATCTTCAGAAAATTATAATGATGAGGTTTAACATCATCAACATGTTTCTTTTATTTTTATCACATTATACGCCTTCACAATTAGCTGGTACGAGTACGAGGGTTGAATTTTTTTAATATTTCGTATAGAAAAGACTAACGTCGCTGACTGACATACATAACACTGAGAGAGCGCAAATTTGGTTTATAAGTTCCGATGTGTAGATCCAGAGAGAAGAGACTTGGAAATTCGAAAGTGAAGAGGGTTAAAAGGGACAAAAATAGTACCACCATTAACACGGGTATTAAAACAATAACATGTTAACATCAGGTTGATACAGTTCCCGGATTCTTTTTCACAATAAAATTTGTGTAAATAGGAACATTCAACTAAGCCTCCTAATAAGTGGTGATAAACACAATACACATGAGCACTGATGATGAAGGTGTTGCGGCTTTCGAAAACAGCTGTTCTGCTCTGCTGTGTAAGTTGAATAAAACTGATGTTGACTTTCCTTTGTGCCTTGGAATATTTCTCATGACTTTCTGAGATTTAAAATCAAATTTCGAACAATTAGCCTATGAATCTTAATTCATTATCCTTCTATTTCGCCAACTTTTTACAACAGATCGACCAAAAATTTCGAATGAATATAAATGTTGCTAAAAAAATTAGCCGATAGGAGGTTAAAGGGGATAAAAGCTGAATTTGAGGGTATATTCACTTTGGAGGAATTGGGGGATATATTCACTTTGTCATTCCCTGTGCAACGCAGCGAAATATCGCTCTAAGACCCAATAAAATATATATATATATATATATATATATATATATATATGTATATATGTATATATATATATATATATATACATATATATATATATATATATATATATATATATATAAATATAAATATATATATAAATATATATATATATATATATATATCTACATATATAGATTCTTGATCAGTGACGATCTAGCCATGTCCGTTCGTCCGTCCATCCGTCTGTGGAAATCACGTTTCGGTCCAAACGAAAAGAGCCAGACCTTTGAAATTTGGCATTTTGAAGGAAAGCACAGGTCAAGTTCGTAAATAGGCTGAATCAGGCCATAGGAAAAAAAGTTCCCCTAAGAAGAACTAAACCAACCTCTAAAAAACAACATAATTCTTAAAGTTTTTTTTTTTAATTTTGTTAAGCAAATGATATATTTTTATGTCAAAAAAGATTTAAAGCTCTGAACTTGCAGCCAGAAAAGCTATTTTTTAAGTACTTTTTAGAAAAGGTACTTCCTGAAAACTGTATGTTTTGAATATGAAAAGAGTCTCTTCAAAATATAACACTCACGGGAACTTTTTGCGAAAAGTACTTTTTTTTAAATAAATTCAATAAAAAATTTTTTTTTAGGAAAGGTACTTTTTGTGAAAAAAGTACTTTTTAGAAAAGGTACTTTTTGTGAAAAAGTACTTTTTAGAAAAAGTACTTTTTGTGAAAAAGTACTTTTTAGAAAAAGTACTTTTTGTGAAAAAGTACTTTTTAGGAAGGGTACTTTTTGTGCAAAAGTACTTTTTAGAAAGGGTAATTGTTGTGAAAAAAGTACTTTTTAGAAAAGGTACTTTTTGTGAAAAGGTACTCAATTGAAAAAGGTACTTTCTTAAAATATATTTTTTAAAAAAGCTAGTTTTGGCTAAAGATAGTTATTCAAAAAGTATTTATTGGAAAAACTACAGGCCGCACAAGAGGTCCTATCGTTCGCGTTAGATCAGAATTTTTTAGTAACATCCGGTAAACAGAGCAGCGGATAATGGACTAGTAATTTATGTCTGTATCGATAAACTTAAACTAACAACGTCCGGCACCAAAGCATTGCATACCGAAATAAGAGAGTTTCTTAGTCTCAGGTGTGAAATTGAATAGTAACTCTTATCATATTAGTGAACCCTAAGAAATATTAGCCTTTTCAGTTGGGAGTGTGTGTCCATCAAGTATTTCTAGCATATCAAAGAGCTGTTTGTAAAAGACTAAGAAAAGCTACCATATGACTAAATATAAGAGACACCCCTCGTAGCAGAAAAGACTTGCTCATGATACGAAAAGTACATGTACTTTCATACTAGTGATGCAGCGTGGGTGCATTTTTTGGTACTATTTTTTTTGCAGCAAAAGTAAATAGATTTGAATATTTTATAGAGATTTCATAGCAAAAATGCTCTACAAACCATTTATAGAAATTACCCTTCATTTGGCAACCTCATGTCGAAGCAACATAAAAACCAAGTAAAAACGTTATATTCGACCGCGTCGAATCTGAAATACCCTTCAAATATTTAATAAGTAAATGTAAAATGTTTAACTGGGTGGGACAGAGTTCTTTTATATGATATCGTACGTCAACGCCCACTAAAGGGGGCGGGGTTCAAAAATAGACAATATCATGTTTTCCACACAGACGAACGTATGGGCATTGCTAGACCGTCTTAGACTTCATCCAGAATATATTAACTTTATGGGGTTCAATTCTCTTTGGAGGGTATTAAAACTGTATTTTGGCGGAATCGCTCTCCCAAGGGCTGAGGGGGAGACATTTCACCTTTGTGATAAAACTCTAAAAATAAATGTTTGGGATAATTAAGTACAATATTTAATTTTTTTATTTTTTATTTTTTTTTTGATAAGGTCATTTAGGCTGCAAAGCGGGAGGAGGGGTAGTACCAGGTTACGTCTCAGCTTCGTCATTAAAGCTTAGAAATTTTATTTTTAAGAAATGTAGGCTTAAGTAAAACAATTTGTTAAATTTGTACACTATTTTTTCATATAATAACGCCCAATAAAGGGGGCGGGGTCCAAAAATATATTTTTTTTTATTTTATGGCTCCAAGTTTAACGCGTTGGACCTTCTTTGACATAAAAATATATCATTTGCTTAACAAAATTACAAATAAATTTTAAAAATTATGTTGTTTTTTAGAGGTTGGTTTAGTTCTTCTTAGGGGAACTTTTTTCCCTCTTGCCCGATTTAGCCCTTCACCGAACTTAACCTGTGTTATCCTTCAAGATATATTTATACCAAATTTCAAGAGTCTGGCTCTTTTCGTTTGGACTGAATCGTGATTTCTACAGACGGACGGACATGCTCAGATCGTCTTAGATTTCATCACTGATCAAGAATATATATACTTTAGGGGGTCTCAGATGGATATTCCGCTGATTTAAAAACGGAATGACAAAGTGAATATACCCTCCATATTCTTTTTTGGAGGGTATAATAAGACACTTGCCTACATCTTGTGGACAGCAATTAACTACTTCTGCGACAATTCTCTAAGGCCTCAGAAATATCAATAGGAAATTGTTAATTGCTAAGAAAGAGAAAAATCAGACGAGATCTATTTTTAATATTGTCTTGAAGTGACCTTCACAAAGAGTTATAGAATAAAGGGAAAAAGGGGTATATATAAAAAATAGCCAACACCAAAATTACAAAAAGTAGTAGAACACGAAACTATGAAGCGGAGGGTCCTGAGTTCGATCCCTCGCTGAGTCATGATATATTGTGTTGAATTCATCTGATCAGCATTAGGGCATGATTGTGTTAGTTGTTGCCAGCCTGTTTCAATGATGAAGGCACGGCACTGATCACTGAACAAAATTGGCAGCGACTGACACAATCATGTACTAAAAGCAGAGTAACAGCACCCACCTTCGTCGGCCCTGTAGCAAAAATTAGCCGGCGAAGTAAAACGTTGAAATAGCTACAAAAAAAAAACTGTCTATCCTCTCATCTTTCCTAATCTGTCCCCTCAATACTATCCCCTCGTTTTCAGTTCCGGCGCAATGCATTGCATATATAGGGGTCATCCCCTGAGTGCTGGTCCAAGATAAAAAAAAATAAATAAATATATAAAAGTCAGTTATTTAAGGACCATATGATTTTATGGAAAAACTCGTACACGTAAAATAGTGTGTTTCACCTGGGTCTCTGATATTTTTGTTCATTGAAAATTAAAAATTAATTATTATTTACAGTCCCCGATGAAAAAAGTACTTTTTTAACGAAATTAAAAAGTGTCGTCTCTGTGTATTTTGTGATTATATTTATGAACTAAAACTTTGCTTTGGAATCGTGGTAAAAGTGTTTCTGCTTTATATCAGGGTAATGTGATATGTTGCCATTATAGTTGCTTTTGCTTTTTTTCTTCATTTCATTGATTTAGTTTTTCTCATCTTATTATAAATATTCCATCCCCGTTTCCTTTGCGTAGGATGTTTTCGTTTTTTTTTTCCGTTGTTGTCTTTTGTTTCTCTGCGCAATATTGCTGCCTTGTTGTGTTTATGTTTCGTGTTAAAACATAATTTGTTATTTCTTTGCTTCAAAGTTCCATCGTCTTGTCTAATGTTTGGCATTAATATATTTTTTATGTGTTTGTTTGCTATTCATCTTTTGCTTAAGTGTATTTATTATCCTGGTTTTCGGGCATTATTGTTTAATCATTATTTTTATTTTATTTCTTTGCTTTTACGTTTGTATGATAAAATTACAAAATAAAAGAAAAAAGAAATATTTTAATAATGGATTATCATGTTGGAAATAAAAATTGCATTCGTACAATTTTTTATTTACACACGATAATTTGTACACATCAAAGTAATTTAATACTCATGATAAGTTTTTACAATATTAAAATGAAATTCAGGTAAAACTTCGAACTTGGTGGTGAAGGAGCTTAGCAAAATATGTTCTCACTGCCCAAATATTACTTATGGTCGACTCAAGAGTATTTAATATAGACAAGTCCCACTGTACTTATTGATGTCATATGACGGCTGTCCTTCCTTTGATAACATGAGCATGTATAGCGGCCATTTGGACGTAACTAGAAGTGCTCTGCATATGGAATTTTCTAGTTGAGGGTATAATAACATATTTTGCTTAGAAATCGAGTTTCCTACCAAAGATTGGAAAACGGATTGAATTCGTGATCATGGGTACAGCAATTAAAAACAGTCACATTTTTAAACCCTCCAAAAACGAATTGTAGGGCATATTCACTTTGTAATTCTGTGTGTAACGCAGCGAAATATCCCTCTAAGATCCCAAAAAGTATATATATTCTTGATCAGTTATGAAATCTAAGCCATGCCCGCCCGAAATGGAAATCACTACAGTCGACTTCGCTTTACTGGAAATAATCAAAACCCAATTTGTTCAGTTATCCGATTTTTTTCTCTAAAACGTAGTTCGGATTATTGAAATTTGTTACAGTTAAGCGTACTGCTTAAAATCAGTAAAACAATATTTTTTATATCGAATCTGTATATTTTTTTCTACGTCAATTTTTTATTTAATAAATAAAATTATTCATTTTGTTGTTGAAATTTTTCACGAATTCCTCGAAAATGTCTAGCCACTTGCATTGACAATATAATAGAAAAATACAATAAAGTGCGTAAGAGCGAAAAGGACAAATACATGTTACCCTTTAATTTATTAACGGACAAAACATGCACAATTTTTTCAGCCTTAAGTTATGCAATCGACTCAATGTCATTGTTTATTTTTTCACTAAAGCGAAATAAGTTTCATACAAAACGTAGTTGTGGGCTTGCTTTTGGTTTTCAGTTATACGATATTTTCAATAAAGCGATGTTTCGCTAAAGCGAAGTGAATTAGATTAGCTGGGTTTAAAATCAGTGCGGGAATTTGTATCGCTTTCCCTAATCCGACTTTATTTCAGTAAAGCGTGTTGCGCTAAAGCGGATTCGACTGTATTCAGTCCAAGCGAAAAGGGCCAGACCCTGGAAATTTGGTATAGATATATTTTGAAGGATAACAAGTTCGTAAATGGGCTGAATCGGACCAGAGGTAAAAAAATTTCCCTAAAAAGTACCAAACCAACCTCTAAAAAACAGTATAGTTTCTAAAGTTTTCTTTTTGTAATTTTGTTAAAATATATCTTTTTTTATAACAAAGACAGTTCAACGTTTTGAACTTGGAGTCATAAAATCAGAAAAATAAATTTTTGGACCCCGTCCCCTTTAGTGTGCGTTGACGTAAGATATTATGTCCAAAAATTGTGTAAATATTTAAAAAATGTTCTTAATTAAGACTAAATTCCTTAAAAATTTCATTTTAAAGCTTTTATGACGAAGCCTCACACTCCCCCACACCTTTGCCCCCTAAAAAAACCCTATAAACAAGTTTTTTTCCACTTATTAACTGCAAAAATTGTCTTTTTTGTGTTTTGTGGCAAAGGTGAAATGTTCATTAAGGCAACAGAATCACATCCCATGAACCGGTGCTTGACTTAAAGTCAGCACTGGAAGAGTTCAACAATTATTTTGGGGTGACCACTAGACTCATTTTCCCACTCATAATTTGCCAGTTTGGAAAGAACATTTTTTTAAATCAGTATTTAAAAAATTTACTTGAAAGAGCCAAAGTTTCTAAATCTCAAGCCATTCATCTTATGGTGAAGAATGTCCCCAAATTCTGTAATTTTTCACAAATAAATTAACTTGTCAATGTAAAAAGTCTTTAAAACTAATGACGACAAAATTTATATGCCCACCTTCTCAAATATTAAAAGCTTTAAAAAGCCAATTTATACACGAGAAATGACAAAAACTAATCCTTTTTGTAAAAAAAAAAAAATAAAATACCCATAAAATTGACAACAAACATCTGCTAAAATAAATGATACCGTCGGCCGCCACTTTCCCGTTACAAAAAGACATGGAAGCTGGCGTATTAACATCTTAAATTAAAAAAAAAATATTTATGTATTTCTATTTTTTAAGAGTTCCGTAATAAATTAGCAGCAAACGCCCCTTTAATTAATCCAAAAACGAAAAACAAAACGGAAGGGGGAAATATAAACGATGAACACCTTTTTATTTTCAAGTATTGCCCTGCTGCTGCTGTATTCCATCCAGGCTGTAATAACTCTTTACAGCAACTTAAAACTCTCTTATGCACAAAAAATATAAATCACAATAAAACATCAAATAAAACTGTCATAATTTTAAATGCAACACTGCTGACATGAATGACAATATGTCAATTTGACAGAGAGACAAGACACTGAAGTGAAGCCGCTTCTTAAAAAAAAATATTAAAAAAAAAAAACAATAAATGAATTGTACAGGCATTTAAAGAAGCCAACAACGTCCCACCAGCCATTTGTACCTTATTTAATTAGTCTCTACAAACTTTCAACAAACAGACAGACAAACAGCCACACAAACAGAAGAAGGAGGACGGGAACACGCATTTTTATAAATAGTGTTTTCTCCCCTTTAGCACCTTAAATAATATTTTATGATTTTTCCTTTACTTTTTTGTTTTCCTTTTGTTCTGCCCGTGTAAATGATAAAAAATGTTTTCATATTTTTCTGTAGCTGCTGTTGCATTGAGGCATTAAAATAATTCTTGCAACCAACACAGCTGACATACAATTTTAATTTTATAATTGAATGCAAGTGTGTATTTTTTAATAACTTTATCATAAACAGAAGAAAGAAAAATAGAAAGGAAAAAAACGATTTGATTGAATGTCCTCATCATCATTGTGACATCGTCATTTTCGCCAACATCTCTGTTATGGGTTACACCAAGTCTTTTCGAAGTCTTAAGGAAGAGTTTCTAAATAATCACACGTGTAGGTGACTAAAGATATTTTTCCTCCAGTTGTATCCGACAAGCAGTGAGATTGCTAGCACTCACTTCTTGAAATCTGCAGGCAGGACTTGTTTGTCACATGACTGGGGACAAAACCTACATTTTCATTACAAGAGAATAGTCAATTTGAAAATTTCTTAACTAAGTAAAAATTTTCAATTGCACTAACATAAGGCAAGATTAAGGCGGATTAAGTGGCTAAGAGAGGAACCGCACTTCAGGCCAAATGAATGGCATTCCGCTATCATCCTGCTGGAGACGCTTTGATAGTGCTCTATTCGAATTAGCTCAGAACAGGTGGTTCAAAGAATCCAGTTGCGAGATATCAAGAGTGTTATGGCCCCGCCTAGACTCTAGGAGGACAAAGGATCTTTTGAACTTAGCAAAAGGTCATTTGTGCAGTTTGGTGGCCACACTAACTGGTCACTGCACTTTTGGGGTCCATGCGAGGCGCATGGCCCTCCCCTATAACGACTATTGCTCCAGCTGCAATGACGAGGAGGAGGAGGAAGGCATTACACACTTCCTCTGCCTCTGTCCTGTTCTGGAGGAGCAGCGCTTACAGTCTCTGGGCAGAACACGTTTTAGAGACATTTCGGAGATTTCAGGTATGGAACTGAGGAACCTGAGTCTCTTTATTAGGAGCAGTGGCAGGTTCGGCAGCTGACTGCTCTGGGGCGTGCGTGCACGACCAAAAAAATATTCCTTGTCTATATATCTGTCTCATCTTCTCGCTATTCTTTTTACCTGAACTTCCGACTATATTTTCCTTCTTTTGCGCCTATCTCAAGTACACACCCTTCCTCCTATGCAGGTAACACAAAAGGATCAAATAATTGGATCCAAGTGGGCTGGACTCTACTTCCCCTTTTTTTTCTTTTCTTGGACCAGCACTCAGGGGATGACCCCTACATATGCGATGCATTGTGTCAGAACTAGGAAAGTTGGTTATGGGAAGGAGGATAGAGGGAGTAGTGTTTGTGGACATTCGATTTGAACCTCCCCAAGTTAAAACTGACAGGAAAGACCTCTGCTGGAAATTTGTTCCACATACGAACCGTTCGGCCAAAGAACGAATTCTCTCTGTAATACGTGGTGCGATTCACTGACAACTCAACCACAAAAGGATGTGCCCTATGTGAAGAGCCGGTAGCTCGCAGAAATAAACGGTTATCCGGCACAAGCTCCCTTATTTCACCAGAACACATTCCCTTGTAGTATCGGTAGAACAGTGAAACACACCCCACGTTGCGTCGATGCTCCAGTGAGTCAATAGAGTTGGCTACCCTACTGTCACCGATGACCTTCTTCGCTCTCTCTTGTACGCGGTCGAGCAACTTCAAAACAGACTTTGAAGCACCGGCCCATACATGAGAGTTGTATTCCTTACCAGCAACCTGTTAACCTAACATAAATAACAAATCTCAGCAGGCAATGGCTCTGGAAAAAGCAAAGAGCAAAATGGAATATTTGGAGTAATAATGGCCAGCGTTACGAATTTCGTGCTAACTTAAAAATTACATTCCTAATGACCAGCACCACCGTGGAAAATGGAAAAATTTGAACAAATCAGTACTGATCCGTTCTGCTAGTTTGATGATTTAAAAAATTCTAATATTCTACTCCTAATAAAAAAAAGACCTGAATTAAATAACAATTAATAAAAATGAATAGCAGATTGCAGATTTGAACTTGAGTCCAATAAAGCAATTCTTATCTACTTTAAAATTTCCCTTAACAAACGGCTGAATAATTGTTTCCCATTTCTACCTTTGGTTGGTTGGTATACGTGGCTGCCTGTAACCCACAAGCACTCAAGTAGGATCCCGTTTTGAAAGACCCCACCACTCGTCAGTGTCAACCTGTGTAGAACCGAGTGCAGATCTCGGATACGGTGATGGATGCTAGGTCCAACCTGTCGCATCGAGGAATCTAATAAGGTCAGCTAGACCTATACCTGATAGCTCCGAAAGGTCGGATATTATGCTGTTGCCTAAGATCCTGTGTCTTGTATGGTGCAATTCTACCGTATCCTTACAAAAATAATCGCGTTTTATTTATAGTTAAGAAATGTTGGCGACACTGTTGCGCATATTGAAATATTCAAATAGAGTAATTTCGCAAAACCGTTTAAAGCAAACTCTCGGTCACTTGAAAGCTGAAATATTTCTGTACCACTTTCTTCAACGTTACATAACCGCTGGCAAGGAGTGCGTTTTTCGTCTCTACAATTATTAGAGGAAATAACGCAAGTCTCGGCGGTCTCCTTCATCGGCCTTATAGGAAAAAAGTAGGTGGCGAAATAAAAAGGTTCAAATAGCTACAAAAAATGCTCTATCTTCTCATCTTTCCCCTTAATACTATCTCCTCCTTTCCAGTTCCGGCGCAATGCACTGCATATGCAGGAGTCATCCCCTAAGAGCTGGTCCGAGTTAAAAAAAAAAAGAGTAGCGTGGGAATTTTGGTACAAATTAAGTCTGAAATTACCCCAGAAAATTAATTATACTTATAAATAAATGCAAATTCTTTCCCGGTTTTTATACAATTTATTTTTCTGTAGTTGCGACTGAGTTTCGTTTTTACCCACTTGAAAATTTTCGTTACAATTACAAATTTTAATTTCATGTATTTACATTCATGCCCAATTGTAAACGCAACTGAAGCGCGGAAAACTAATTTTATATATAGAATTTTTTCCTTTTTTTTTAATAATTTTGTATGCCATACCAATTGGAATGAATTTTTAAAAACTCGTGTTTAACGAACCACATGTTTTTGGTTTATAGCTCAATTATAAGGACACACAGATTCTTCAGTGGCTCAGCAGCAGGCAGACGTGTGTTATTAGCACATGTGCGGTGTGGTGTGGTGTACGAACGAGTACATTCTTCACTAAACTTCAGTTTTACTTTTTGAATTATGAAAATATTAAAGATGATTACAAATGACACTAAGACGCCAGACAGAGATCCGTTTTTATTTTTAAGGAAAGGAAACTCTTTGTAATAGAAATTATTACATTTCAAAGTGATGCAGTTTAGAAATAATTTTATTAATTAAATAATTGTTCTGACATTGGCGCCCACTACAGTTGAATGCTGTTTTTAATATTAAATTTAAGAAAAATTATTTTAAAGAATTTCCTGAACACTAGGGTTGAACCTTTAACATAAAAAACGTTGTGGTAGACGAGGAGTAGTGCGCCAAATAACTAGGAATTTTGTCAATTCCTTATTTTATTACTAACTGCCTGTTGTCCTGTCTTCCCTTTAAAAACATATTTTACAAAATATATATATATTTTTTAATTTTCTTAAAGAAAACTGGACCCACTTCGAATTAATTTTACCCTTATTTTCGAAGATGGTGGGAATTCTTCTTGCATTTCTCAACCATATCGATTTTCTATATACATAATTCCCAAGATTCTTTTTACGTTTCAAATGCTTCAACAACTTTTCATGAAAACACACCCGTTCATACATATGAATTTATGTAAGTGCTTGGGTTTAAAACCTTAAACCTTAATAACAGTTCCTAAGCAATGGCTTCTTAACTATAAAGACGACTCAATACTATCAAGTTTTTACACCATTGTAACAGATTAATATGGTTTGTGGCTCAGATGAACACAAGGTGTGTTGGAAATTATTTGGGTTTTAAGTGCGCTGAAACTGCTGTACAGAGTATTTTAAAGTGTCGTAGCTGAATTATTTAAAAATAAAATTAATGATTTTTGTCCGATTTTAGAAAATGTAGTTACCACCAGATGTCGTGGTTTAAGCTAGAGAGTATGGGACGGCATGAAAAATCATATTCTACGAATCGTATTTGTCTAACAAATTTTACTTTTTCGCCCCCCTTTTTACATTAACATCCAATATATGAGCTGGTTTTTTTGAAAGTGGTATAAGTCCACTTTAAAAAAAAAACTAAGTTAACGGTAATTTTAATGAGCTATAGACACCTTCTTTCTATAGATACAATCACAATTTATTAGAGTTCTATTTTGAAATAAAATAAATAAAAACAGTTTTGCTGTACAATGCTATCGCACAAATATTTCTTTTGAAAGTGGAATAAGTCCATTTCTAATAATTAAAACAACTGTCTTATTGCAATTGATTATATCTACTGTTAGTGTATTAAAAACAACATTGTTAACAATAAATGATGAGAAATTTTGTTTAGTTCGCCTTCGCAAGTCCTACTATTTGGTTCTTATACTAATCGATTTTTATAATAACTGAAATGAACTCTTAATAAACTTGCTTATTCGTGTATTTAAATGTCTTCATTTTAACTATTGCACTTTACATAAAACTTCATTTCAGTAATGCTTTTATTTCTATAAAAATATGAACTTAAATTTGCTCCTGTTTTTATTTCTTGTAATATTGTTAATTTTTTAATTTTATCAACGGGCTTAAGTTCGAATCTGCAAGACTGCAAACCATTTTTTATTATTTTATTAATAAATGAATTTGTTCAAATTCTATTTTTATTAATTTATATTGTAATATGTTATTTTTAAAAGTGGTATAAGTCCATGTTAAGGAAAAAAATCGTTTATTCTTACAAATTATTTTATTTATTTATTTATCTGTTCAATAATATTAAGCCTTCGCGGCCAATATAAAAATATCACAATGACTATAACCTGCGATTAACAATTCATATTCAAACTCTAAAAAATTATTTATGTAATTAATTATTTACTAATTATTATTTCATAATAAAATTAAAACATCACTCGAATTGATTCAAGTTGGCCAATATTTTTAAATTGATTCAAACGCTAACCCTTAAATATCTCAATATATGAAAAAATGGACTTATACCACTTTCAAAAAAACCAGCTCATATATTTCATTATTCATTTTCCATTTCAGAGAGCCATATATTCAGCCTGCTTATGAAAGATATTCACCCCTATTGTGTTTGGCGTTTTACGCCTGAAAATTCGACAAATTGTAATAGCTTAAAGACAAAAAACTAAAATTTTCTTTAGTCTATTACAAAATGTCGAATCTGAAGACGAAAAATGCCAAACACAATAAGGGTGATTGGCGTTTACGCCCAAGGCGTTTTTTTGTAAAAGATTAAACAAACACACAAGCAGTTTTCCTCAATCTAATACGGAAAACGCCTACGGCTTTCATAATGTATGGGTTTATGTCCTAACTGGTGTTAAGGTCAACATCAGGTCAAGCTGATGTGTTAATTTTATACACAAATATCTCATAGAGAGCTACTAAATTAATTTCTTTCTCTATAGTTTGTCACCCACTATACAGTAAAATAAAGACTGCGAATTTTAGTTATTGAGAAGAAAAAATAATTGTAAAATTCTTATGGTATATGATTAGAATATGTGATAATGAATTTTTACCTTGAAGTCTTCCGGTAGATGAGAATCTGAAATAAAACATAAAAAAATCAAAATAAATAAATGATAAGTAAAATGAAGAAAATTTGTAAATAAATGAATGATATTAAAAACAATAGGAATTCTATTTTCTGTTAATAGTTTTATTATAATTTTTATTAAACGGTTTCTTGTCATTTAATTAAAATTCTAATTTATTGGAAATTTGCCTCTTTTTTATTTTGTTTTTAATATTTAAATAATTTATTTCTTAGAGGGGGGAGGAGGAGAGTAATAATTATAAATAACTTTTTGCTTGCCATTTTCCATTTTGGTTGATTATAAATTGTTTAAGTTAATTGAAATTTTAGAAAGATTTCCATTTAACTTTTTATTAGTTTTCATTTGTTTAGATCTGCAAAGATTTTCTTTTTATTTTATTTAGAGTTTAACAAAACTTTTCATCATTTCTCAAAATGATAAATTAAAATTGAATTTGTTTTCAAGTTCATTAAAGTTTTATGTTATTTAATAATTTATTGTTTTGTTGTTTGTAAGTATAAATATTCGTTAAGATAATTTTATGTAATAAATTTTCTTATTCAATTTGTATTTGAAATTGTTTTAAAAATCTAAAATAAGCAACATTTCTATAGATTTGTAATAGATAGATTTGTGTTTTATTTTGTCTTTCATTTTAATTTCTATTCTTTAATAATAATGTACTATTTTAGTGATAAATAATGAGAGCATAAAAATAGATAGATAGTAGAGAGAGAGAGAAAGGCTGAGAGGGAGATATTTGAAAAGTAGTAGTGAGATGGAATTTTAATTTTGTAATATTATTTTAATGTCGCGATTCATTTCATTATTAAGTTTTAATTTCTTTTTATTGTAATAATTATTATATGTTTAAACTATATTCAAGAGCAAATTGTGAGGTGTATAGGTAAGTTTAGTGTTTTAGTACCCTACATCCCTACTAGAACAATACTAAATGACTGGCATGAAGGACCATATTTTGTATAACAACATATTTTCGCTTAAAATCGCTAATTTATTTAAAGAAGTTAATGCAGTCACTAGTGTCTGAACTGTAGATACATTTTGGCCATGAGCTTTCATGTAGACTTGCCTAAGGATACACAGTTTCCACGATTTAAAAGACACCGCTGCAAGCATGATGTCCCACAAAGCGCAAACAATTTCAATCTCGGGTCCCCTTATTTTAAAAACAAATCTTTTGACGCTACTCAAAACAGATGTAGACTAGCGCCGGAGCTGAGAAGCTATAAATTACGAGTTTAATGAAATCATGAACAATTATTCAGAAATGAAAGGACTTTCGAGGAAAAACATTTTTTACTAGTCGTTTTATTTAATTATGGCTGACTTTCAAAACTTCAATTGCTGACTCTTCCAGGGAAGAGCGCACTTGCTCAAGCAATACAATGTGCTGGAATTATAGAGAGAAGAATGTAGTATTGGAATGATAGATGGTGAATTCGATCCCATATTCATCACTGAGTACGAGATCGAACTTAACGCACTCTTGGCTGCTGTGTTTTCTGCGGTAACAATTCACTAGGATATTCCAAAACTTTGCCTTTTTTTAACTAGCAACTAAGAATCATCTAATGCCTTGTGCTGGAATTATGGAAAAACGATGTTGAGAGGACAAGTGTAGAAAGATGACAAGGGCTATATTTCACTGTGTACTACATGATGGCGTCAATCGTTGTGGGTACTGTTTAGTTGCCAGCCGACAACAATTAACGCAACCAGGCGCTAATGCACATGAGAAAAATTCTATCCCATAATTCGAATCCACAACCTTCGGCTTTGTACAGCACCCACGATTGGCGATTAGCCCCAAACAGTTATGTGTCACTGTTTGATGTATCACAGGACGTTGCCACATGTCGAAATATATTGCTAGTGACTGCCGATACTATCTCATATCAAGAGGCTCTGGACACTGGTATTTTATTAAATAAACGACTGCCCAAAGTCCTATCTACTTATAAGGGAGAGAGGTAGCCCTAGGCATTGAGCTGGTGGCTGTAATTTATGCCCAAATATTGTGGAACTTATGTCCTGCCCATGTGAGTGTTAAGTTTGGATCCCCACAGGGTTTCTATTGTGCTCCTCTATATTTGGACCGTCTGGGTAGCAGAAGTTTAGAAAGTTCCATTCTCTGTGTGACACCGATGTTAGACGGAGGCAGTTATTCGTCGAGGGACTACAGCTGACTTTGTTTTTTAATTAAACGGATATCAATGAAATAGCAAAACATTTACAAATGACGCTTGTTTGAGTTCCGAGAACTACACATTGAAATGGAATCATATAAACTTGCCCAAGAGAGGTGAGAAAGCGTGGAAAGGATGTAGAATTTAGGAAGTCAACTTCCAGCCACTTTACTGGCATTCCTGTATCTCACAGCTAATTTTTAATTTAGTGTCAATCGTACAAACTTGCTCAGTATAGGTGTACGTACAATATGATGTGTTTGACAAGGGTCTTTGGCGTAAACTCTGCGAACAGGTCAGTAAAAGTCCGGCGTCCATAGCAAAAGGATACATCAGGCAGAAGGTGTTGAAATGCAGCGGAAACATTATTTTATATCCTCCGTCATTTTCTATCGCAATACAGTGCAAGACCCTTACTTTTAGCCAGACTTCGATAGCGAATATAGGACCAGATAATCTTTTTTTTATCTCGGACCAGCATTGCGCCGGAACTAGAAAGGAGGGGATAGTATTGAAGGGACAGATGAAGAAAGGCGAGAACATAAAGAATTTTTGCAGCTATTTCCACTTTTACTTTGCTGGCTAATTTTTGCTACAGGGCCGACGAAGGTGGGTGCTGTTACTCTGCTTTTTTAGTACATGATAGTGTCAGTCGCTGCCAATTATGTTCAGGGACCAGTGGCTATGCCTTCATCATTAAAACAAGCTGGCAACAACTAACACAACCACGCATTAATGCTGATCAGAAGAATTCAACACAATATTTCATGACTCAGTGCGGGCTCGGACTCACGACCCTCCGCTTTATAGTCTCGTGTTCTACTACTTCAGTCAACAGCATTTTGTAAGAAAGACAGTATGGTTTGTCTTGGCGGGGCGATAATCCTGATGATAACACAACTGCAAATGGGCCGAAATAACAGACTTAAGTGGGTAGCCTCGAAAAGAGCATAGCTCTTTCAACCTAACCTTATTTAACATGAAATCGGGCAGGAGAACTTTAGACACATCGTTTATTACTGACTTGCCACTGCCGATTGCCAGCAGTCTTTAGCAAATCGTGTTGTATCGAGGTGTAGATAAGGTCTATATTTTCGTATTTCCCTATTCCTTCTCCATTCGCAATCACAATATCATATCCGTCTTTGCACTACAGGGAATTAAGCACCGGCAATTCTAACACATACTCGTAATATCAGCTACTGCTCGAGAGCCTTGCGACTTCAAGAATAAAACACGATTACCTTTATTGGAAGCAATTAGTTGTTCCATTATAAATAGGACCAATTTCAAAATATATTGTTCTAAGCCAAGAGCTTCCAAGCACATAATTTCTTATTTTATGCTTGTGTTGATTGTTCCCTTTCGAGTGTAATTAATTTTATCAGGCGGCATAAGTGTGAATCTTTAATATGTGATAAAATAATTACTTTAGTATGTGCTTTTCGCAATTAAAAATATATATCATAAATTTTCATTAAAGGCTTTAAAACACTTTCACGATCACACTGGCCGCCTAGTACCTGCGAGTACACAACCTTCTCGTATGAATGTCCCAGCAGGAGTAAATTATTTAAATATTCTTGCTCTCTCCACAAGTCGTAGAGCAGATATAGGCAATGTGGGTGAGCGCACTTCACATTTATATAAATTCGCTCTTGAGAGTCACACGTATTGTGATTTGTGAGTAAAATCACAAAAATTGAGTTTCACAATTCAGTTCAATCACAATCTTTCAACCAAGACGGTTGTTTGAGCGCTTGTTGAAAAAAATTATTTAAGGGTGGGGGGAGGAGAATGCTCGTTTGTTTACAAAATTATGAGAGACACACACAAACTCAAAATGTTGATGTGTTTGTGCCTATGTCTGCTTCCAACGAATTCATCACTCCACTCGGATTGTTTTCTTTATTACTAACTCCGATTAAATATACAGAAAACTTCCTTCTGCTCCTACAAATAATAGTCTTTGCGGCCATTTTATTAGTTTATTCGTTCTAACAGGTTTCCAAGGTCCTGCTAATCATCCCACACCCAAATGTAATGCTGGATGGCTTTACAAACCTTTAAAATAGATTCAGCTTTGCGAATTCATATATTGGCAATTAGAATCGAACTGATGTCTTACTATTTATTTTAAACAGTTATCAGTATAAATGGTGCCACAAAAAATCGTTAGCATCGGAATTATTTTTAATATGACGTTTATCAGTCATGTTACAGACTTCTATTCCATTCGAAAAAAAAAATTCGGAATAAAATAATTTTTATTATGAACAGAATTACCTAGTGAATTTGAATATGATCAAAAGAATTGGAGGGTATATTCACTTTGTCATTCCGTGTGTAACGCAGCGAAATATCTCTCTAAGACCCCATGAAGTATATATATTCTTGATCAGTGATGAAATCTAAGACGATCTGGAGCATGTCCGCCCGTCCTTCCGTCTGTGGAAATCACGATTCAGTCCAAATATAAATATATCTTAAAGGTATAAATATATCTTAAAGGTTGACACAGGTTAAGTTCGGAGATGGGCTAAATCGGGCGAGAGGGAAAAAAGTTCCCCTAAGAAGAACTAAACCAACCTCTAAAAAACAACATAATTTTTAAAGTTTTTTTGTAATTTTGTTAAGCAAATGACATATTTTTATATTAAAGAAGGTCCAACGCGTTAAACTTGGAGCCATAAAATAAAAATTATTTTTGGACCCCGCCTCCTTTATTGGGCGTTATTATATGAAAAAATTGTGTAAAAATTTAACAAATTGTTTGTGCCTATGTCTGTCGTAGAGCAAGTGTGCCCAGAAGTTCTTTATGGAAGAGTAAACACCAATACATTGAAAGAAAAACTAATTTTTATTCAATATTTCTTTTTGTAAAAAAGAAATACATACAAAGCGACATCATACATTTTGGCGGAGACTGACGCAAATACCACTGATTCGTTAATAAGCGGAATGTAGGGTGTTTTAATGAGAGCAAAACTCGACAGGAATTTGAGAATTATTTTCAATTTTTTTTTTGTGTATTTTAATTTCAATTTGCGGAAGTGGGAGTGTTTTATTTTCTGTTTGTTTGGTGATTCCTTTAAATTTGTTATTATTTGATTGATTGATTGATTATAAATTTACGTTGTAGTTTTCATTGACTGTGTTGGCTTTTGTTGTTGTTGTTGTTGTTTGTGTTATTTCTATTCATACTCGTACTATATGTTTCTTGTTTTATAATAATTTCTGTTTGCAAAGCTATAACTTGTTCTTTATTGATATTTTCGTAATCGAATGTTTGTATTTTTTTTTTGTAAATTGTGTGTTTTGCTATTTTTTATTATAATTACTCGTATTATTATTATAATTATTATATATTTTTTTTGTTATTTAGAAGTTATTTTCTTTTTAATATTAATTTTTTAAATTGTGTCTGGTGTAGTTCTTTTTTTAATAATTTGTTGTTGTTTTATTAAATTAAACTTATAATTAAGTTGAATAAATTTTGTTTTTTTTTTTTCATTATTATTATTATTAAATAAGAAAACGAGAAATATATTGCTTGCTTTTGCTTTCATTCTTACAGAAACCAAACATTTTGTTATTGTTGCAATTAAATAATTAATCAATTAATTATATATGTATATGTATGTTTATGATTAAATTTGATATTATCTGTAGTTTATGTCTATTGTTAAAAATGTTATATTTCTTTATTTTTATTTTTGGGAATTTTCTTCAAAAAATTTCTAATAACTAAACTAGTCTATTGTTGTTAATTATTTAAACTTGATTATAACGTTACTTTTAAATTGTTTTTATTTTACTATATATGGTTTTGTTTTGTTTTGCTTTGTTTTTCTTTTGCTTTTCGCTTTGTATTCTTGTTTGTTGTTAATTCATCATTTTTCTTTTAGCATTTTCAGAATATTTTAGAATGGATAAAATGCAGCTATGCTGGAAGTACTAGTAAAATTTAGTATCACAGTATTTTATATAAGATCAAATTTATATATATTTATTTTTTGTTTGTTAATTTAACTTTTTTTTTTTTTTGTAATTTGTTATAAATGTTTGGTTTTTATTTTTTTATATAGTGAGTGAGTGAGTGAGTGTTTGGTGTTTGTTGGGTTTTGCCAAAGCCAAATCTCAGATCATTAAGTTGAATGCTTGAAAGCCACTACGCATGGGATTGCTTGAAATGTTAACTTTTCAAATTTGTTTGAACTTTATCTGATCCAAGACTTGAAATATTTGTGTTGTGTTTTTTTAGTCATTAAATTTATGTGAGTGTTTGTATTAGAGTTTTTGGAGCAAGCGGTTTGTTTTGTGAGAATATTGTGTTTTAATAAAAAGTCAGTGAATAGTGATTTGGTCTTGTTTATTTATTTTATAATTACTGATGTTGAGAAGACATTTTTTTTAAGTTACTAATTTTTTTTTACATTTTTATTTTTTAATTCAATCTTTAGTTATTTAAAGTCTACTAATATTTCGTTAATACAATTTCCATTTTAAAGCCTTTCATTGTGATACGAGTTCATATGAATGTGACGGTTTTAAAATATTTTTTGTCTTTTAATTTCAAATAGTTTGGAAAAATAAATTATAATAGAGTTAAGTAAACATTATTAAAATGTGGTGTTTATATGTTATGTTGTTTTCTTTTCTGTAAAATAGTGCAACATTTTGTGCACTTTTTATGGAAAAATGGTACTATTATATAATTTCAAAATAGTGAATTTATTACAAAATAAACTGCCATCCCTTAAGGATATTAATTTATGTCTTAAAACTCCGTCTAACTACAAATTTTAAAATAAATAAATTAAGTGAAAAAATTTTACATGTTTTCCAGCAAAGAAAACGCCATTAGAATGGGAGCAAAAATAGTTTTTTTTTTCGTTGCTACAAGTGAGCTGATCTGTAATATCCAGTATATCCGCCTGATATTTTTACGCCCAAAATGAAAGTGCGTTTGTTTTCAGTGTAAAAGAGAAGATTAGTGACATGTGGCAACGCTAAACTTACTCAGTACAGTTTATCATTTCACCATGAATGGATTAACAAAAACCAAATCATGGAATTTTATTACCAAAATTTGTTTTGTATAAGAAATATCTTCCTTAAATTACATTCATTTAAATAATTCGGGGCTCATTTATGCTCAATTGCGAAAGTTAAAGAATAGCCAATGCAGCCTCAAAGATGCATTATTGATTCGTACTTCTTCGAGAACGGCAAAAATCGAAACGTTATAGTCTAAAAAGCAAGCGCTACCTAAAATACTGTAATTCTCAGTAATTTTAAAACATTTTAAGGTCTCACTGTGTAAACCTCGTCATCAAAATTCTAAAATTTTGTTTTTATTTTAAATATATTTGTTTTCGACAGAACTACTTCAGGGGGGCGGTTACTGCGTAAATCGATTCGACTAGAAAACTGTTAGAAACTCTATGCTATTCACATAGTCACCCTTATTGTGTTTGGCGCTTTTCGCCTTCAGTTTCGACATTTTGTAATAGACTAAAGAAAACTTTACCTGTTTGTCTTTAAGCTATTACAATTTGTCGTATTCAAAGGCGTAAAACGCCAAACACAATAACAGTGAGTAATTCGAAAGCATTTTCTTTCGAATCGAATTACGCAGTTTTAGCCCCAGGTGACATAGTGGGCCAAGCAGTTAAACATTTTGCAAGGCAAAGAAAGTTTCATTTACGCCCTTAGGATTTTATTACCATTACATGATTTACATAAATAATTAAGCCATTAATTATTCCCCTGATTGCCATTATTATTTTACTATTCTTGTTGTTTCATGAAAAAAGAATACGAGAATTATGACACATTTTTCCAACATATACAAATTACCGCATTGGTTGAAAAGCTCAAAATTTGTCGCATAATAATTAATGATAAATTAAATATTTTTGTGCGTTTTTTTTTTGCTACATGACACAAATTTTATCTTTAATTTTATTTCTCCTGAAATCACTACGACTCACAGTGGGGCCAAAGACAGTAATTTCGCGGATTAATAAAAAAACAAATTCAAAAAACGTTGAAACTAGGTAAGAACGCGTTAAAAATAAACATTGTGGGAGAGAAACTAACAGGTTCGATAAGTCGTCATAAAAAGTTGGTTCTTTGGATTTAATCAAGACATATGCTAACGATACAATTAACGTTTCTATGCTCCAATACAAGTTTACTCAAAGACATAATAGCAAAATTCTTACCTCTTCGGAGCAATTATAAAAATAATAATAAGAAAAATAATAATAACCGAATCGAAATCTAAGAATTAGACTAAAACATTTTACAAAAAAAATTATAATAAGAATAATGATAATAATAACTTATAATGAAAATAAAATCAATATAAAGAAAATATTATAAGTAAAGATAAAAAAGTAATATATAAAAACTACATAAAAAATTAAAATAAGTTAGCAAATAACAAATCAAAGAAATATGCCCAAAAATATTCAATGATAAATTAAAATATGTAATACGATAAATAAGATATAAAATAACAACTTAAATCTATTATGTAAATTTTATTTGTCGAACTTATTCATGAGATAAGAATTCCTTTATTGGCCTCAAGTTCAAATCTGCTTCGCCACTTCTTTTTGTGGCTTTTTTTTAGGTAAATACTTTTATTGAATAAACCATATCAAGAACTGGTAAAATATTGAAAAAATATATACATTCTTATATAAAAGAAATATCGTAAGCTTAAAAAATTTAAAAAAAAAAAAAAATTCTTACATAAAAAAATAACTTAAGCTTAAAATATATTCGCAATTATTATTTTTGCAATTGATTTTGATATAATAGATTTTAAAAATTCCTTTATTGGACTCAAGTTCAAATCTGCAAATTATTTTTTTAATGAATTTTTATTAAATTCAAGATATTTTTTTATTAAAACTGCAATATTAACACAATTTCAAAAAACGATTGATCTCAGCAGCCAATACCTCTGGAAAAATTAAAGAGAAAAATGGATTATTTGCAATAATAATCGTCAGAGTTGGGGAATTTCGTGCCAATCAAAAGTGATTTAACTTAAAAATGAATATAAGAAGTTTCTATTTCGTTAAAAATATTGCTTAAATAGCCGATTTTCTTAATGAGTGGTGGTATCACCAGGGAAAGTGGAGAAATTTGAAGAAAGAACGCTGATGAGATGGTGTAGCGCCCTCGAAATCAGTACTAACCCTTTTTTTTAGTTTGATGATTATAAACATATTCTAATATTCCACTCTTAATTTCAAGAATTTAATAAAAATACATTAAAAAAATAATTACTTGCAAATAGCAGATATGAACTCGAGTCCGATAAAGGAATTTTATAAAATCTATTATATTAAAATGAAATGTATTGTAATATTAATCAAACGACTACTAGGTTTTTTATAAAATTTAAGTTCTTATAATTTTTATTCAATATTTCATTAACAGCTTGTTAACATCTTCAGGAAATAAAAGTTATATAATTTTTATTTCCTGTCGATGTTAACAAGCTGTTAACGAAATATTGAATAAAAATTATAAGAACTTAAATTTTATAAAAAAACGACCACTAGTTTGATTAATATTACAATAAACTGATAATGTCAATAAAAAAATCAAAATGAAATTTAAAAATAACAATTTCCAATATTTTTGTACCTTAAGCTATTTTTTATATAAGAATATATAAATTCTTCTGGTTTCTTGGCCTCTTTTTAATTATTATATTCTGATATTTTTAAGCTTAAGGTCTTTTTATTTTAGTTTCATTTTTAATTCCAATAAAGAGACCTTAAGCTTAAAAATATCAGAATATAATAAGAATATATACATATTTTTTCAATATTAAACCAGTTTTCGATATGGTTTTTCAGATAATATATTTCTCTGAAAAAGCCACAATAAGACAAAATAAGTAAAATTTTTATATAAAATAAAGAAACTTTTAGTTTAAAAAATATTAAAGATTATTATTGCTAGGTAAAAAATACTAGACATGTATGCAAGTAAGTAGCATAAATATGATATTTTTGGTTAATGCTTTGATTTGATAAAAGCAAAAAAACTCACCTCCCCAATATTCTGAAATATTCAGTACCAACCATGTAAATGACAAAATCGCTGCAAACATTTCTAAAATATCAATCAGCAAATATTTTTTTTCCAACTCACTAGAAGTCTTTATTAGCCACCTGTTTTTCTAAATAAAATAAAATTTCCCGTTTGGGTATTTACATTGAAACAACAATAATAAAAAAAACGAAAATTTGTTTCAATTAAAAATCCCAAACAAAAAATGTTATTTTATTTATAAAAAAACAGGACCTAATCGTTTAAAGTTGTTTTGGAAAAAGCAATTAAAAAATACCAAAACAAAAACATTTTATAAAAATAATTTGTATTTGTTTCCAGATATTTTTTTTTAAATTGTCTTTTTCAATACAACTTTAGGCAATACAACAACACAGCCTGTGAATTGAGCAATCATACAAATCATAAACACATTTACACAAAAGAAAAATTCATTTTTATTACTATTTCACACATATTAAAATAAAAGAAGAATTACAAAAGAGGAAAATAGAACTAAAAACTTATTTATTACAACATAACAAAGTGTGTGTGTGTGTGTGTATATATGACTCTGGTACAAAATTGTAAAGAAATAAAGATATTAAAAAAAGAATAATTAAAATATTTTACACTTTTAAAGATATTAGCAATTGTGTATTAAGACTGTTGTAGCAGTGAAAATTTCTAAAAAGGCAAAAATCTAATGAAATCGCTGTTTTACAATTTTACAACCTTTGTAAAACTTTAGCACATATAGCCGCTACATCAATTAATACACTTTGTGAATGCCTTTCTTAATCGTTTAACTAAACATTTCATTATTTTGTCATTATATTATAGATATTTAAAAGAAATATGTGGTAATAAAAAATATCTTTTACTAAGAATTAAAAGTGAAACAAATGACTAAAATATATTTTCAATATGAAAATTGTTTACAAAAGGGTATCCACTACAACAATTTTAAAAAGTAAATATTTCGAATTAGTTTTCCTGCTGTTCGGTATTAAAATTTCCCTGTTTTTATTGTTGGAAAATATATTTACAACATTTTTAATGTAAAGCAAGCGAAAAGTAAAATGTCCCATATACACATATATGTATATTTTTTATATATTTTTTTATTATATATTTTTTTATTATATATTTTTTTATTATATATTTTTTTTATTAATTTAGTTGCAATTTAATTGCTTAAAAGACAATTGCAACAGTTACTTAGAAAATTAAAAGTATATTATTAATAGTACTTTTCTTATTAAGAAAGAATATATAACATATAAATGAAGGTAAAAGGCGGTGTTTTCAATGACCGCTACATATAATCTAAGCTACTTTCAACTTGTTGGTTCTTTCCTAAAAACAAGTTTTTATTTTATACTTCTCATTTATTTCATTATTCTTAAAAAGTCACCACATTCGACATTTGACTGATAATAAGATTTCCTTTTCATTAGGGGAAAACTGACTAATGGAGTTCCAGATTTCCCCTTGTACTTGAGTTTGGCCAATTTCCATTCTGAAGCGCAATGGCTTCTGGTCCACCAGCTTTCTAATCAAGATTCAAGATTTTGTACAAAACGATATTTTTACGGTCCCATTGAATATTGGAATAGTATGGAAATTTGAATCATAGATTGTAAAAATCGGTTTCAAGGAATCAATAATTTTTTGAAGAAATACCAATTCACTATAGTGTACAAATCCCTTATGGTAAGAATTAGCATATGCTTGAAGAAGAATCCAAATTTTCGGATTTTCCCTTGCATAATGTTCGAATTTTGTCAATTCTTACCCCCTGAGAAGTTTTAAGTAGACAATGAATGTGTCTATAATATTTCCTTCGCAAAAAGTACCTTTTGACACAATACATATAACTACGAGAGAAGTGCCTCACGAAAAGTATTTTTATATAAAAAAAAAAAATATTTGGTTATTAAAAAGTGCAATTTATATAAAGTACTTTCACAAAAAATACTACTCATAAAAAATATGTTTAATAAGAAGTGCATGTTCTAGAAAGTACCTTTTATTAAAAGCAAGTTTTATTTATAACTTTTTTTACAAGATATTTTTTATGAAAAGAACGTTTAATAAAATATAGATTTTTATAAAATATAGTTTTTACGAAAAGTACCTTTCATTCCAAGTACGTTTTATGAACACTACCTTCTATAGCAAATACCTTTCATACAGAAGTACCTTTTTTTAAATTAGCATTTTCATAAATATCTGTTTTTAAAGATTATTTCCGTTACAAAAAGTATTTTTAATAAAAGTACACTTCATAAAAGCTACCTTTTATAAAAAGTACTTTTCACAAAAATGTACTTTTTATAATAAGTAACTTTCATACAGATACTTTTTATAAAAAGTACATTTTTGTGAAAAGTATTTTTAATATAAATACATTTCATAAAAGCTAACTTTTACTTTTTATGAAAAGTACTTTTTATAAAATGTACTTTGCATGAAAAATACTTTCCACAAAAAGTACTTTTCGTAAAAAATACTTTTAATAAAATTTAATTAACAGTACTTCTTATAAAAAGTACATTTCATAAAAAGTACTTTTCATAAAAAAGTACTTTGCACAAAAGTATTGCTCATAAAAAGTACTTTCCATACATATATTGATCATTAAAGGTACTTTTTATAAAAAGTACTTTTCATAAAAAGTACTTTCCATAACAAGCACTTTTCATAAAAAGTACTTTTCATAACAAGAACTTTTCATAAAAAGTACTTTTCATAACAACTACTTTCCATTAAAAATACTTTTCACAAGATGTACTTTTCATAAAAAGTACTTTTCATAACAGGTACTTTTCATAAAAAGTACTTTTTATAGTAAATACTTTTCATAAAAAGTACTTTTCATAAAAATAATTTTTCATAAAAAGTACTTTTCATACATATATGTATTGCTCATTAAAGGTACTTTTTATAAAAAGTACTTTCCATAACAAGTACTTTTCATAAAAAGTACTTTTCAAAAAAGGTACTTTTCATAACAACTACTTTCCATTAAAAATACTTTTCACAAGATGTACTTTTCAAAAAAGGTACTTTTCATAACAACTACTTTCCATTAAAAATACTTTTCACAAGATGTACTTTTCATAAAAAGTACTTTTCATAAAAGGTACTTTTCATAAAAAGTACTTTTCATAACAAATACTTTTCATAAAAAGTACCTTTCATAAAAATTATTTTTCATAAAAAGTACTTTTCATAAGAAGTACTATTCATAAGAAGTACTTTTCATAAGAAGTACTTTTCATGAAAAATACTTTTCATAAAAAGTAATTTTAATAAAAAGTACTTTTCATAAAAAGTACTTGTCATAAAAAGTACTTCTCATAAAAAGTACTTCTCATAAAAAGTAATTTTAAAAGAGTACCCTTTACAGAAAAAAGTTTATGAATTAACTACTTCTTACGTATAAGAAGGAGGTTTTATTAAAAGAATCTTTTACAAAAAGCACCAATAATAGTATATATAAAAAGCACAGACTTTTCTTTCATAGAAAACGGCACCTTTGAAGTTGTGCATTTTATAACTCCAATAAAAAGTACCTTTCGTAAAATGTGCCTTTTATGAAAACTAATTTTTATTACAATTAATTTTTAGTAAAATGGTGCTTGAATTACAATGGCCAATTACTGGAAAATGCAGAAGGCAAACAGTTTAAACATTTTTTTTGTATCGTTCTAAAATAACTTTTTAGCCACTAATTTTTTACTTTCACGATTTACAGAAGACATTTAAAATTGTTGTAGGGATACGATTTATTAAAGCAAAGGAAACCATAAATACATTAGAAGACACTTTATAAAAAAACATACACTAAAATTAATTTAAATGTTGGTATGGTTTAATTGTATTGGTATTGGGTATTGATGTATAGTATACGTTTATGTATGTATGTATGTACGTGTTGTATATACTACTGTATATATATGTAAGTTACATAAGCATGTACATAGTTTCTATGTAGGTATTTATGTGTCTAAAGACGTACATATATGTATGTTTCTAATGATTATGTTAACACGTGTATGGGTGTGTATGTGTGTTTTATATGCAAGTGTTGGTGTAGGTAGTATTATTTTAATTGTATATTCATTACTTTTTAGAATTGTTTGTTTTATGTTTAAGATTTTTTTCATAATTAATTTATTTTAATTTTATTTTTTTATTTTTATTGATTTTATTTTGTTTTTATTTTTTTGGACTAAAACGCCATAATACTTGCTTTACTTAGTTCCAGCATCTTAGCTACATTCTATTCTAGAAATATTCTAGAGCTCAATTTATTTAATGCCATCAACTTAGCGACAGCTGACTTTTTCAAAGGTCCTTGAGAACCTTTTAAAAATGTTATAAAGTTTTTAAGAATTTTCTGTCGAATGCCAAGAAAAATTTCTCTTATATTATTAACTAGTTCTTTGTTCAAAGAAAAGCAGAATGTTTGTAAAAACAAGATAGATTTTTGAATAGTTTTCCCATTGAGGAAAATTGTCTTACGTGGAAATTTGATGTGTGAATCTACAGCATTCACTTGACTTGCAAGTCCCTTAAAGTTTTCTTTAAGGTTGTGTGATTTAGGATCGGGACAAGGTTTATAATAAATAGCATTTATATTCTGAACTACAAAAGCCAGTTTTAGTAATTGCAATAAATAATTTTTCTTTGAAATTACTACTAAAACTTGTTGATTTACTTTTAAGTGTAACTGTAATTGTAAGAATAATAATAAATTTACTATCCAAAATACTAATTGAATCTTTTTTAATAATAGTAATAAATATTGTTTCTGTGATAATATTATACGTAAGATTTGTTTAATGAAGAGATAAAATATTTGTAAGAAATAAATTATCTTAATCATTTGCATAACTTGATCACTGATGATGATCAGTAGTGTCCTTAGAGAGATATTTGCTTTTTGCATAATTTTTAAGCTGATGATAGATTGATGTGTTTGCTGCTGTTGTAATTTCAATTGTATTAGATAGTGGAAAACAAAATTTTGTAGCAATGCTGCCTCGTTTGAAATTTCGATTTTAAGCAGTCATTCCGGAAGCGCAAATTCGTCTTGTTCTTGGGGTTTCTTCAGCCAGTTGCCCAGATCCTCGCGTCTGAAGGCGGCAAATAGTTCACGTTTGGCAATCTAAACGGTTCACCGGGGGGGAAAAAATTCAAATCAATAAATTTTTTTTCAAGTTTATAAAAGAAAAAAAAATCGTATAAAGAAATAAATAAAATCCAATTCATCTCCACCTGATAATCTTTAACTTTAGCCTTTGTCTGCCCGTAATCGGTTAGTATCTTCTTTTCCGGCAAGCCGGGTAGATTTTTCGCCAGATTGCCGTATTTACGGAAAAACATTTGTTTCGTTATGCGCGATATTTGATTGTTGACCGTTTTGCCAGTCAACGAATTCACCACTTCCACCTCAGTATCACCGGTTGTCCAATTAATACCGAAATTCGGTGCCTTGGCCTGATTGCGCGGCTCCGACGAGGTGAGCTGGGCCAAGCGCGGCTTATTGAGATGATAGGGTGGTGGAAGACCTTGTATGGATTTTTCAATGCGTCCGCAAACAGCACGATACATATGCTCGGGATGTAAAAGACTGCCCAATACTATGGAATGCAAATAGATTGGTTCTATAATACAGGACAGTAGAGATCCTTGGATGCCGACTATATTCCAGCGTGCTATTTTATCCGAACAAGACATGGTGAGGAGACGATGACCCTGGTTTAATAGTTACATATTTATTTTAAATGAAATTTACCACTTTTAATTAAATATATTTTATAGCTTTTTTTTCAAATGTATTATTCTGCCGTATTTATAAAATATAATTTACGTTGCATTGAAAATTTTACTTGAAATATTTTTTACGATTTTATTAAAATATTTGTTTTTATGAATACGACAGTATTAGTTTAACTTTAATTAACGTGTTTTATTTTTCAATTATGATAAACTTACGGCGCATGTGCAGCATTAAAAATATCAATTTAGTTTTGAACTTCAAATAAGTTGCTCCACATTAACGAATACACTTTAAGCATTATCTAACAAAATCGAATACAGCCCACATTTCATGTGAAAAAAAGTTTCCGTAAAGGCGGGTATTAATATTGTATTGGCATTAAAAATTATTATTTTGATTTGACTATAATCGATTAATTTTGTGACCGAATATTGAATATTTAAAAATACATAAATGAAAAGTGCATTTAAATTAAGGATCTAACGGTATCCCATATGGTCTAGTGGCTAGGATATCTGGCTTTCACCCAGAAGGCCCGGGTTCGATTCCCGGTATGGGAATGCTTTTTTATTTTAAATTATTATATTGTCGTCTAATAAATAACTCATATTTTTACTATATATTTTATATTTATTTTATTTTGTTCTAAAGCTGTGTTAAGGACAGGTCTGGAAATATTTTATTTATTAGATTATTTTTTAAAAATCATGTGATAGCTAACACAATATCATAAATTTGTATATGCAATTCACTATTTAACGATAAACTATACGACTGAACTTTTGAATTTACCATTTATATTTTGCCGGATTGGATAGAATTTTTATTTTACTTTTTATTGTTTGTTTCGCAAGCAAAATGTGCTCTTGATATTTGGCAACAAAATATTTTATTATAATACCTTAATGATATTAATTAATTACCATTTCTGCTATTGTATTGAAACTAAAAACAGTATTCGAGAGTTTTAATTAATTTCAATGCAACAAGAATAAGTGAAACTTGGCAACAAGGGTTTTAATGTCCCTGACATTATATTGACTTACTCACATATCCCATATGGTCTAGTGGCTAGGATATCTGGCTTTCACCCAGAAGGCCCGGGTTCGATTCCCGGTATGGGAAACAAGTTTATTTTAATTTTTAGTAATGTCTTCTAATATATTTTTCATTATTTGGCTATATACTTGCTCAATTCAAAGCTCGCCTTACGGTCGTAGTCACAGTCTAATTTTATAATTATACGGTACTGTATTTTTATTGCTGTCAATTTTCTGACAAGGATATGTTCCATCTAAGCGATTCAATTTTATACGATTGATTTTTTTTTATAATTGTATTGAGGAAAACAATACCGTTTTAAAAATAATTTGAAAAAAAAAAATAAGTTTAAATACCCTGCAGGAGGATAAGCGTTAATTGTCTTTAAGCTACTGGTACGATTACTAGTATAGGAAGCACTAGTTCAAAAGGTGATTGGACATATACAGAAAAGTACTAGTACTTCAAGTAGTTCATTTGTAGACTGATTTGACTTGTAGAATTTCATATTACTTTTTGATAATGTTTTAAAGCGAATTGCTAATTCCCATTTTCATTTATTTTATTTTTAATTGTTACAATTTTTAAACAAATTCAAATTTGAAACAAAGAATAGATTAGAAGACTTTGCCACCTGCATATCAGTTTATTTATTCGTTAATTTATGTAATTAAGCCGCAGTTGTGTTCAAAAAGTGACGCTTGTGTGTGTTCAAAAAGTGACATTTTAAAAACTTAATAAGAGGAACTTTCCATTTCCTCTTATAAACTAAGAATCAATGAACCAAAAATTGCTTGTGAAGACAAAGACTTAACAAATTTCATTGGGTTTAAAAAACTTAATAAATTTAGAAATTTTTTTTATATATGAACCAGTTCTTAATGCAGAACTGATTATACTAGTATCCGACTAGAAGAAATTATACTAGTACTCATCTAGTACTAATAGTACTAGTATCCCCCTAGTTTCCATGTAGTACCAATGGTACTAGTAATTTTCCAAACACACTCAATCTTAATTTGAGCATGAATATGGTATAGGAAAGTTCACAGTTGGGAACTAGTACTGGTGATTTTTGTACTAGTGCAATACTAATTTGATACTAGTTCGATCTCCGTTAGGGTATGTAATAACACACACTAGAAAAAACAAGAGTTTTTATTATGATATACATACGTTTAATTAATTTCAATTCAATTTTTTAACTACTTTAACTAAATTTCTTATCGTGGAAAACTTCTCAAATATATTGTATCACATTAGAATTCCCACAACTGGCTGCAGGGACTATATTTAAGTGATATTTTTAATATTTCCAGCATAAAACCTACAACCGAACTTATGCATCAATCTATTATATATCATATATAAGAAATATCCAATACTATAACATCAGAGTTCGTATTAGACGACTGTTTAATTATTTTACGCATTTCTGTTATATTCGAGAGTTTTAATTAATTGTTATTTGACAGGAAGTTAACGGTGATTTAAGTGCAATTCGGCAACAAGGTATTTAATCTAGTCTATACCAACTGTTAGTCAAAGCTCAATATATATCCCATATGGTCTAGTGGCTAGGATATCTGGCTTTCACCCAGAAGGCCCGGGTTCGATTCCCGGTATGGGAAAGATTTTTTGAATTGTCGAAAATATTTAAATTATTTGCGTGTTCTATACATATGTGACCGACTGTATGACTGAATAGAAAAAGTATATCAAGCAGAACCCAAAATTGTGTCACATACGGTTCAGATTTCGAAGGAGTCATAGATCTAAGCAAGTGCTACCAGTTTACATCTTTCAAAGACAAGAAGACCTTTTGTAGCTGTGCAGCACTAGATCGCAATCTATGTTTATGCGGGTATTCTAATATTTAATGCAAAACTTGTTTAGTCGAATTTTTCTTCATTATTTAAAAAAACAGTAAATAAAATTTATGCCGGCATTGTTTTAAATTGCGTCGTGATGACTTTTCTTGTTGACAACGTATTGTACCGTCATATCGAGAGTAATTTTAAAAGCCAATTTCGACGGCAGAAACCTATAACAAGAGCTTAACTGCACGCGCATATGGAAAACTAAAAACTTGCCGAAGTTGGAAAATATTTGATCTTCCTCTATCTTTGATTTTATGAGATTTGAACTGGGTACATATTTATAGGTCTATACGTTTGTATGACGTGCGTACATAATTCATGATCTTTACAAAAACTACTCTTAACAAGTTAATAGCACATATCCCATATGGTCTAGTGGCTAGGATATCTGGCTTTCACCCAGAAGGCCCGGGTTCGATTCCCGGTATGGGAAGTTTTTTTTTTTTATTAAGCTGAAGCATCATTGAGTTCAAAATACGATACTTTAAATTTTCAAATCTACAATTGAGTTTATCTTAATTGAAAATATATATAAAACGTTAATCAAGTGTTTGAAATTATCAAATAAACTTACCTCTAAAACACCATCCCAGGTTTGTATACCATCACTACTCTTAACAGGTATGGTGCCCTCCCCAGACTCAATCTTAGTACGCAATTGACCACGGGCTTTTCTATTTATTGATGGCAGTAGTTGAAGTCGCAGAATGGGAGTAGTAGTAGTGGTGATTTATTTTAGATTTTGAATTTGTTTTTTTTAATTCAGTTTTATTTTTATTTTTTGTCAATACATATAAAAATTATTGGGTTAAAAAAAGTTTTTGTGTTAGAAAAAAACAAAAAAAAAAACGAAAAAACATTTTTACAGCAACAATAAGTAAAATATGAATTTGTAGTTGTAGTAGTAGAGTAAAAGAGCATAAAGAATTGATTTAACAATTAAAAAATATAATAAATTTAATACACATGAACTCAAAATTTCATTGATTTTACAAAAATGAGAGATTTAAGAGCACAATGTTTTTTCAAAGTTAGACAAAATTCGAGAGAATTAAGGAAGAGCGGAAGGAGTAAAATATTTTAAATTAACAGAGATAAGCAATTGAAAAATTTATCAATTTTAGAAAAAAAAAAATCAAAGGAATTAAATGATTTAACTAAAATATGAATTTTCTTACGAGGTCAGTCATAATTTGTACCTATAAAAATAATTGTTGAAAAAAATTTACAGCTGACTTTTTTTTGGTTTTGAGATAAATTAAAAATTGCCACATTAGCAATTACTTATTTGAGGATTTTAGGTGGCGATTTATATGATGTAACATATTTTTGATGCTGAATTTTTTTTTTTTTTTTTTTGAAAATGGTCATATATCAGTCATAAGCCCTGATGCGGTAAATGAATAATAGCGCAAGAATGGGTTATGATGTGATGTTGTATATCCTGGAGCATATTTGTGGGCAGAAAGCCCATGGCTTTCATCAGTCATGAGAAAAGTTCACACATGACAGACGACTACAACTTTCCCGCACTGTACTTTCAAATAGTCACAGATTTTCTTAATTGCCAGCTGGTTCCGACGCAGTAACTTCATGAGCTCTAAAACCTTTTTGAAAACAAATTGTGTCGCGACGGTAGTTCCAAGACTGGCCTCGTAAGAAACGTTACATATTTTTCTCATTTACAATTTTGTTGTTGCTTTAAAAAACATTCGCTGCATGATTAACGGAAATCATGAAATAAAACTGAAAAAAAATACTCCAAATGGATTTGAAACTGAACGAAATTAATAATTCAAACTAAAATAATTTTTGAGAGTTTTCAAAAATTCAAGTATTTAAAAATAAATTTCGTTTTTGTGTGTATGAGTATGTAGACAGCGGGTTGTATTTAGCCAGGTTACCGTTAACATCCCATATGGTCTAGTGGCTAGGATATCTGGCTTTCACCCAGAAGGCCCGGGTTCGATTCCCGGTATGGGAAGAGCTTTTTTGTTTACTTTTTGCATTTTTCATTTATTTTTAAATACTTTAGTTTTTGAAAATTTCACATCCAAAAATTTGCTTTTTTTATTTTTTTTGTTATTTTTTTACTCTACTTGTTCTACAAAAGAAATTATTGGTAAATTATCTTTTTTTTTTTTTTGTAAATTACTTTTTTATGTATGTAAAAATTGATTTTTTAAATATTTAAAAAAACAAGAAATATTATTATATAAAAAAAAAAGAATATATCAAAGATATTAATTTTTTACCTATTTGGGTGTTTATCAACACTCGAGTCATTTTCGTGGGGACTAAAAATGCGAGCATCCCCACAAGGCGCTGTGTTAATGTACAGATGAAAATGTACACCGGTTTTCAATTTGTACGGGTATTGCGCATTTTCTTGGTTCCTCACGAAAATTGACTGATTTGCTGTTGCTATAAAAATAAATAAAATAAATTTTTGTTTTCATTAATGTCATGGTTTTTTTGCTGGCGGCTTCATTTCTTTAAAAAATGTTTTCAAAACAAACGAAAATAACTGTTGTTAAGGGGTGGGGTGTTAATTGATTATAAAAAATATTCTTTCTTTAGTACTTTAATTATTAAAATATATGCTGGTGTTAAGTTTAAGTTTTATTCAGGATGAAAAAATAATTTTTTTTTTATTTTCTACTAAATAAAAAGAAGAAAAACTAAATTGACATTAAAAACTCTTACATTGTCATTGAACTTTTAGTTAAGAAAAAAATAATAATAATAATTAAAAATTATAATAAATGTTTAGCTATTGAGAAATTAATAAAAATGTTAAATTTGCAATGAAAATTAGTTGGATGAATTTAAATCGGGTGGTTTTTTTTGATTATGCATTGACATTACTGACTTATATCCCATATGGTCTAGTGGCTAGGATATCTGGCTTTCACCCAGAAGGCCCGGGTTCGATTCCCGGTATGGGAAACAGTTTTTTTTTTGTCACATAAATTTTTCTTTAATACATTTATTTTGATTGTTAGTTTTATTTTTTCAAGGTGTACACATTTTTTTTAATTAAAATAGCCGTTAAAGTTAAGTTTGTTTTAACATCCGTAACCAAAAATACATTTTACATAAATTTTGTTATATCACTTTGAAACTATTTTTTTTCACATTTAGAATATTAACTCACATTAAACAAGCATGCAATTGTTCTGTTGTTAAATTTAAAAAACAAATATTTATATTATTTAAAAATTTAAAATTTACTGCCTGTTCGTCGATGTGGCAATGCATCCTTCGTTCGAATAAATAAACTTCCAAAAATTGTTTTTATTTTTTATATTATTATTTAATCGATCGAACAATAAACATATTGCGTCATTCCCGAATAGGCAGTTCATACAATATTCCAGTTTACAACCCATATGTTCTAGTGGCTAGGATATCTGGCTTTTATCCAGAAGGGCCGGGTTCAATACCCGGGCCTTCATGTCAAAGGGAATTAAGACAAGATGCACTAAATTTCACAGCGATAAGACTCTCTTACTGCTTTCTTGCTCCAAACACTAAAAAGAGCAATTGATATTATTTATCTCAGAATGATCATATCGAAGGATCTTGTTCTCTCTCTACTTTGCAGCATTCGTATATTAAAGGCAAGAACGAACACGCACTCCATTTTC
The DNA here is from genome assembly GCA_951800035.1 of Linnaemya tessellans. Classification (NCBI taxonomy): domain Eukaryota; kingdom Metazoa; phylum Arthropoda; class Insecta; order Diptera; family Tachinidae; genus Linnaemya; species Linnaemya tessellans. Next base: position 22,663,514 of record OX637536.1, on the reverse strand, counting down.
TGCTGCGTGCAACTTATTAAAGGTCATGTTTTCTACGTGGAAAACTTTATTAAACACATTATCCGATTATTTCTGTGACGTGACACCGAAGCTGCCCTAATAACTATATCGCTAATGGAATTAGCAGACAGGAGACGAATATATAGTATAACAATTTATAGTTTTATTTTCGCTAATAGTTGCAGCTGCAGGCAATAATTGCAAACTCAGATATTAATATTGAGATTTCCTGTATTTTTAAATGCAGTATAAACTTTTAGCAAAAGTCGTGTACACTTACGCACAATTTTGTGGTACACTTTTATGTATGATGTTGTCCCCTAATGTTTATGGAAAAAATCTAGTTTAACAGCTATTTCTCTGTAGATATGCACAATTTATATATACTTTCCTAAATTCGTAGTATAAAAGGGTTAAAGGCCTTTTGCTTAAAAAGCAACAACAAAATCTTGCTAATTCGTTACTGTTTCCCCTTTATCTTTATGGCCTAAAAAATTACTGAGTAGCGCAAGGAGTTACAGATTGCTTCGGTGTTTGTATTTTTTTTTAACGGATTTCAATGAAAAAGTATTTTTTTTTTAAATCTTCAATTCTACAAGGTGTCCTTTGGGAAGCTATACTACTTTGTTTGCTTATAAGTTGTTATCTTATATTGTGATAAATGTTTTATTTAATGTCGGCAATTATGAATGGAATACAATATCAGCTAAATGTACGTCTCTGTTAGCCTCACAGACCTTTTGAGCACGTTTTCTATTGAGGTGGATGGATTGTTTTGAACACTTTCTTGAGCAGCAGTAATGTTTGCAGCCGATCTTGCAGTACGTTGTGGTCCATGCTTGGGCCTAACACCTATCACAGACCCGCTTTCATCGAAATAATTCACGACACGATAAATAATGCGCTTTGTTGTTTCTCCCCAAAAATTTAACGTAACTTTCTCATCGTCACAGTAATCGATAATTGATTTTGATAAAACGTTTTAAAGATTAAAGCACATTGGTTTATCGCATATTTTTATATCCTCCAAAAAAGAATATGGAGGGTATATTCATTTTGTCATTCCGTTTGTAACGCAGCGAAATATCCATCTGAATTCCCATAAAGTATATATATTCTTGATCAGTGATGAAACCCAAGACGATTTGAGCCTGTCCGTCCGTCCGTCCGTCTGTGGAAATTACGATTCAGTCCAAACGAAAAGCGCTAGACTCTTGAAATTTGGTATAAATATATCTTGAAGGATAGCACAGGTTAACTTCGGAGATGAGCTAAATCGGGCAAGAGGGAAAAAATATCCCCTAAGAAGAACTAAACCAACCTCTAAAAACAACATAATTTTTAAAGTTTTTTTTTTTAAATTATGTATGAATTTTTATTAGTCGAACTTTCTTATGTAAATTGTTATTTTTTTGAACGGGCTTAAGTTCGAATCTGCATGACTGCAAATGATTTTTTATTATTTTATTAATAAATGAATTTGTTCAAATTCTATTTATTATTTTTTATATTAAGATTGGAATATTAAGAATATTTTCAATAATCATCAAACCAGCAGAAACAAATTTTTTTTGCAATTTTGTTAAGCAAATGATATATTTTTACATCAAAGAAGGTACACAGCGTTGAACTGGCAGCCAGAAAAGCAGAAAAATTATTTTTTTGGAACCCGCCCCTTTTAGTGTGCCTTGACGTTATTGTAAACATTTAAAAAATTTTATTCCTTAAGCCTACAATCCCTAAAAATGTAAGTTTTAAGCTTTTTTGGCGAAACTGACATGTTCTGAGATGTTTCTGTACCTTATCCAATTTTTCTTAAATAAAATATCGCTCGAAAACTACTTCTTTCCTTACCTAGTCCTGGGTTCATTTTTATAATATGATTATTTCAACATTAATTTTAATGGAATTAGTGACCTAGTAAATTTAACACAAATAAATACCAAAATTAAATTTTTTGGATAAAAGTTAATTACTAATTTTTATACCCTCCAAAAAAAAGAATTGGATATATTCACTTTGACCTTCCGTATGTAACGCAGCGAAATATTCCTCTAAGACCCCATGCAAAATATATATTCTTTATCAGTGATAAAACCCAAGACGAGCTAGCCATGTCCGTCTCTCTCTATCCATCCGTCTGTGGATATCAGTCCAAATGTAAAGAGTCAGACTCTTGAAATTTGGTATAGAGAAGTTTTGAAGGATAGCACAGGTCAGGTTCGTAAATCGGGCAAGAGGGAAAAAATTTCCCCTAAGAAGAACTTAGCCAACCTCAAAAAAACAACATAATTTTTACAGTTTTTTTTTTTGTAATCTTGTTAAGCAAATGATATATTTTTATGTCAAAGAAGGTCCAACGCGTTAAACTTGGAGCCATAAAATAAATAAAAAAATTTTGGACCCCGCCCCCTTTAGTGGGCGTTATTATATGTAAAAATAGTGTAAACATTTAATTACTTAAGCCTACATTCCTTGAAAACAACATTGTTAATGACGAAGCTGGGACGTAACCTGATACTTCTCTGCCCTACCCCTTCTCCCCCTTTGCCCACTAAATGACCCTACAATTTTTTTTTTTATATTTTTTGTATTTAATTATCCCAAACATTTATTTTTCGAGTTTTATGATAAAGGTGAAATGTCTTCCCCACAGCCCCTGCCAGAGCGACCCCGCCAAAATGCAGTTTTAATACCCTCCAAAGAGAATTGGACACCCACAGCCCTTGCTGTGAGAATATATATATTCTTGATCAGTGATGAAATCTGAGACGATTTAGCAATGCCCATACATTCGTCTGTGGAAAAAATTATATAGTCTATTTTTGGATCCCGCCCCCTTTAATGGGCATTGACGTACGATATTATAGGCAAAAATAGTGTAAATATTGAACAATTTGTATTCCTTAAGCCTATATGAAGCTGACATTTTCTCTGATCTTGCAGAGGTGAAACGTCTCTACCACGGCTCTTTCCGGAATGACTCTCTCAAAATAGATTTAAAATTGGGTACAGAGTTGTCTCAAAGGAACTCTGTTCCACAAAGTTAAACATTTAAAATTTACTTACTAAATATTTGGAGGGTATTTAAGATTCGACCCGGTCGAATATAACGTTTTTACTTGTTTCATAATAAATTTGCCACGTGTCTACTTCACGACTGCCAAATATGAACTGTTAAGGCTAATGTTCAACACAATGGCGCCAAAACACAGTAGTATACCTTCCCGGCGGACACCCTGAAATTGCATATTTGAACACCCAAGCCAAATTTGAAGCCATAAGATACTATATACGAGTAGTTCGCACCAATTTTGATGTTATTTACAATGATATTTACACACAAGAGAAAAATGAAAGATTTCATGATAAAACTGAAAGCATAGTGGACATGATAAATGAGCACAACATTCAGTGAATAAAAAAAGAGGGAAAGCACAGAGAACAAAAAAATATATTAACAAAGCAAAGCATCAACCAATTGTGAATAAAATGAAAAGTATTAAATGTTAAAAATACATAAATGAATATATGCAAAGAAAAATATAATAAAAATTAATATACATTCCTAAATTATAATTTATAAGTTTTATAACTATAAGTTTTAAATTATAGGTTTTATATACAACAGAAACATTTCGGAAAAAGTTCAATAAGCGAAAAAAGGACTTTTCAGGGGGAGTCTTTTTTTTGTTTTTTGTTCAGGGGAAAGACAGAAAGAAAACATGCAGAATAACATTTTTCAAAATGGGTTCTTTTGTTTTGATATATATAATATATTATTTTTGTTATTATTATTTCTTTTCTTTTTTCTTTTAGCTATCAATATACTATTTGTTAAATAATATTATTTTTGTAGCATAAAATAGTTTAAGCTCAACTTACCATGATTGAAGTGTAGCTCCAGCTGTGCATACAAATATTTCATAAAACAGCGCCGAGATACTATTTCGGCATGCGAATCATTAAGAACGGTGCCATTAATGCTCATGTGCTCACCACTGACACATTTGGTACCAGTTGATACGGAAATAACCTAAAAGGAGGGGGAAAATTTTAATTTTTTATTTTGTGTTTTTTTCTTCAAGCATTATTGTCAGGTCAGTGCTGCCTACTAAAACTTCTTTAACAAAAAAAAAACTTACTTGAGCCTCATTGAAATTCATATTTTCCGTCATGACGATGCCGGCCAAAACTTTGCGACGCGAATACGACTCTTGACCCTTAATCACCTCCATGAATTTTTCCAATACTAAACGGCCGATGGTATCGGCATGAATTTGTGGCAATTCCATGGAAGCTGACTTATCATCCATGGGCAAGGGTAGACTCTTTTGGGGATGCATCATTGGACTGTAGGAGATATTGCAAAGGGAAGCAAGAGCTGCCTTGGCGGCAGCATTTTTGGCCAATTTTTTTGATGGACCTGAAAGAGAAGAAAAGCAAATTATTATTGTTTGATTTAAAAGTATTTCGTTTTAAAGAAAATATATTCAGCCTTATTTTGTATGGCCTTTTTCGCCTTCAGCTTCGACATTTTTTAATAGATTAAAGAAAATTTTAGTTTTTTGTTATTAAGCTATTACAATGTGTCGAATTTGAAGGCGTAAAACGCCAAACACAATAAGGCTGATTGTATTTAGAGGCATTATTTCGTGCGAGTATTTAACAAAACAAAAAAAAACCGTTTTCTTTGTGCTAAAAATATATTCACTCTTATAGTGTTTGACGTTTTTGGCCTTCAGATTCGACATTTTGTAATAGATTAAAGAAAAGTTTAGCTTTTCCATTTTGTCGAATTTTAAGGCGTAGAACGCCAAATACGATAAGGGTGGTTTTTTTCACCGCCATTTACAGCGCAACACTTGGTTTGCATTCTTAGTAACAGTCTTAGAGTGGCCATAAAAATCTATGATATAAGCGATGCTAGAGCACCGGTCAATACCCTGCTGAAGAGCACGCAAAAATATATCTAGGGATGGGGGCCATAAGTATCAAGTGTGTATTCAAGCAGTTTTGGTGGCAGAGTAGCTCCGGATGGGTTAAACCGATTTTATAAAATTACCGCATTCGGTACTCAACGGAATTTCAATACAATTAAAGCACAAATTTCGTTCGCTATCGAATTCCATGCTGCCCTCTTCATAAAAACTAATTTAGGCTTGAGAAGAATTTTAAAATGAAACAAAAAAAAAAAAAACTGAAATTGTTATAAAGACGGCAGACATATTAATTTTTGTTTTCACTAAAAATATATGCTACTAATTTTTTAAATTTATTTAAATGAAACCTTGACATATAAAATTTGTTTTATATTATTATTTTTTAATTGTATTCCTTTAAAGCATTTTGCAGTTTCATAAGCTACATTCACATCTATCAAATATTTGACGTAATGAGCGTAATCAATAATTTCTGGTTTGATTTTTTATAATTTTAGGAAACAATTTTAAAGTGAGCCTGTCTCTATTTGTTAAAAATTTCAACACACAATCAGTGTATCACACAATAAGTAACGCATCGAAATATCCATCTCAGACCCCATAAAGTATATATATTCTTGATCAGTGATGAAATCTAAGACGATCTGAGCATGTCCGTCCGTCTGTGGAAATCACGATTCAGTCCAAACGAAAATAGCTAGACCCTTAAAATTTGGTATAAATATATTTTGAAGCTTAGAGCAGGTTAAGTTCGAAGATGGGCTAAATCGGGCAAGAGGGAAAAAAGTTCCCCTAAGAAGAACTAAACCAACCCAGAAAAAACAACATAATTTTTAAAGTTTTTTGGTTATTATGTTAAGCAAATGATATATTTTGATGTCAAATAAGGTCCAACGCCTTAAATTTGGAGCCATAAAATAAAAAAAAAAATTTTGGACACCGCCCACTTTAGTGGGCGTTATTATATGCAAAAATAGCATAAAAATTTAACAAATTGTTTTACTTAAGCCTACATTCTTTAAAAATAAAATTTTTAAGCCTTAATGACGAAGCTGAGACGTAACCCAGTACTACTCTGCCCTACCCCTTCCTCCCCCTTCACCCTCTAAATGACCCTACCAAAAAAAAATAAAAAATTTTTTAATTTTGTATATAATCATCCCGAGCATTTATTTTTAGAGCTTAGTGACTGCCGATTTCTGCCCTACCCCTGCCTCCCCCTTTGCCCGCTAAATGACCCCACCAAAAAAAAATTTTTTTTTTTATATATTGTAAATAATCATCCCAAGTATTTTTTTTGAGAGCTTTATGACTGCCGATTTCTGCCCTACCCCTGCCTCCCCCTTTGTTCGCTAAATAACCCTACAAAAAAAAAATTTAATTTTGTAAATAATCATCCCAAGCATTTATTTTTAGAGTTATATGACTGCCTGTTTTCACCCTACCCCTTGATGTTCTTTTGTCCTCTATATGAACCTATCAAGAAAAATAAATTTTAATTTTGTATATAATCATCCCAAGCATTTATTTTTAGAGTTTTATGACTACCTGTTTCTGCCCTACCCCCTCGTCTCCTTTTGTCCCCTAAATGACCCTATAAAAAAATATATAAAATTTTATTTTGTATATAATTATCCCAACCATTTATTTTTAGAGTTTTATGGCAAAGGTGAAATGTTTCCCCCACAGCCCATGCCAGAACGACCCCGCCAAAATACAGTTTTTATACCCTCCAACGAGAATTTGACCCTATAAGGTAAATATGTATATTCTTGATCAGTGATGAAGTCTAAGACGGTATAGCAATGCCCATACGTTCGTCTGTGGAAAACATGATATTGTCTATTTTTGAACCCCGCCCCCTTTAGTGGGCATTGACGTACGATATTATGTAAAGGAATTCTGTTCCACCAAGTTAAACATTTTAAATTCACTTACTAAATATTTGGAGGGTATTTAAGATTCGACCCGGTCGAATATAACGTTTTTACTTGTTTTATTTATTATTATTTTTGTTTTAATTCTTTTGCTACAAAGCAATTTGCCGTTTCTTACAATTTCTTTTTATGTGATTGGGTCCGTGACAGTGATAGCAGAAGAATAAATTTTTGCCTCGATTCAATTTCTTTCTAAGCGCCAACGCATAAGTGTGATCAAAATCTTTCAGATCGTGGTTAGTAATTAAATATTGCCTCAAGTTCGAACTCCGTAGGCCATTAAGAAATTGCAGTAGTAAAATACGATCTTCAAAATTGCGTTGCGCGGCCAAAGTCTTTAGGGAGTCGCCAAAACTTTTTAAAGTTTCCCGGGGCTTTTGTTTGCATTGAAAAAATTCCAAATCCTTTGAGAGCTCAAATTGTTGTGATCGGAAATAGTTTTGAAATTTCTCCACCAACTGCATGTACGAAAAATTGTGTTCCGTTTGAGGCGCCAAAAGTTCAATTAAAATTTCATAGAATTTTTTATTCGCCATGCTGATTAGAAATGAAATTCGTTTAGAATCCGCTTGGATGTCATTTATAATGAAAATGTGATTTAAGCGTTGCACATATTGATGGAAATTTCCCGTGGACGGATCAAAGACTTCTGTAGAGTTGAGGAAGAGATTTACTGCAGACGAAGTTTTATGATCTTGACTCATGTTTGTTTTCCTATGGCAGACTTTACACAAAAACAGAAAATTTTTTAAGCGAAGAGCGTCCGATTGATTTTAAGATCTTTCAACAACTGAATGCTTTGAATTTTACTTTTAACATACGAGAGTATGTTTTGTTGTCGTTTGTTGCAAATAATGTAATTTGAAACTTCAGTATTTAAGAAAAACCAAACAAAAGACTGCCAGGAAATATATAAACAAGCAATCTGTTTGTTTAATATTGAAATTCAGCAGTATTGAGAATTTATTAGAAATAAATTACAAGTCAGAAGATATTACGGAGAAAGAATATACGAGGACGGACCAATCAGCCCGTGATCTTAACTGAAGGAGCGAAACTGCTGAACAACCACCTGCCAGCAGACTGCCCGCCAAAATCAAAAAAAAAAATATATATATACAGTAGTCGCTCGGTTATATGAACTAATTCAAACAGAGCCTGTTCACTAAATGGAGAAGTTCACTAAATCGAGAGAATAAAAAATAAGTAATTCATATGACTTTTATTAAATTAAGTTTTTATTTTTAATGTTTTTTAATAATTAATGAACATGAAAGAAGTCGGTTATATTTTTTTGTACTTGTTTTGCTTCAAGAGATTTTGCCTTGTCCCTGCATTTGCGCAATACCAAAATATCATTAATATCAGATATAATACTTTCACTCCAAGCAATAACTTTATTGAATGCTTCGATTGCCTCCGTTTTGCCTTCGATATCACCAGAAGCATTTCTATAGGGCAGGAATGTAAGACGTGCTTTTTCGGTTTTTCTTCCAGGTGCACTTTTTTGCACTTCTTAAAACGTATGTTTTGTCTGGAAGCAGTTTCCAAAATAGGGCAGTTTCGTCCGCTTTGTAAATTTCATCATGCATTGAATTGTGTTCTACTATTAAAGAATGGAGTTCTTTTTTAAAAGGTTCTACAAACTCCGGATTGGACGATAATTTTTCACCGGATATCTATAAAAAACCGTATACCAAATCGTCGCTTAAATTTCTGCAGCCACCCATCACTTTTTTCTTTCAATTGGTCGTTTAAATATTTTGCTTTTGTTGATTGAACCAATGATATAGCTTCGCCTCCTCCAACGACATTTCAGCTTCTCTCAATGTTCTCCTTTTAACTTTTTCTTTACTTTTTGCAGTTACTTCCAAAATCGGATTTTTATTTTTCTTTATAGCACAAATTGTTGACTTGGCCATCTGTGTGCAAGAGAAGTGACGCACCTTTATCCAAACTTGCCAAAATTTCACTTTTTTCAGATAACGTTAACACCTTGCGCATCATCTTCGATGGAATATGTAACAAACACTAAAGACTTTAAACAGCTGTTTTGTATTCGTACGCACGCTCTTGCTTATCTCGGGGAAGAACCGATTTTTAATATGTAAGATAATCACTCAACAACTCAACACTCAAAACATTAACAAAATCAACAGTTTGAGGTTTTTCACTTATTTCGGGGAAGAACATACTTCCAATAAGACAAACATTTAAAAAAAATTAACGGTTGAAAGCTGTTCACATAATAGAGATAGGCTGTGTTCACTCTTTAGAACCCCATGTGTTTAAATTTTGTTGTTCACTATTCTGGATGTTCATATAACCGAGCGGCTACTGTATAATAAATAAATATAAAATGCATACATACGAGGGTGGATCAATTAATACTTAAAAAGAACAACAGTTGTTGCTATCAACAGGCATTTGCCAGAAAACTGCTAACAAAAAAGCTGCGCTTGTCACGTGACATAACGTGAGGAAAAAATGTGAAAAAAGTGATTAACGTGGGAAATTATTTTTTGGAGAAAATAAACCTGAAATTGAGAAATTTATTATAGGAAATTCTAAATCATTAATTTTAATGGTAAAAAAAGAGATTTGCTAATTTTCAACACTCTAACCATTCTGCACCCCAAGTTAAGATTTCTATATCAGGGGTGCTCAGTAGGAAGAACGTATTTTCCACTCGAAGTCACACGTATTCTTATTCTCTTTTATTTTATTCTTCTCTGAGAACAATTTTTTCTCATTTTACCCATACACAATGGGAGATATTCCGTACGTTATATGAAAAAGTATTGTATGCTAAAGAATTAAAATTAAATATAGAAAAATATACTATTTTATAAAAAAAAATCTTCCATAAAAAATTATATGCTTCTAATAAGCATAAATTTTCCTAACTTAAAATACCTTTCTCTATAGAAAAATAGGGTTTTCTAAAGAAAATACAAATTTTTTTACACAAGAAATGATGTGTTCTATGGCAAAAATAAAAAAATCTTTAAAAAAATCATTTAAGTTTATTTAGATAGAAACAATTAATTTAACACACATTTTTTCTTACAAAAATCTTGTACAACAATTACGTTTACAAAAATATGTATATTCTATAATATATTTTTCCAATATAGAATACAGAAAAATAGTGAAAATTATTTTTTTTGACAATTTTTAACATCATATATAAAAAAAACATACAAACGTCCGCCTCACATGTACATTCCTCGCCGTTTCAGCGACAACTGAATCAAATATAGAAAAACAAACAAATTAATAGGTATGACCCATTGTGCATTCTGTTTGACTCAATTATGTTATTATATAAGTGAGGGAAATTGTTCTGAGCATGCCTGTTCTATATCCGAAAACAGTTGAAACAACTAAGAACGTTATATTCGTCCCAGTCGAATTTTGATTACCCTCCAAATATTTAGTATATATATTAAAAAAATTTTAGCCTGCTGTGCCAGAGGTCCTGTAAGAGATTACTGTTCCCAATTTTAAAACTATATTTTGACAGAGTGACTTCGCGAAGGGCCGTGGGGGAGACATCTCATCTTTGTCGTAAGAAAATGAAAATAAATTTGTTGGGTTAATAAAGTTTTTTTTTTTTTTGCTATAGGGTCATTTAAAGGGCAAAGGGACGGCATAGGGCAGAGGACGATCAGATCACGTCTTAGCTTCGTTAAAAATTTAATTTGTAAGGAATCTAAATTTAAGTAATACAGTTATGAAATTTTTTATTTGACACATTGTTGTCACAATACTATTGTACTTATATAAATGAAATTTATTTGTTGGTGGTTAAGCAATGTCTATATGCATTTCATTGGTGCTTTACCAAATCGTCAGTAGACTTTAGCCACGATTTGGTAAAGCACCAATGAAATGCATATAGACATTGCTTGACCACCAACAAATAAATTTCATTTAAACATAACTAATTAAAAAAACAAAAACTTACCAGTTCCATCAAATTTGCTATTGTTGACAGTCACCGTCATCTTGAATCGACAATTATTTTGAGCGCCATCAATGGTGGAGCACTCGAAATGTACATCAGTAAAAAGTTCATAAAGCAACATCACAGGTCCCTTGTCTGGTACTTTCTTTTGGCCATCAACGCTTAACGAGCTTTTGTTGGAATCTACAGAAAATGAAGACAAAAAAAAATAAATAAATAAATGGCCACCCTTAGTTCAAAGAAGGTAAAATAAAAACTATAGTTTATGGTGTATCTGTCGTTAATGGAAGCTTATGGAGGGGTATGGCTGGATTGGATGGGTTAGTTTGTTGGGATTACTGTTAAGGAAACTTTACCGTAATTTGAGCATGAATAGTATTAATAAGGGATACTAAAACAAAAAACTAAATATTTACAGGGGAATATAATGAAAATAACATATAAACTCAATCAAAATATGAAACAATTTCATAGAAAGTTATCATCCTTCAGGCTTTAGTTTGCCACGAATTAATACTGGCTCAAGTCAATGTTATCTTAGCCTTCACTTCATGTGGTTTATTTTTGTTTTGTTTATTATTTTCCATCATCTCAGATGGCTTAACAACAATTACAAATATTTAGGTAAAAAATTCAAATAATTTTAACGCGGCCAAAAAGCTGACAAATAACTTTCTATTAAAAAAATATGCAATTTATATTACAGGATGTTAATTTTTTTTCATCGCGCTCAAGTTCGAAACTGCAAATTATTTTATAAAAAAAAATATATAATAATTTGCAGTTTCGCAGATTTGAACTTGAGCCCGTTGGAAAAAATTAACATCCTGTAATATAATTTACCTAAAAAAGTTCGACTAATAAAATATAAATTCATACATAATTTAAAAATAAATGCATACATACGTAAAATATTTAAACAAAAAAGTAACACAAAATATTTTTTATAAAAATTCAAATAAAAAAAATCAAAAGAATAACAGGGGCCAAATTACGGCATTCGATATCGATCGAAATTTGTGTATAAATTGTATTGAAATTTCGTTTCGAATCGAATGCGGTAATTTGGCCCCAGAACGGCATTGACGGATTAAAGTCAGCATTTACATTATGAACGCTTTCCTGCCGAAATTCTTACTTAGAAACAGATCAAACTTCATCTCTCATGTCTACTTTAAAGGTAATAATTGCACTTAAAAAACGTTCATAATATTAACGGAAACGGAAACAAACAAACAAAAAGATTCGTGTGTCATAAATACCTGCGAGATAATTTTCTTACGAATTATTCTGTATAAAAAGCAAAAGACTTTTAATATCTACACATTTTTTTTATTAAATAATTATTAAGAGTCAGTTTTTCCATATAAAATTTTTTTACCATTCGAAAGGTCACATTCTTGTGCTGATCCTTGATCGAGAATTCGTTTTAAATTCGGAAGGATATAATAAATATTCCAACGCACACAGGAAAGTCTACATCAGTTTTAATTATCCAACTTAAATAGCAGAGCAGAACAGCTGTTTTCAAAAGCCGCTACACTTAGTGAAAATTTTATAATGAAGATATATGTGTTAGTATGTGGGAGGGGTTTTTGCATTCTCTACATACATTTTTTTTGCAGTGTTTGAAATACATGTGAAACCCTAAAATATATAACCCACATTCCAAATTAGAAGCCGTCACTGTGTGTGTGAGTGTGTATGTATAATTATGTGACCCGCTTCTAACTTTTGAACGGCTGAGCCGAATCGGACCAAAATAGTCGCGTTTCAAAGGCTTCCTTCAAACTTAGATTTCTCGTGAATTGGAACCGGTTTGGACCGGTACATTTTCGAATATATAAAATATATTAAAAAAAGTTAGTTTTTTGTAGAATAAATTTTAAATGGCTACTCCCATCGATTTCAAAAACTAATCAGCTCTTGACAATCAACAACCATGTCGATCGCTACAAACCAGGTTAAAATCGGTTGATGCATTCGTGAGATTTCTTGAACGAAAAATTCGAAACAAGTGATTTTTTTAAAGAAAACTCTGAAATTATATATTCGATCAATTAGTGCTCGAACCAAGCTAGTCACGTATCAAACTTCGATTTGCTGTGAATTGGAGCCGATTCAGACCGCTAGAATTCGAGAAATATCACAGAAATTCAATAAAAAAAATTTTTTTAAGGTTTTTTTTTTTTGTTGAATAACTTCATTTCTTTTTCGATCGAACTAATCAGCTCTTGTCAGTCGAAACCCACGTCGAGCGCTACCAACATCGGTTAACACGGTCGAGAAATTTTGTGAACGAAAATTTCGAAAAAAAAAACAATTTTCCAGAACAATCCGAAATTATATATGTGATCAATTAGTACTCGTATTCTCGATTCTTTGATAGGTATCGAATAAGTATATTAATAATCAAGTCTTGCCACGTGGGAAACGGCCGATCCACTCAAAAGTTATAGCAGTTTTAAAATGGAAATAATTCCATTTTTTATAGGTTAATTGTTCGAAATTTGTTTTTAAATCTTAGAAAGACATGATAAATATTCCAAGACACAAAGGAAAGTCAACATCAGTTTTATTCAACTTACACAGCAGAGCAGAACAGCTGTTTTCGAAAGACGCAACACTTTCATCATCAGTGGTCATGTGTATTGTGTTTGTCGCCACTTATTAGGTGGCTTCGGTGAATATGATAACAGTTCCTATTTACACAAATTTTTATTATGAAAAAGAATGCCTTGGAATATTTATCATGTCTTTCTGAGATTTAAAAACAAATTTCGAAGAATTAACCTATAAAAAATGGAATTATTTCCATTTTAAAACTGCTATAACTTTTGAGTGGATCGGCCGTTTCCCACGTGGCAAGAATTGATTATTAATATTATTAATTCAATTTAATATTCCATTTTTATCGTTTAAAATTATTGGGAAGTTTTAGGGATGGCCTGTAAGTTCAACCGTTCGTTCCCATATTTTTTTTAAACTCCATATGAGCACATAAATTTTATTTTACGAGATGAAATTTGGCAACTGTGCTGTAATAATAAAATAATTTAACTTTTCTGTGGCAATATCTCGCTTTCATCCAGCATGCCCGAATTCGATTCCCCGTATGATAACAATTGCTTTAAAACATATTTTAGAATGAGATAATAAAAGAATGGAAAGTCGGAGTACAATATAAAAAAATTTATGACCATACAGAAGATCGATTTATGCGACAGGTATACATAAGTACATATTCCCCTTGATTTCGAAAGTCGTGAATGCGATCGTGGTTAATTTTTAGCTGCAATAATATTATATAGATATAGTGTATTGAGCCGGACCCCTGCTGTGTCTTGCTTTAAGGGGAGTACGTGTCCGTTTATTAAGAAGAAATGCTTGGAAACATGCATTAGATCATCTAACTGGAGAGCGGAAGAAAATTCACATCACGCGGGATAATCACAAGGTTATCCTACTCAGGATCGGAGGGGGTTATGGTATGATTAGAGCTACGATTCTACAGTGATAAAACAACGAAAAGAACGCTATGGAAAGATGGAGCCTAACATAGATTGTTGTGGGATGATAACCACAATTGCATGAGAATATTAATGAAAGTGCAGCGCCCTTTGAAAACTGTACTATTCTGCTCTGCTGTGGAAGATGAAAATCAAATTCATATTGATTTGTTTGCCCCAAATTCATTGGCATATTTATCACGTATTTCAGCATTTACGTTACTACGACTTTTAGTCTATAAAGTTTGATTGAATAGTAAAATACGACGATGTATTTAGAGCAGGGCTCCTCAGCCATTACACTCCAGATACGAGTGCCAATCGGATTTTCTACACGTATTCACATACGCAACACGAACAGTAACGAAATTCACATCAATGAGAGAAGAGAAAATAAAAATTTTATTCATAGACAACAACAAATGCATGACTAAATTTTCAACCCGCGTTGCCATCTTTCGATTTTTTGTATTCTTGGATGGATGAATTTACATATATTATGATTTTTAGTAATTTTGTATGATACAAAAATGGTTTTATAATATTTTATATCTCCATTGGAAGATAGTATTGTCTATAATGTAATATTTTAATATAAGCCTTATGAAAATTTTCTACAGAGGAACTTTGTTTTTAAATCGAAAGAAATGTTATTATTTACTCAGCTGTCCGAGTATTTTAAAATTTTTGGTTCATGATTTTTACAGCATTTACAGTTTTATTTCCGAATTTTCTTATCATATTTTAGAAAATTCTATTTATTTATATTTCATAATTTCCCAAATATGTATATACAGTGGCTCATAGTTTATTTTATGCAGCAAAATGTTATACTAAGAGAAAACAAAAAAGAATTTTTCCACTCTTTGTCCCACATCTTGCAATTTTCTAAAGTTATATGTATGTACAAATACAAATTTTGTTTAATTTCTAAATTTTAGAGACATCAAAAATGATTGAAATAATATGAACTCAAGTATTCTCATAAAATTGCCCAGACTATGTGTTACATACATTTTAAAATACCCCCTCTTTCACCAAATAACTTTACAACAAAACAAACATACAAGAAAAATAAATAATAAGACAACAAAAAAAAGAAGAAATAAAAAAAAATAATAATAACAAAATTAAAAAACAAATACTTGCTTGACTTCATGCTCAATACAACTTTCTGAATTGGTTTATCGGTATTGTTTGTTTTTGGTATAGCGCCAGTTTTTTTAGATTGCTTCAACCAATTGTCAACAAATTCAACCAATTCTTTCTGTGTTAACGCCTCAACATCTAATGAAGATGTTACGGCTTGGGAGTTGTTGTTATGGCAATTGGGAATAGTGGCATTATTATTAATACCAGTGATGGTAGTAGCTTTAATACCATTGTCCAAGTGCTCGTCACTGGTAAAATCCAAATTACAAGCCGGCTTGAGGGGAGTTAAAACAGCGCCATCTTTGAATTGTATAAAACTACGCAAAGCGGTAGCAGCTGCTTCAATACGGGCAATTTTTTTACTACGTCCCTGGCCCAAGTATTTCTGACCATCGACCTGAAAAGAAAAAAAAAAAAAGGGGAATAAAAATAATTACTTTTCGTGTTCATCACTTAAATAGTGTAATTTTTTATGATATTTATTTTTAGCTGTTTTTCAGTTATTTCCATTTTGGATATAATCAGTTGGCAGCACTTGCCAATTAAACATGCAGCCCTGTACTTAGTACGTTTCAATTTTGATAATTTAACAAATATAAAATTTTAGTGACAAATTTTTTAGTTTTTCTTGATTTGTAACTTTTTTTTTGTAAATTTGGGTAAAGAATCAGCACGAATAAAATTGAAATTTTAATAATTGAATGTTATTGATTGAAATAAAGGGAATTTTTTTAGAAAGTTTTTTTTTTATACGAATCACTCTGTTGTCTGACAGCTGTTTTGACAGTTTAAAGTGACGTCTCTACTCAGTATTGTTTGGCAAATCATCATGAACAGGTTAACTCCAGAACAACGCTTCCAAATCGTGGAAATTTATTTTCAAAAACAGTGTTCAATTAAAAATGTTTATCCGCTCTTTTACCGCAAAATTCTCTTCAGTGATGAGGCGCATTTTTGGTTGAATGGACACGTCAACAAGCAAAATTGCCGTATTTGGAGCAAAGATAATCCACACGCCGTTCAAGAATTACCAATGCATCCCGATAAATGTACTGTTTGGTGCGGTCTATGGGCTGGTGGAATCATCGGTCCTTATTTCTTTAAAAATGAGGAAGGACGACGCGTTACCGTGAATGGAAATCGATACAGAATCATGATCAATGAATTTTTGGTGCCAATCTGCCTTATTACCGTTCTCGAATCGACTCGAGTGTTTGTAATAGATTAAAGAAAAATCGTGTATATTTCTTTAGTCTATTACATTCTCTCGAGTCGAATCGAGAACCGTAATAAGGCCCAATACGTCAAGATATGGATGTAAACGAAATGTGGTTTCAACAGGATGGCGCCACTTGTCATACTGCGGGTGAAACAATGGACTTATTGAAAGAACATTTCAACGACAACATTATTTCGAGAAATGGAGCGGTGAATTGGCCTCCGCGTTCGTGTGATTTGACGCCACTCGATTATTTTTTGTAGGGATACCTGAAATCATTGGTTTACGTGGATAAACCAGCAACGATTGACGCTTTGGAAACCAGTATTCAACGTGTCATTGCTGAAATACGCCCTCAAATGCTTAAAAAGGTGGTCGAAAATTGGACCTCCAGAATGACGTTTGTGCAAAATAGTCGTGGTGGCCATATGCCCGAAATTATATTTAAATGTTAAATGACAAGAAATTATCTACCAAATAAAACATTTTTTTTGGCCATTTCATAATTTGGCATGTGTTTTATTTAAATTTCAAATCAGCAAGCTCTTATAAAAACACCCTTTATAATGTCCATCCAGTTATCTACCTTATACCGCAAAAGTAAACGCTTAATTGCCAAAGGATTAGTTACAGGATTTGTTTTAATAGTGTTTTCACACTGACATGGTTTTAATAAATTCTGATTTTAACATTAAAACCAACTGTTAAAACCTGGTTTTAAGATACAAAATGATTTTGTTAAAACCAACTTAAAACCACTTTCGAATGGCTTTCAAGTAGGTTTTATGAAATGCAACCTGTTTTTGGCTGTGCTAAGTTGAGTGCTGCCAAGTTATATATTGCAAACAGCTGCTATTGTTTATGTTAATAAGAATATATACTGACGCCTGAAATATTATGAAAATATTGTCAAAATGGATGCCAGCCTTAAGAGGAACTAAAAAAATGCCAGAGAAAAAGGAAAAATGGGTGCCTTTGTGGCTGATGGGTAATGCTAGCCTGTCAGTCCAATGGTCGTGGGTTCGATTCCCGCCGGAGACTCTGGGTGTTTCCTGCAGACAAGCAAATCGCATCGCAGCTTGTGTTTGTTATTTAAAAAAAAAAAATAAAAATAATTATGGACCGAGATTAATGAAAATATTTTCATTGATGTGTGTGGGAGGAGAAAATAGATTTTCTATTTTTCTTCAAACAAAAACTTCTGTTGTACAGGTTGTCAATTAAGTGTTGTAAAAATAGAGAACAAGTACAGCAACAAATTTACAAATTTATATGAGCGATTTAATTTATTTTGAACAAATTTATTATACAGCCTGTATGTTAAAACCAGCAGTCTGAACGCAAAATCAGCTGTTTATGGTTTTAACGCTAAAACCAGGTTTTAACTTTCAGTGTGAAAACCCAATAACTGAACCTTAAGCCGCGTCAAACATTACATTTTAATGGATATAATAGTAACTCATTAACGTCATAAGGATTTCTTTGCGACAAACACGACAATAGTACACCATAGTGCTAACAAGTGCCAGAATTAAAAAAAAGGAAAAAATCAATTGCACTATGATTTCCATCTCTGATATACGAGTAATTGTATGCAAACATTTAACTCTGCAGCACATATGTAAATATGTAAATTAATAAATTATATTTCAGATTTTTACAGCCTAATGAAAACAGTATTTATTTTTCAGAGTAATTACTGTTCGTTAGATTGCGTTACTAATAAATAAAATTTCTTCGGAATTCTGCATGTGTGTTAAATGCAATGCCATTTAGAGCCCTTTACACTTATCTGGGCAAAAGCTATTAGATTTCAAACTGCTGGTTGTGTGATTAAAACATTTAAAAACAATAATTACGATTTAGCACTAATGCCCTGCTACGTACTACACGGTTAAACACGTAAGAGTGTTATGGGGCTGCACAAAATTTGGGTGCAAAGAAGAAACAAAAGGATGTAATGGCTTCACACTTAACTCTTGTTATGAAAATTATTTCAGAATTTACTTTCCTGTTCGGCTTACTTTTGTGCATTTGGTGTAAAGCGCAGCTCAAAATTTATTACGGTCATATTCAGTTTTGGCCATCCCAAAAAATGGAAAAAAATGCTGACGGTTGTTTTGTTAATGCATCTTTTGAATTGTCCCCTGTTTCGGGCTACTGCTCCCTTTAAAACTCAAATTGAGTTTGTTGTGCGCACGTGTTTATGTTCATGCATGTATGCATTGTGTGTCATGGAAACATGCGAGAGTAGAGTTTTGGTGTAACACCAATAATTTTTTAAATCAGTTTTATAGTTCCAAGTAAATTTAATCACGGCAGAAATGTTACATACGAGTATATTCTAAGCTCTGATCGTTTTTGTGCCCTTTTCTAAAGTTTATGCAAAATTTTGAACGACAAATGCAATATGTTGCACACAAAGTTTGTATTTTTTCTTATTTTATTTTTCAATTTCAATTTTCATACCAATGAGATCAGTTCGTTAAACAAAATATTTTTTTGTTAGTGACTGTATTGTTAAAATCATTCTTTCCCCTGAAAAAGTTACACCAAATATTTGAATAAACATAATTATTAAAAAAAAAGCTGACCTCAGTACTTTCATTTAACATCAGGATATAAACCGGTTCGGACTTCGACGGAGAAAGATCTCCGCAATGTCCTCAGAAAATTTCTCAAAACCATAATACAGAAATTTTTCAAGGTGCAGAGTTTACGTGACAGAAATGCTTGAGCAGTGTTTTTTATTTATTTATTTACTTATTTTTTATTTCTTAATGACTTGCACTTTTTATGATGACTTGCATTTTTTATGATGACTTGCATTTTTCATGATGACTTGCACTTTTTATGATGACTTGCTTTTTTTTATAATGACTTGCACTTTTTATGATGACTTGCATTTTTTATGATGACTTGCACTTTTTATGATGACTTGCACTTTTCATAGACTTGCATTTTTTATGATGACTTGCATTTTTATTGATGACGTGCACTTTTCATTAAGACTTGCATTTTTTATGATGACGTGCACTTTTCATAAAGACTTTCACTTTTTATGATGACTTACACTTTTTATGATGACTTGCATTTTTTATGATGACTTGAATTTTTTATGATGACTTGCACTTTTTATGATGACTTGCATTTTTTATGATGACTTGCACTTTTTATGATGACTTGCACTTTTTTAATGACTTGCACTTTTTATGATGACTTGCACTTTCTAAGATGATTTGCACTTTTTATGACTTGCACTTTTTATAATGACTTGCACTTTCTATTATGACTTGCCCTTTTTATAATGACTTGCACTTTTTATGATGACTTGCACTTTTTATGATGACTTGTACTTTTTATGATGACTTGCACTTTTTATAATGACTTGCACTTTTTATGATGACTTGCATTTTTTATGATGACTTGCACTTTTCATAAAGACTTGAATTTTTTATGATGACTTGCACTTTTTATGATGACTTGCACTTTTTATGATGACTTGCATTTTTTGTAATGACTTGCACTTTTTATAATGACTTGCACTTTCTATTATGACTTGCCCTTTTTATAATGACTTGCACTTTTTATGATGACTTGCACTTTTTATGATGACTTGCATTTTTTATGATGACTTGCACTTTTTTTGATGACTTTTTACGATGACTTGCCTTTTTTATGATGACTTGCACCTTTTATGATGACTTGCTTTTTTATGATGACGTGCAGTTTTCATAAAGACTTGTATTTTTTATGATGAGTTGCATTTTTCATAAAGACTTGCATTTTTTATGATGACTTCCACTTTTTATGATGACTTGCACTTTTCATGATGACTTGTACTTTTTATGAGGAAATGCTATGCAAGTATTTACTTGCTCTTTAAGTGAATATTTATAGTTTTCACGATGCGTGAATTCTTTTTGTCTTTTTCAATTAATCCGCAAAATAAGTACCTTTTGCCTCCTTGAACGCCGTCGGAAATGCGGGCACTGTTATTGACGAATGCTGGAAAGGACGAGTTGATAAAGTAGCCTGATTTAACCATTACAGATTTTTTTCCTAGGGATGAGTTAAAGCCGCGGTTTTATGCCACAAATATACAGAATATCGCAGCCATTAAGGGGAATATTACATAGGAAGGCAAACAGTTATCACCGCAATCTTGAGAAAAATGCAATAAAACGGGCACAAAAGACGGCTTTCACCTTTTCCTCAAAAAAGGGGAAAGAAAATTGTAAAATCCAAAATAAACCTCTCGGTTACTCAAAATATTCTCCCTTATTCTATAACTACTTGTCAACGCACGTCAAGACAATATCAAAAATAGAACACTTCTGTACTCAGTTTTTTCAGCAATTTTTGCTTAAAAAAAACTTGGTATTGACTTAACATGACGTTGACGAAGAGTTACAGAGTAGGATGGATTTTTAGTGAAATATACAATTATATTTTAAATTTTAATCGGAAACTTCTGTGCAAAGTTGGGAATATTGAGGAATAAAACCTTCAAATATCGAACTTTTGCAGCTTCTTCTTAATGCATGTATGAGGTTTACATTGATTTGGTGTATAAATCTTGTAGCAATTTTCTCTAAAAAGCTTCCCCGTTTTATGTGGGTTCTAGCAGTGAATTGCATCTCAAGTGCTTTTTTGTGTGTGAATATAAAATATGTGTTGTTGTTGTTGCTATTTCTTAAGCGCTTAATGCACCATCCTATTTGCAAATAACATTTCAACTTTTTATATCCATTTGTGTGTAAATATTATTTCATATATTATTATTTTTGTTGGTTTTTATTTTTATTTAAACTGTTCCAGCTCTTACGTGCTACTTCGAGTGTTTTTTTAAAAGAGTGCTGCATATTTCATTGAATTTTCCATTTTTTGCTATTTGTTTTTTTTTTTTTTTTTTTTAAATTTCCCCTTCAGCATTTGGCTGTTTTATGTACAATTACATTCACATATTGCTTTCAAGCAGAGCCCATGTTGTGACCAAAGAGTACAAAATAAGCGAAATCAATAAAAATATGGTTGGATTTCATATTCCTTAAACATTTAGTTTCGAAATGGCTAAACTATGCGTGTATATGTAAATCTGGTTTATAGAGAAACGGAAATAGCTGTCTAATTATTCTGGATTACACTGTAAATGACATTTATTTTTTTAGCTTTGCAAAGATCTACAATTACCGTTTTAAAGTATGTTTTTATATAATTTTAAAAATTTTATGATGTTATGCCAGTCCCTCCCTCTTTCTCTCACCGATATTTATCAAAAATGTGCTTTAGCCCAGTGTTGCCAGAATTTTAAGTATTTCTAAACGCGCCAAAATCAGATGATAAGTTCGTGAGACATCGTGAAGGAAACGATTCGAAATGAGTGATGTTTTAAAATAACTTTACATCAAAACATTTTCAAATCAGAATTCCCTCTTTTTAGTTTGATTAAATCTGAATTTCCGGCAACACTGGTTAGGACATATAATCAAGCCCCTAATTCATCCCGATAATAAACTTTGATTTTCCACAAATTTTTATAAAATATACATGATTTCAAATACAATTTCGTGTACATTTGCATCATATAAATAATCTTTTATATAGAAATACGACATACATATAATTGTGGTACACTTTGAATAGCGTAGCATCTGCCAGTATTGTTGAAATATATATGGTTTGATAGCGAAATTCGTGTAAATGTGCACCATATTCATAATATTACATTTAAATGCAACAACAACATTTTAAGGTACACTGAAATATCTTATCTTATTTGTGAAATCAACATACATATTATTGTAGTACACTTTAAATAACTTATAGTCCAACAGTATTGTTAATATATATATGGTTTGAAAGCCAATTTCGTGTACATGTGCACCATATAA